>CM044011.1:13998611-14598611 GCA_024085815.1 Flaveria linearis
AATACTTGTGACTGGATTTAAAGGTTAAATTATTAGTGAAAAATAAACAATCGTGTGACAACAGTAAAAAAATGTATTAAGAAAAATATAACCTTTTCGGACGTGTATCTCCAAACGACAAGCACATGGCAAGCCCATGGACGTGAACAACTGGTGTCCACATGAAGCCCCAGACTCCTGAATCATTTCCATTTTCGTCAACTCTGATTCAAGGAGGCTAAGGCAAAAAGTTGATACTTTATAATGCAACTTTGAGAACAATGACAGTCGATGGTCTTTTTTAATTTTCACACGGGACACCTCGAATGTTCTACAAATTTCAATCTCCTGGCCGCGCACGAGGTCACAAACATATCCGACAAGTGTGTGCAACGTATTGTTGGTCCCTGTGAGGTAACTCTTGAAGTTGACATGTTGGCCCTCAACCCGATTAGTTGTAAATTCACCAAAGTTAAGGCGGTCGTACATCCAACAAGTAACAATTTCTCTTTGTACGGCACCAACCAATTATTCCAAATATATTCCCATACCTCTGAAAGAAAATAACAAATTTTAGAAAATGAACAAATAAATTAATTGTTAGAGTAAAAATAAATATGAAATTCTTACCACTTTTACCATCTTCATTTAACTTTTCTTTCATCTTCCTGCAATTGTAATCGTACATTGCCTTTGTGGGAGACGAACACAAGGTTTTCCACCAGTATGAAAAATCTTTCCACATGTCGGTTTTGAAAAGGATATTCCACCGTCTTTTGATATTCTCCCGAACGTGCCACCTGCATAGGTTTTTAGTAGCACTCGGGAACACTGTGTCACACGCACTCATCAGGGCCAGGTCCCTGTCTGTGACAATAACGCGGGGCTCCACACACCCATCGAGCATATCTCTGATCTGCTCCAGTACCCATGTGAAGTTGTCTTGCCGTTCTCTCGATATAAATGCATGCGCGATACAAAACGACTTCGACGTCGACGTAACGCCAATAACCTGAACAAACGGAATGTTGTACATGTTGGTCTTGTACGTCGTGTCTATCAACATCACGTGCGGGAATGCGCGCCACATTTTATACGAAGTAGGATGACAAAAGAAAACATCTTCCACCGCCTTAGTAGTTGCATTCGTTCGTGTTTCATACACGAACTCTTTAGATTGTAGCAGGTTTTCAAGTTCCTGCATTGGTGTGATGCCTTCTCTCCCCTCAGCCCTAAACTTTGACGTCAGATTGTATATGTCTTGAACAACACAGACGCTGTGGGGAAACTGCTCCCTTACGGCTGAATGGATATGTCGTGGCCGCACGTGCTGCCTGTGTAATTTCTCAACAAGATCAATTTCTTCGGCGGTCATCTTTCTAAGATGCGCGTGGCCCTCCTCGTACACAACAGGATCGTGGTTGTGCGTCTCGTTTCTCACCTCTAACATCCAACTGTCACTCTTTCCTACGTACTTTCCTACGAGTTTAAAGGGACATCCTTTCTTTATGCTCCCAGTACGTCTACTTGTGCCAGTGAATTTAGGTTCACTACTACGATTGCATATTAGTTCCACATCCTTTTTTCGTGACCGACCCACCACAATGACGCACCCATGCTCGCGTCCTCTCGTTTTAGCCCACTTCTCCAAGTCCTTACGAGAATCAAAATACTGAAAAAATGATAAAGCTAGATATAAAAAAACAATATATAAAACAAATAAAAAATAAAATAAACAAAAGAATAAAAACTCTTCGTACTTGATTGGTTTTATAAGAAACCGTAGCCTTTCTTATCCGATCCTCATCCTCATCATGCTCCGCGGTGTCCCCATGGTTTTCTTTGAGGTGAACCGAACCGTCACTCTCATCTGTGTCATTCCCATTAAAAGTATCCGACACATGTGTAATTTCTAGTTCTGACTGGTACGGGGGATGTCCGTAATCCAGCTCTGTTTGCGAGTTGTACGTGTTCGGGGCATGCCCGTAAGAATTGCAAGGGGGATATCTGTACCCTTCACCGTAACCTGTCGGTCCAAATAAAAAGTTGTACGCCTCTTGAGCAAATGTGTTCGACGGGTTGGTTTCCTCCTCCCCCCACGGAGGGTGACTCCCGTATACGTAATATTCCTAAAAAAGATAATGGTTAGATATTTCAAATAATAAGTTATAATAAAACATATACTAGTTTAACCTGGTTCGAATCTTCGATATGTGGCACCTCATTCAAATCTGTAAGCTTCGGCTTTTGATAATGATCTCCCGAACCCGACATTGTTTTCGAATTTACGCGTTTTTGGAATGACGAAGGCTGAAAAATCTCGAGTGTGGATTACGAAATTGCGAATTTTTAGTTTGGATGCCGATTGTTCAAAGCTGAAATGTATTTAAGGTGAAATTCTGGGGCACAAACCGTCACGGTTTAGCCTCCACGTGACGGTTTGTGCCGGGAATCCCGGCCTTTCGTCAAAATCACGTCTACGTCGTACCTTAAACTGAGACCGTGTACCCTAGAGGTCACGGTTTGGCCTCCACGTGATGGTATGGTGACCAACTTTAACAGCCCATTTTGTCATTTTGTCGTTTTGTTGTCAGGAGGTCACGGCCGAACCTTGACAGCAAGACCATGCGGTCACGGTTTGGCCTCTACTGATGAGCTTCTTCAGCTGTTTAAAAATAACTACTGATGAGCAATACCCCAAAGGGTCACAGCAAGACCATGCGGTCACGGTTTGGCCTCTACTGATGAGCTTCTTCAGCTGTTTAAATAACTACTGATGAGCAATAACCCAAAGGGTCACGGTTAGCCCTAACCGTGACGGTTGAGAAACCCTAACTGTCACGTCTTGATCAAACCGTGACACTTTGTTTACAAAACTACTGATGAGCAGATACAATTAACATTATCACATGGTTAACCTAATCTGCTGCAATTCATGGTCATATTACAAGTAATTTTAAACAAGTTGGTTGTTATTTTATCACATGGTTAACCTAATCGTAAAAATCAGTTGTTATCAAACATATACAATTAACATTATCAACATTGCAAATATAAAGCAAACAAACAAAGAAACACAACCAAACAAACACAACCAAATATACAAATCATCATAACTGAAACTGCACATATATATATATATATACAACGAGTTTTTACATACAAAAAGAAATAAAATACAAACAAAATATCTATCTAATCCATCATCCCCGGATCGCTGCCCTGACCAGACCCGCCCGCGCCAGATGGGCCAGCATTAAACATTTATTTTTATTTCCGTAATTTTATCACCGTAAACTTGAGAATGAAAAGGCGGGAAACACCGTTCGATCGGAGTTTTATTAACGTACTCACTGTAAGCTAAGTTTTGACGTTGATATATACGTACAGGCATGGTTTGAATGCCGGATATACGTTTGTGAACTTTACAACATCTGAAGCAGCTTGGAAGTTTCATACGTCGGTTAAAGGAAAACATTGGGATTTGTTAACGAGTCGGGGGTCTCTTCAGAAGCGGTCTCTCTATCTCTCAGGATAGAGGAAAGACTTGCCACCACATACCCCTCCCAGACCCTGCTCTTCAGCGGGATACACTGGGTATGTTTGTTTTGTTTTTTTTAGTCGTGCTAGAATCCAGGTACTTTATTACTTTTAATTTGTTGTTGTTTGTAGTCGGCGAACTAACGCTGGGTTCGCGTTTGTTAACTTTACAACACCTGAAGCGGCGTTGAGATTTCAGAGAGTTTACCAGCGTCGATATCGGGGTAAGTCAAGAAGAAAAGCTTGAGATTGCGAGCCCAAGAGCAGAATCACCGAGGTCACGACATTCAAATCTGGAAGCTTCGGCTTTTGATAATGATCTCCCGAACCCGACATTGTTTTTGAATTAACGCGTTTTTGGATTGACGAAGGCTGAAAAATCTCGAGTGTGGATTATGAAATTACGAATTTTTAGTTTAGAAATAGATATGCCGATTGTTCGAAGGTGAAATGTATATAAGGTGAAATTCTGGGGCACAAACCGTCACGGTTTGGCCTCCACGTGATGGTTTGTGCCGGGAATCCCGGCCTTTTGTCAAAATCACGTCTACGTCGTACCTTTAGAGGTCACGGTTTGGCCTCCACGTGACGGTTTGGTGACCGCTTTTCAACTTTAACAACCTATTTTGTCATTTTGTTGTCAGGAGGTCACGGGGACTACCACCCGAACCGTGACAGCAAGACCAAACCGTGACACTTTGTTTACAAAACTACTGATGACCAATCCTCTTCAGCTGTTTCGGCTGTTTAATTAACTACTGATGAGCAATACCCCAAAAGGTCACGGTTAGCCCTAACCGTGACGGTTGAGAAACCCTAACTGTCACGGATTGGTCCACCCGTGACACTTTGTTTACAAAACTACTGATGAGCAATCATTCAGCTGTTTATATTATTATTATTATTATTATTATTATTATTACTATTACTATTACTATTATTATTATTATTATTATTATTATTAATTATTATATTATTATTATTATTATTATTACTATTATTACTATTATTATTATTATTATTATTAATTATTATTATTATTATTATTATTATTATTATTATTATTATTATTACTACTACTAATATTATTAATATTACTATTATTATTATTATTACTATTATTATCATCATCATCATCATCATCATCATCATCATCATCATCATCATCATCAAATAAAGGGATATTCATTAATATGATGAAGTATCGGATAATGATATCTTACAGGAGACATTGGTGCCTCTATGACGATCCATTATTCTAACGTAATTATATAAACGACCCTCGTACATATTTTGCCATTCTAGTGATTCTTGATATGCATATCTCGGCCAATGATAGCTCACACTGGGCATCGGGTCTGGCTGCCAAATGAAGAAATAAGATGCACAATACAGTTGAATCGGCCCACCCCAAAAACCCATGCGGTGTCCCCATTAGTCTGTACAAATGATGATTGATTATCGATTACTAGTTTCACCGTCACATCATTTCTATCTTTTCGTGAATATATAATATAACTATTGTTCTTATGATCTGTATTATTTCGTTAGATATTTGAAGAAGCTAAGAAATTCTGCTATGAAACTGGTGTGAAAGTTGCTGTTGCATATGGTGGTGCACCGATTTATCCTCAGGTTTATATACTTTTAAAATCATTAACAAACACTATTTTATGGTTTTAATCATTAACAAACGTGCGATTCAGTTCATCTTTTTTTTTTCTAATCTGCTTAATTAGTCTTTGTAATCTGTTATCTTTAATCTTGATTCAGAACGCGTTGACTTTAATCTTTGTGGAGACAAAACGCAGCGCAGATTCTTTGGAAAACTGGTTATGCAGGGTCGGTTTCCTTCTTCCACCGTGCACAACTATCCCTTCTTCTTCCTCAACCGCAATAAGAAACTCCCAAACCTAACAAAATCAAAACACCACCCCCAAATTCAATAGCAATGCATGACGTATAATCGGTACGCCTAATAGGCTAATAGTAAACTCAATTCAAATAGTATGCACTCCTCAAACACCAAAAAAACCCCAAATCTAATAACAACACAGAATGTATAATTGGCATGAATATCAGTAGACTTGATAATGTAATACCTTATCACTAAGAACATCAGCTTTGTTGTGACGGATGTACTTGTAAAGCCCGAGGCGAACTGCAACCCGAGCGAGTTTTTCACCACTAACATTGCGCGCACGGAGTTCAGAGAGTTTACCAGCGTCGATATCGGGGTAAGTCAAGAAGAAAAATCTTGAGATTGCGAGCCCAAGAGCAGAATCACCGAGGTCATGACATTCAAATCTGGAAGCTTCGGCTTTTGATAATGATCTCCCGAACCCGACATTATTTTCGAATTAACGCGTTTTTGGAATGACGAAGGCTGAAAAATCTCGAGTGTGGATTATGAAATTGCGAATTTTTAGTTTGGAAATGGATGTGCCGATTGTTCGAAGGTGAAATGTATATAAGGTGAAATTCTGGGGAACAAACCGTCACGGTTTGGCCTCCACGTGACGGTTTGTGCCGGGAATCACGGCCTTTTGTCAAAATCACGTCTACGTCGTACCTTAAATTGAGACCGTGTACTCTAGAGGTCACGGTTTGTCCTCCACGTGACGGTTTGGTGACCGCTTTTCAACTTTAACAGCCCATTTTGTCATTTTGTCGTTTTGTTGTCAGGAGGTCACGGGGACAACCACCCCGAACCTTGAAAGCAAGACCATGCTGTCACGGGGACAAACACCCCAAACCGTGACACCAAGTCCATGCGGTCACGGTTAGGAGCCAAAATGTGACCGCAATACCTAACCGTGACCGTTTGAACCGGCCCACCCCCAAAAACCCATGCGGTGTCCCCATCAGGACCATATTTTATCACACCACACATCACAGCTATACACTATATCACACCATCAATCAAAATATATGAGATTACATTACATCACAAATCAACCAATCAAAATATGTCAGACCACACCACACCGCACCGCACCGCACCACATCACATCACACCACATCATTTTATTTATTTTTTTAAATTACTTTATTAAAATTAAAAATTAGATTAAATAAAAAACTAGTTTAAAATTTAAAAAATACAAGAAAAATAACAACAATAGTAAAACAAATTATTTTTCGTCATCCGAAAACGTGATATCCACATTATCCACAACATGTTCCACAAGATCGAATCTAAGTCTAAAATAACAACAATAGTAAAACAAATTTTAAAATATTTATATTTTAATAAAATCTACTCTTGGTATATTTTTGGTTTTTTAGGATAATTAAATGGCTGGTAAAAGGAGTGCTAAAGATTCAAACTTTAAAACAAAAAAAAGAGGAGAGTTGGTTGAATGAGGGGGAGAACTCAAAAGATAAAAGGGGGAAGGCTACAGAAAAAGATCCATCGACCAAAGGGAAAGAAAAGAAAGAAAAAAAAGGGGATCTTCGTGGAGGTTTGGAGGCTAAGAGCTGCAGAAAAGGACGGAAAGAGGATCTTCTTTTCCCACTTTTGAAGATCAATTAATTATTGTTGAGGTTTTGTTTTAGTAAGTTTTTTTGTTTTCATTAACCTAGCCACCATTTCCGGCTAGGGCACTCTTTAGTTTCAACATTAAGGTTAATTTCTATGGTTTTGGTTTGAACTTATGTGAAACAATTATGAGACGTTTTTATTTCAGTGGTTTGTTTGCATGATTCTTGATCTTAAACTCGGATCCAATCCGATATATATTAGATTGTTAATAAACCTCATCAACTTATTAATTTTTCTAATAAAGTTCTTCAATTTTTAAAACCATAATCAAGTTTTAGTTTTTGATACAAGGAACAAATAATGTTTTGTGTTGTCTATGAGCCCAAATTCATTATAGAGTCATTCAATCTAGTTAAGCATTTCGAACGGCGTGAGTGTTTAATTATAATTGATACTTCTATCGTTGCAACCCGCACGCTAAGATCCGAACGGCGTGAGCTTAGAGTAGCGGGTTGGCTCCAATCAACTAACTGCGATTAATTGGACATTAGATAGAGGGGATATCCGAACGACGTGATGTCTAGTATCGATACAAATCATTAATTGAAAAATTGTCATTGCACCATAATCGTTAATGATCGTAAGCCAAATCAAATCAAGAAATTACCTTAGTGTTGAAAGTAGTCTTCGTATTTGAATTAATTTCACCATTTTATTAACGTCTTTATTAAACCTATTTTCATAATTAAAAATACAAAAAATGTCAATTTTCGTTTTTCTGGCAGAATCTTAACACGGCCACGTGAAATTTCCTTTACAGTTTTGACACGGCCGTGTCGGGTCATTGGAATTTTTATACTTTTTACAAATTACTTTAAGTTTTAATTTGTAGTTAAAAGCCCCACCTTTCTTAGTCCATAATCAATCAAAAGTAGTTATGTTAAAACAATTTGGTATAAAATATTTGACGCGTATCCCTGAGGACACGAACCCTACTTCAGCTCATACTATTCTTAGTGTATGCACGGTAGGTTCACATTTTCATTATTTATTTGCTGGATTCGACAACCAATAGCAACTCTAAAATTGTATTTTCGTCTCAAATGGATTCGTCGGTGGATCTCGAATATGCACGAGACATTTTTTAAAAGTTGTTAGTGAGTAGAGTAGAGGAGATATTTTTGAATTTGTGCGTATATATTATGAGTTTATGTTGTATTCAGAGTGTTATTTTTTTTAAATGACATATAGTCGTTGGGGTGGGGTGGGGTGGGGTGGGGTGGAGATGGGGGCAACGGTCAAAAAGTAACCAATCAACGGTCAATTGTGGGGGTATTGCGGGGGGTGTGGTAAGACGACGGAGTGTAGTTCGGGGAGGGGGAATCACGGCGTGGGGCACCGCCGGCGGTATTGTCCGGTAGTGTTGCCCCTGTCTTAAGGTCCTACCAAAGGGTGTATGAATGATTCAATTTGTTTCAGTTTTAAAGTAAAACTAAAACTAAAACATATATTGGTTTTGAGGTTGTAAACACCATTTGGGTTTAGTTTTAGGTTTGTAATTCCCTTAATATTGATTTTGTTTTTTTTTCGGTTTTTTAATTTTTTAGTTTTCATTTCTGTTTTAGTTTTGACTTTTGGTTTTGGATTCTAAACTTGATATTAAGTCCAAAGCAATGTTGTTAAAAAACCGGCTAATATAGATTGACGCTACAAAGGCGAAATGCTAGGAGTGACTTAGTTAACACCGTTAGACTAACCGCAAGGGAGGATCCCCTATGATTGGCCTCCGACGTGAGGATAAGTGAGTGTCGCAAGTAATGCGATGGCAAGGACCACCGCAGATAAATAAATCAGTATTGAGTGAGGCCAACCAAGATCGGATATAGCTGGTTTTCCGCGAAATTTATTTCAGTACCGAATCGCCTTCTAGACAAGGATAGTGAAATAGGATCCATCGCCTTGGAATAGGATCAAAGAGGAATCCTCATTCGAATTGTAAAAAGATGGTGTGTATGTCTTCTATTTTCCAGACATCTTCTTAGGTTTTACTTCCCCTTTCCTTTTTGTTAGAAAGGTCATGGCCAAATTATTCTTTTTTCCTTTACCTAGCAGGGAGAATAGTTTCTACCCGTAGCCGCTGACGTTGCTATTATTAGGTGAAAGAAGACATACGTGCATTTCAATGTTCCTCTGCTCCTCTGTTATTTTTACTTCTAGTTTCTTTTTGTCTTTACCCTATTTTCCACTCATTTTCTTATTGTCTGCTTATTTCTTGCTATCATGTCATCCTTGCCACGAGATTTTGTTACTTGACAAGAATGTTTGTACCCACGTCATCATAGATCGTTTGAAACCAACAACAACTAATCGTTAATTATAATTATATATGTCTTTAAATATGCATTTAAACAAACATTATAATTTCTATTCATTAGAAAGCTACTATTCATTAGAATGCTAATTGCGTAGTAGGTAGGGCTTTTCAACGCGCTCGTCGCTCGATGCTCGCCCGATACGTGTTCGTAATTTGCTTGAAAAATGCTCTTTCGAACTTCTGATCGGTTGTAAATGAGCCGATTAGTTCAGATCGGTTTGTAAAAGCGAGCCAAACAGGAGCAAAGGTCCACTCATCTTGGTTTAGCTCGAATTATTTTTAATTTTTGTACATATATATAATTTATTCATAATATCTAGTAGATTTGACCTACTATATATAATTACACCATTATATATATACATATTAGATCACTCAATTTAATAAAAAATCAACACTAAGCATTAAACTAAAATTCAAAGTTGCAATGAGAAAACTTTGACCCCGCTCTTACTCTTGGTCACTCATCTGCCGCTATCACATATCATTTTTTGAAGTATGCTCATCGCCATATCAGTTATAGCCTTAGCCTTATCGCCAGTCACAACGTATTATAATTCATGAAAATGTTATGTTATGATATGTAATTTTTTTTCTTAAGTCATTAGTACCTAAGAGCATTCACAATAGATTCTTTATCATCATCCATATAATTACATTGAAAAACACTATTTTTTATATCTTTTTCAATTAAATAATACTTTTATATAGCTTTATCATTATATTTTCTCTATATTTCACTCACAATCACTTATAAAAATATCAAAAAAATCTATAGGACTCAACAATGATTCCTTAAATATACATGAACAATAAATTTTCTTTCTTCTCCACTCACAAACATTTATTATCATTCCTTATACCATAGGAAATACACTCACACTTTTATAGGAAATCCACTGTGAATGCTCTAAAACCCAACATTTTACCGTCTGTCATTACAATATAAATCGGATGACACAATAGATAGTTGAGTTGTACAAATTGTTTACCAATCGTTTGCGCTCGCTCGACGCTCGATCAAAAATTAATGTTTGAAAAATCCTTATTCGATTTTCCGCTCGATTATAAATGAGTCGATCGACTCAGTGCGATTCAGAAACAAGCCAAACACGAGCAAAGGTCAGTTCGGTTTGACTCGGCTCGTGAACATCCCTACTAGTAGGCAATGAAGTCATTAATAAAAAACCAATGTTTTCAGAACCGGATCGGACGTCGGACCGGACACCTTACTGGTTTGGTGGTCGGACCGGATTTAAGAACCAAATGACGTCATAATTATACATATAGTATATTATATATATAGTTATATATATTACTAAATATAAGTAATTTATATATGTATTTTATAGTTATATATAAAACTTTACTATATTTTTATATCCAACACACTAATTTATAGTTTAACACCCCGTTTACACGTTAAAATTAAAAAAAATCAAAATCCAATTCGAACCAGTCCGGTTTCTCGGCCCGACCACCGATTCGGTGCGAACCGGCTAGTCGAACCGCCCCAAAACGAGTCAATGCAAACCGGACCGGCCGCCCATCCGATTCTCGTTCAGACCAGTTGAACCGGCCGGTTGGATCCGGTCTCAAGAACACTGCAAAAAACAATAAGTAATACTTGGTTGTTATTGAGGTTTTTTTATCATATATGAACAAAAAATACATAATTTAGGTTGCTCTAGTTACAGAATATTTCAAACTAAAGAAAAAAAAAATTACTTGAAATGCACTTTACTGCAACTGAACAATATATGCTACCTTGATGACGACGAACGTTTGAGAATCTGATTTGAGCAGTAAGATGAACATCGAGGCGATGAATAGCTAATATCGATGAATATTGGAGATAAACGAGCAACAAGATAGACAAGCGAATGACGATGAACTTTAGTGATGACATGTTTATTTTGATCAATATTTCGACATGAATTTTTTGAGTGGCGTAAACACTAGTGAGCAAATCGTTAAACTCGAGTCTTACAAATTTTAATACCACCGTAGCATAATGTACAAGTTTTTAATGCATGCTTATATAAAAAAGATAACATTTTATTGTTTTTTATTTTTAGTTACTTTTAGATCTAAACAAACCACAATATATGAAGACTAGCTTAAAAAAATCCGTGTATTACACGGGCTGGAGACTAATAAGAAAAATCTATGTATGTAATACTAATTAGAGTAAATTACACTTTTCGTTTTAAGTTTATAGCAAATTTTAGAATTCATCCTTAAACTAAGGAAATTACAATAATCGTCCTTTGTGTTTAAAAAGGTCAGCACGTCTCGTCATTTACTCTAACGGATGTCTATTTTGTTTGTTAAGTCTAATCATTTGCCTTCCGCATGAGAGCAATTTAGTCATTTTAACCCGTTGGAATATTAAAATAATAAAATTAATGGTCGACCACCTCTTTGTTCTTCATCTACGCCTTCATCTCCAAAACCACATCCCAAAAATAAACACAGGGGTTTATATACCATTCCAACCCAAATCCAATTCTACATTTTTTGAATGTTATTCATCACTTTATGCATCGTAATTCTATAAAAATCAACAACTAGACACCTCAAGCAATTGCAGAAGGTATGGGTTTTGAGTTAAGAATGTAAAAATAGCATGTGTTGGGTGCGAGTATTTAATTCTACTAAAGGGCTCGACATGTGAAGCAGTGGCCTGAATTAGCCAATTTGTCAACTTATGACACACAAGAGAATCATATCATGAAGTTGCTTATGATTCTTTTTACGGAAAAAGAAGATAGATTACAACGGTAGAGTTCAAGGCACCACACACACATGTACCTGTCATCCATAACATCAATCTTCAAAGTACACTTGGTTGTCATTCCACTCGATCTATGCTCTCAGTTGCATACGCATATAACACCGATTGGTATAAGGTAAGGTGTAGTTGAGGTGCGGTTGTAGCCGGAAGTGGCGGCAGTGAGCGGTGGTGGCACCGATCTGGTGCGATGTGATTTATGTTTTCTTTTAGATTTATTAATAAAATAGGTAAAATAACTATAATGCCCTCGTGTGCAAGTCACATGACTAGACTTAACTGACAAATTTAACGGCTGTTAGAGCAAGGGACGAAACGTGCAAGATTTTTAAAGATAAGGACATTTACTGTAATTTACTCTACTAATTATTTAAAATAACTTATTATATATAAAACATGAACGTGCAAGATTTTTAAGGACGAAGCATGAAATTTGTAACAAACTTTAAGGATAAAAGTGTAATTTACTCTACTAATTATTTAAAATAACTTATTATATATAAAACATGAACGTGCAAGATTTTTAAGGACGAAGCATGAAATTTGTAACAAACTTTAAGGATAAAAGTGTAATTTACTCTACTAATTATTTAAAATAACTTATTATATATAAAACAATTTTAGAAGGTATGATAGATATATAAGGTATTTTTTTATTTGCAAATGAGAAGTGAAGTATAAAAGATTAAGTTATTTCTTTAAATAACAAAAAAAATAATTGTCATAAAAGTGTGAATAAATTAGTGTTTTAATTACTAACTAGGTTTTAACCCGCCGCGCATTGCGGCGGCGTTTGCGGCGTGATAATGTATAAACTACGACCAGCCGACTCGTTCCCCAACTAAATTTACGTCAAAACGTAGAGTAACTCGAATATTTACCATTGAATGATAATATGTTATATTCAGCCCAACTATTTTTAAAACAAATTTATGTCGAAAAGTATAGAAACTCAAAACGTACATAAAAACACGTGTATTGACGATGTATGCGATGTGATAGAGTATATGTTACAAAAATGCTCGACTTGTTTATGAGTTAAATTACATCGAACCGTATTTTCTATGTCGAATAAAACATATTATATTTAACCCAACTCGTTTCCCAACTAAATTTGTGTCGAAATTTTTTTATCGCGTCAATTGAAACATATTATATTTGACCCAATGTGTTATTATAATATATAGTATATAACATATAATATTCAAAAAAAAAGGAAAAGATTAGGTTTTGACGCGCGCGTTGCCGTCTGTATGCGAGTTTTAATGTAACCCTAAATCAAAATCAAAATGAAGGTTCAAAATCACAAAATCAGTAAAATACGCAAAGTAAAACACACGAAAACCCTAAATCCATAACACACCAGAATATGCAGAACCCAAAAACTAAATCAAAGCCCAACACCATATGAAAATTAAAGCCGCAAGAAAGCGACACAGTCCAAAATAGAAAACCGACAAAAATCAAAGCCCCGAAAAGAGCAAACAAAAGAAAAACCCAAACCTTAATAGCGAGAATCGTCAGGGTATCGATAATGAAAGAAAAAAAGCAGGAACCCGGAGAAATACAACGTCAACGAACCCTACAAATCAAAGATACGTATCCAGATAAAAAAAAACCAAAAAAAACTCCACCCCAAAATCTCGAACCAACACCCAAAACAACCCATATTAAAACACAAAAAAAAAATTAAAACACAAACAAAATAAACAAAATAAAATTTCACAGAAAAAACCAAAAAAAAAGGGAAATCCATGAAATTTTTTTATCGCGTCTATTGAAACATATTATATTTGACCCAATGTGTTATTATAATATATAGTATATAACATATAATATTCAAAAAAAAAAGGAAAAGATTAGGTTTTGGCGAGCGCGTTGCCGCGTCTATGCGAGTTTTAATGTAACCTTAAATCAAAATCAAAATGAAGGTTCAAAACCACAAAATCAGTAAAATACGCAAAGTAAAACACACAAAAACCCTAAATCCATAAGACACCAGAATATGCAGAACCCAAAAACTAAATCAAAGCCCAACACCATATGAAAATTAAAGCCGCAAGAAAGCGACACAGTCCAAAATAAAAAACCGACAAAAATCAAAGCCCCGAAAAGAGCAAACAAAAGAAAAACCCAAACCCTAATAGCGAGAATCGTCAGGGTATCGATAATGAAAGAAAAAAAGCAGGAACCCGAAGAAAGACAACGTCAACGAACCCTACTAATCAAAGATACGTGTCCAGATAAAAAAAACCCAAAAAAAACTTCACCCCAAAATCTCGAACCAACACCCAAAACAACCCATATTAAAACACAAAAAAAAATTAAAACACAAACAAAATAAACAAAATAAAATTTCACACAAAAAACCAAAAAAAAAGGGAAATCCATGAAATTTTTTATCACGTCAATTGAAACATATTATATTTGACCCAAAATGTGTTATTATAATATATAGTATATAACATATAATATTCAAAAAAAGGAAAAGATTAGGTTTTGGCGCGCGCGTTGCCGTGTGTATGCGAGTTTTAATGTAACCCTAAATCAAAATCAAAATGAAGGTTTAAAACCACAAAATCAGTAAAATACGCAAAGTAAAACACACAAAAACCCTAAATCCATAACACACCAGAATATGCAGAACCCAAAAACTAAATCAAAGCCCAACACCATATGAAAATTAAAGCCGCAAGAAAGCGACACAGTCCAAAATAAAAAACCGACAAAAATCAAAGCCCCGAAAAGAGCAAACAAAAGAAAAACCCAAACCCTAATAGCGAGAATCGTCAGGGTATCGATAATGAAAGAAAAAAAGCAGGAACCCGAAGAAAGACAACGTCAACGAACCCTACTAATCAAAGATACGTGTCCAGATAAAAAAAACCCAAAAAAAACTTCACCCCAAAATCTCGAACCAACACCCAAAACAACCCATATTAAAACACAAAAAAAAATTAAAACACAAACAAAATAAACAAAATAAAATTTCACACAAAAAACCAAAAAAAATGGAAATCCATGAAATTTTTTATCACGTCAATTGAAACATATTATATTTGACCCAAAATGTGTTATTATAATATATAGTATATAACATATAATATTCAAAAAAAGGAAAAGATTAGGTTTTGGCGCGCGCGTTGCCGTGTGTATGCGAGTTTTAATGTAACCCTAAATCAAAATCAAAATGAAGGTTCAAAACCACAAAATCAGTAAAATACGCAAAGTAAAACACACAAAAACCCTAAATCCATAACACACCAGAATATGCAGAACCCAAAAACTAAATCAAAGCCCAACACCATATGAAAATTAAAGCCGCAAGAAAGCGACACAGTCCAAAATAAGAAAACCGACAAAAATCAAAGCCCCGAAAAGAGCAAACAAAAGAAAAACCCAAACCCTAATAGCGAGAATCGTTAGGGTATCGATAATGAAAGAAAAAAAGCAGGAACCCGGAGAAAGACAACGTCAACGAACCCTACAAATCAAAGATACGTGTGCTGATAAAAAAAACCCAAAAAAAACTCCTCCCCAAAATCTCGAACCAACACCCAAAACAACCCATATTAAAACACAAAAAAAAAAAAAATTAAAACACAAACAAAATAAGCAAAATAAAATTTCACACAAAAAACCAAAAAAAAGGGAAATCCACAAAATTTTTTTATCGCGTCAATTGAAACATATTATATTTGATCCAATGTGTTATTATAATATATAGTATATAACATATAATATTCAAAAAGAAAAAGAAAAAGATTAGGTTTTGGCGCGCGCGTTGCCGTGTGTATGCGAGTTTTAATGTAACCTTAAATCAAAATCAAAATGAAAGTTCAAAACCACAAAATCAGTGAAACACGCAAAGTAAAACACACAAAAACCCTAAATCCATAACACACTAGAATATGCAGAACCCAAAAACTAAATCAAAGCCCAACACTATATGAAAATTAAAGCCGCAAGAAAGCGACATAGTTCAAAATAGAAAACCGACAAAAATCAAAGCCCCGAAAAGAGCAAACAAAAGAAAAACCCAAACCTTAATAGCGAGAATTGTCAGGGTATCGATAATGAAAGAAAAAAAGTAGGAACCCGGAGAAAGACAACGTCAACGAACCCTACAAATCAAAGATACGTGTCCAGATAAACTCCACCCCAAAATCTCGAACCAACACCCAAAACAACCCATATTAAAACACAAAAAAAATTAAAACACAAACAAAATAAACAAAATAAAATTTCACACAAAAAACCAAAAAAAAAGGGAAATCCACTCACCGATTAATAACCAAAAAACCCAAAAAAAAAAAAGTGAAATCCACTCACCGATCAATGTTATTAATTAGAATAGTAATTGTCCTAAATAGAGTGAAAGTCTTAAGCATGAAAATGAAATTTTTGATAGTATGGAATTGTAACTAGTGTTATATTCAAATACTATTTTAGTAGAGTAGTAAGATTTTTTTTAATGCGTCGCAGTGGAAGGATTTTTTACAATGTTTTTGCATTTTTGTCATTCGACTTTTTTAATATACCATTGTTACTTGTACGTTTGGATATTTAGCACGACGCATAACCCGATAACGAACTACACATACATGCTGCATCACTTCCCTCCGTCGATGTTTGCATATTTTAATAAAATACTTTTTTGCTTCATTTTTTACGAGCCACAACGTTTAAAAAGTTAGTTTACCGTGCCGCAATACGCAACTTTTTTTTACAATTTTTTGAATATTTTTATTTAATTTTTTCAAAGTCTTATCGCTACGTGTACGTTTTGATTTCCAAACGTCACCTAGCTAAACTGCTAATGAAGCACATAGACATCCCGTTTGCCTACCTTCCTAGCATAATTTATGTTTAAATTTATTCTTTTTATTTGAATTTTTTAACAAGCCATAACATGTAAAGATTTGGTTCGAACGCATAACATTTCGAGAGCATTTTACACATTTTGTCCTTTGTTTATTTTATTTTTTAAGTAGTATTGCTCAATATATGTTTCGATTAATAAAACAAAGTATACGATTAATAAAACAAAGTATAACCCTTTAACTCATAAACGCTACATCGCGGACACACAAATAATAGTTAACACTTAATATTATTAGTTATCAAATTAAACAGGTCAACCTCTTCAGTTCACTACATATTCTTCGTATATCTTTATGCGTCATCATTATATATTGACTACGTATCTTGCATGTATATTTTTCGTCTCAGCTCGTACCTACCTCACTTTTAAGTTTTAATGTATTAAAAGAATGAAACTAATAATCCTTAGCTTAGGTGGATGAAGTAAGGTAAACAAGACAATTAAATTGGGGTTTTCGGTTTGAGCCTCGTTCTAAACAAAAATACTTAGTGTTAAGCTAGGTTATTTTCCAGTTATAAGTTTTCTACTGATAGGGTTGAGGATGCGGTCCTGATTGAAAATCAGATCGGTAAGCGTGATTAAGATAACATATATCATCCACTGCAGGGTCATACATTATCGTTTAGAAAAAAGATAATGATGACTTAACTTCTTAACATTCGTTTATAGTATTCCATAAATATTTTTTTTCCTGAACATTCCACACAAATAGAGAAACCATAGTGATAGACTTGCTTTTTTCATAACCCTTTTAAAAGTTAATCATACACACATATGATATTATAGTTTATTAATTTTAATGATAGAGCTTCGTCACCATGTCAAGATAAAATGTTGAGATAGCGTGCTCCCTATATTGTTTTTTAAATTTAACTTCAAATAAAAAATAGGTGAGAATTTCCCCATATATGTGTATAGAACCACCTGAAATTGTTTTTTAGTTATGGAGTTAAAAGACGTTGTTATTAGAAATAACCCATAATATGTTGTTTACGGATCATTTAAATAAGTTTCATCAAGTGACAAATTAATCTCTAATAGTATGAGAGGGTTATTTGATGAAAATATCTCAAAATTATAATTAGGATTTCCCTTTATATGTTAATATAGAGGAGTATAGGGAGATAACAAAAAAACACACTAATAACCTATTCTTTCAAGATCATCCATTAATCCCTTTAAACATTATAACGGAAACCGAATCTCACAATCATGGTGTCATCATCGACATCAAAGATCTCTATACAAATAAGTTTTATCATTTTAATGTTAAGTTTCATATTTGGTGTTGAATCAACATGATTTGAGCTTCTTGTTTTCAACCAGGTTTCAAGGTATAATTAACATGTGGTATCAGACCGTAGGTTGATTATATTAATTCAATAAAAATATCAATTTACGTTCATTGAAAATTAAAATTGATTTATGTTATGATGATTCATGGATCCATCAAAATCGTTGGTTTCTATTGTAAATGATGGCAAATTGATTCAATCCATAATATTTAAAAGGAAAAACTTCACAGAATAGTAAACAAGTTTTAACAGCGTTCCAATTAGGTCACTCATATTTTTATTTGTTCTAATCAGGTCACTAAAATTTTAAAAATGTTCAAATTGGGTCACTAATACTTTTATTTGTTCCAATCAGTTCATTAAGTTTTAGGAGTGTTATAATCAGGTCACTAATATTTTTAATTTTTTTAAATAATTCACTAATTTTATAAAATAATTCATTTTTTGTAAATACTGTTAATTTTTTAAAAAAACTTCAATTTTTTAAAATTATATATCTGCAGCTTTTGTATGACCTAATTGGAAAAATCCTGAAATTTTAGTGATCTGATTGGGATAAAAATTTTACGAATGACCTGATTGGAACAAAAAACTTTATGAGTGACCTAATTAGAACAATTATAAACTTGATTACTATTTTATAAAGTTACCTCTATTTAAAACTATTAAAATCAACTGTTTGTTGAAATCAGTTGTTTAAAAAACCCACGGGAAAACTATCGCTTATTACGAACCTACTCCACTTTAACTTGCAATTGAAGATTTCAAAATTACAATTTCATTGATATCTTTGAATATTAACTTACGATTTTAGAGTTAACTAGTTAAATTCCCGCACGCGCGTTGCGCGTGTGATAAACAAACCGTCAACCAAAGCTCAGATAATTCGTAATAACCGTATATGCATCATAAACTTAACCGTTGGTTCGTAACCAAATTCCAGTTACGACTGCAAACCATAGTGGGTTGCCACGACATAGAAAGGAAGAAAATCTTCAAATACAATCATGGCCAAACGGCCACCAACACAACAAACATGTTACAATAACAACAATAATCTAGTAGTAATCGAGCTCATAACCGTTATCCGGTTATCAAGCCATGAACGACTGCCAGGCGATGACAATTAACAGGCCTTGCATTCCAACCATAGACATAACAACTAGCCTTAGATGAGCGACAACTCTGAGCGACAACTCGTCTTCATCGACATCTCTACCATGACAGAAACAAATAGCAAGCCAGAATCGGTCTCAGATAAAACAAACCTTATCATCATCGATGTAACACAGATCGTCCTAACCACCGTCAACACCAGACCTATATAACACCAAAAGAACTTATGCTAGGTAACAAAATCAAAAACATAATCATAATGAATATCAATGTCCAACAGATAAGTGATGTGAGAGAAACATCTAACAGTGCATGACAAAATCAAGCTTAAATCCACAAAAGGACAACATAAATTATCAATAGGCAAGATCATCACAGCATACGACATGTAAAGAAGCAATGAAGTTGAATCGAACAAACAGTAAACGTAAAACAACAAAAAAACAAAAAAAACTTAAATGATTTCAAACATTATTGTTCGATTGGATACAAAACAGAGGCATATTAATCGCTAAATAAGAGTCGCTCCTATGAACATACCTTCATCGTAATCAACTCAATTCAGATCATCAGTGAGAGAGAGAAGTGACCAGGCCAGATCTACGGCAACTGTAAAGGGAGACGGATCGACGGTCGTCTTCACTGTTGTCATAACCATAACCGTAAACGGGAGACCGAAGCCACCGCCTCCATCGCCATCAGCACTATTGCACAGATCTTACGGGAGATAGAACAAAAGCCCTCCCCATCATTGTCTAAAGGCCGACTCTACCTTAATCGTACATGGGAAATGAGAAGCGGAGCCAACGAAGGCACCCATCACAGCCATCATAAACCACCACAAGGAAAACCAGCGAAAGAAGGAGGGACCGATCGTCATCGTCGTCGCTACCGGCAACAACATTGGCTAGAAAATCGTTGGGGTTGGGGGGCTGGTTGCCACTGAAAACATCACACAAAAGGATCGAAAACCCACAAAGCCCTAATAAAAAAACCCCCCCAGATAGTAAACAAAGATCGACCACCAAATGCCGGTTCTCCGCAAGCTGAAGGCAGCGGTGGTTCGTAGGAGGTAGGCGCCGACAACAACAAGACCCGGTCTTCCTCTCTCTCCTTAAAACCCCCTTTTCTTTCTCTCTAAACAAATGATAGAACTTATATATACAGAGACACGTACATGGACAATAACGCAAAAAGAAAAGGTTAAGTGGTCAAATTCATAAAACCCTAAAATATCACTATTCATACCACTTAATGATAGAACTTATATATACAGAGACACGTACATGAACAATAACGTAAAAAGAAAAGGTTAAGTGGTCAAATTCATAAACCCTAAAATATCACTTTTCATACCACTTGCTTTATTAATATTATGTAATGTTATATGATATTAAACAATAATTCCGGTTCATGAGATCTTAAAATAATTTATGTAAAAATTGGATTTTTTTGGGTGCGGTGAATAAATCAATTTTATTCAATCAATGGAATTAAATTATTTGGATTGCATATTGAAGTGATGTTAACTGATATCAATTTCCAAATACCACCCTGTTAATGCGACTTGATTATTGTTTTCTTTTTCACATGAATCGTTTTTATATTGACAAAATATTGTTCCCAACTAAATCATGAAATCATCATTTAGATATTTTTGTTTGCCTTAATCAAATTCATATAATTATTTCATATGGGCATATGAAATTGTTTTTTTTTACTCATAAAATTTGTGCATGAAACATAAATAATTTGTTTTCATGTGGACAATGGCAACTTCAATAAAAGATTAAGTAATTAATCCCAATGGTACGTCATTTGATTTGACATAGAAGTTAAACGTTATCTTATTATGTAATTATGTGTGTGTCAATGATGAACCCGAAGGTTATTCGTTTGATAATACACATGATAAATATTGGCAAACTTGCATAGGTATTACACTTCTCCCCAAAGGTGATATGTCATACTACACTTCTGCGCAAAGGTGATATGTCATATTTATGTGCTTTACTAAAATTTTATTCATAATACTTGGCTGTTAGTCATAGGCAACGTTAAGCCATTCAATTAGAACCGTACTTCAGTATGTTCATAACACTCGATCGTTGGTCATAACCAACGCGAAGCCAATGTTTAAGTAGAAAATTACTTTAACTTGTTCATAACATTTAAATTTTAGTCATAGCCAACGCGAAACCAATGTTCAACTTGAACTTTACTTTTAGCTAATTATTTTCGGTATTATAATAGGTTTTATCTTCAACGTATTAATTATGTCTAGTTTATTTTATTATTACCCAATAATTTAGTTCACTTTAACTATTCTAATATTTGTATCAATTTAGCATCCACTATCACTCCTAGCTTCGGAATTGAAGTTTTAACTGGGGCAAACTTCGTCTCTTGGATGGACTTTGTTAAACTTACTCTTGGCATGTTGGATCTTGATTATGCCTTGAGACATGACGCACCTGCTGCTTTTACTACTGAAAGTACGGCAGATCAAAAACAAGAGTATGAAAAGTGGAAGAGGTCTAACAGAATGTCTCTAATGGTAATCAAGAATTTCATCTCTGTTGCAATCAGGGGAGCAATACTTGATTCAGATAATGTGAAAACTTATCAGAACTCAATGTATGAACAATTTAAAGGATCTTCTAAAGTACATGCGAGCACTCTGATTCTAAATATGCTTACTACAAAGTATGATGGGTTTAATAATATGCATGAACACATAATAATAACGAGCGACATGGCTTATAAACTCAAGAGTTTAGAAATGGAGATCGGTGATGGTTTTCTAGTACAATTCATTATGACTTCTCTTCCTGCATGCTTTGATACTTTTAAGATCAACTATAATACCCAGAAAGAAAAATAGTCAACGGGTGAGTTGATAGCAATGTGTATGCAAGAGGAAGAACGCCTGAATCTAGAAAAACTTGATGTTGTTCATGTTATCACCACTAAACCATTAAAGACGAAGGAAAACTTCAAAGGGGAAAGCTCCATAGACCATAAGGCTGGTACAAGTGTAGTTTCCAGCTTAAATGCCTTCTACGGACAACCTCGCTACAAATTCTGCCACAATAAGGGAGACACACAACGAGATTGCCTTAAGTTCAAGGAGTGTCTGGCTAAGAAAGGTAACCATCTATTCATGATATCTGAGTCCTTTAATGTTAACGTTCCAATTCACACATGGTGGGTTGAATTGGTTCTATGGTTCATGTTACTAACTTAACACAGTGATTCCTTACAATCCGGAAGCTGGAAAGAAACCAAAGGACGATTAAGGCGGGAGATGAAGATGAACATAACGTTGAAGTTGTAGAAACCATGCAACTAATAATGAAAACTTGTCATTGTATTAAACTATATAATACATTATATGTACCAAGGATAACTCGAAACTTGGTATCTGTACCAAAGTTAGACAATGATGGTTATGAAGTTTTGTATGGTCGTGAGAAAGTCACTATTACTTTAAACTCTCATGTCTGTGGATGTGGTTATCTAGATAGGAATCTTTATAAGTAAGAACTAGATGATCAATTTTCAAAATCATTGTTATCATATAATGTGAATGAAAACATTAACAAACAAAAACAAGATTTAGAAACATCATCCATGTTGTGGCATCAACTTTAGGCCACATCTCACGAGATCGCATGTTAAGACTCTTGAAAGATGAAGTATTAACAAATCTTAAGTATTCTGATTTTAAAACATGTGTTAAATTCCATAAAGGTAATACGGCTACTAGATCTAAAAAGGGGGTCGTCAGGAGTTGCGGTTTACTGGAACTCATACAGACTTATATTAGTGGATCTTATCTTATTAGGATATCAAGACATAACTCATTTATCACTTTTACAGATGATCACTGGCATTACACGTACATGTACTTAATTAAAGATAAATCTGAATCACTTGACATGTTTCAAAACCTTTAAGGCTGAAGTTGAAAATCAACTTGGACGTAAAATAAAGGTAGTGATATCAGATAGAGGTGGTGAGTATTATGGTAGACGTACTAATATTGGTCAAGTTCTAGGTTCTTTCTTTGACTTTTGTAAGGAGCACGAGATTGTAAACCAATTTATCATGTCGGGTACTCCTCAGCAGAACGGTATAACTGAAAAAAGAAATCATACCCTAATGGACATGGTTATAAGTATGTTAGTGAACTCCTCTTTACCTAAATTTTTATGGATAGAGGCATTAAAGATAATTGTTAGTATACTAAATACAGAAGTTTGTCCTTAAAACTATATTTGAAATTTGGACGGAAGGAAACCTAGCTTAAGGTATATGAAAGTATGGGGTTGTCCAGCCAAAGCTAAGCTTTATAATCCTAAACAAAGAAAACTTGACATGAAGATAGTCAGTTGTTTATTTATAGGATACCGAGATCATTCATAGGGATATAGATTTTATTGTCCTTCTCCTACTACTCATAAATGTTTTGGACATAACATTATATCTTTTGAAAATTTCTTTTTATAGAAACATTTTGGTGCAAGTATATAGAGATATATAGTGTTTTAACTTTAATAAACACGTGTATTATACGGGTTGAATAAATAAATTATTAAATATAACAAAAATTATTAATTATAAAACGATATACTAAAACATGATAGGATTGTAATTACGTATGAGTAATAAATATAAGAAATAAAAAATAATATATTTTTTTATTTTTTTTGTTTTTTTCAAAAAATAAACTAAACATTTTGTTTCAAATAATGTTTTTAAAAATTTTCATTTTTAAAAATTTTCTTACCATAACTTCTTATTTTAATTATTTTTTAGAAAAAAATTATTTTATAAAACCAATTTTAAAATATTACATAAAAGTAGATTATTTATTAAAAAAGATCTTTTTATAAGAAACTATTTATATAGAAATAAGATTAATAAAAAGATCTCTTTCTTAATTTATTAAAACACTAATTATAATGTAAAAATAAATAAACAATATTATTAGTAATTAATGTAGTTGTTTAATAGAATAGAGAAGCAGGAAAAGTTTAATGAGAATAAATATGGTGCTAACACGTGACATCCTCATTTACCCTTTGACAAAATTACAGAAAACGTCCTTTAAGTTTATATAAAGTTGCAGGTATCATCCTTTATCTTTAAAATGCACTCTAAACATCCTTTATGTTAACATTTTGTAACAGAATTATACACTTTGTAATACGTACTTACATATATGTAACCCCTGGTTTTCACGGTTTTCAATTATAAACATGGTTTTCATTTGATCCCTCCCCTATATATATATAATATATATATATAAGACGTGAGTGAATATAATTAATTAGCTATACGTGCATGAAAATATTAATATATTTAATTATGTATGAATTTATATGTATATATAATACATGGATCAAAACAATAATATATATTTATCGTATATAAATAAAATTATATATTTTATCTAACTCTAAACACTGTTTTATTATTTTATTATTTATATAATTTATATTTATATATAATATGTGGATAAAAATAATTAAATTATATGTATATATATATTCGTTATATAAAAATCATATGTATATGTATTCTTATAAAAATATATAAATTAAATAAAAGATAAAAAAAGTGACAGAACACATCCTTTATGTTCGAAAAAATACATTAATAGTCCTTTAGAGTCAAAAAGACCAAATTGCCCTTGACTTAACGGAAAAACTTAACGGCAGTTAGTGTAAAGGACGATATCTGTTACAAAATGTTAACATAAAGGACGTTTAGAGTACTTTTTAAAGATAAAGGACGATACCTGTAATTTTATATAAACTTAAAGGACGTTTTTTGTAATTTTGTCTTACCCTTTTATTATAGTAGAAGGATTTTTTCAAAGATAAAGTAAACATTTTGTTTCAAAATAACATTTTAAAAATTTTCATTTTTAAAATTTCCTTACTATAACTTTCTATTTTAATTATTTTTTAGAGTAAATTACACTTTTCGTCCTTTAGATATATAGCAAATTTCAGGTTTTGTCCTTAAGCTAAGAAAATTACAGTAAACGTCCTTTATGTTCAAAAAAGCTTGCATATTTCGTCCTTTTTGCTAACGAACGTTAAATTTGTCAGTTAATCTAGTCATGTGACTTGCACATGAGGGTAATATGGTCTTTTTTCCTATTTAATTAAAAATATAATAACATAACTCACATATCTCTCTCTTTATATCTTCTCCCTCAAACCCAAACTAAGATCCACAACCACTATCATCGTCGATGTCGCCCTACCAAATGAAATTCCGGCTACCCAATTTGCAAATCGATTCGCATAACACCAACTTGGGTGGTTTGATTTGTGTAACACACATTTGAAGAACAATTGTCTCAAAGCTTTTCTATTCAATAAAAGATACCACAGTGTAAGATTTTATGCTTCTTTGAAGGTGCTTAACTTTACACCTTCAAATGGAACTCCTGTTAGTAGGTGCTACCTTGAAGAAACGATTACGGCTCCTCCAAACAGTGAGGTTGAAGACTTTGATAAAGAGAGTGAAGGTTTCTATTTAAACAAGACCTGCTTTACTTGTGTAGAGAGAGAGAGAGAGGATAAAGAGAGTGAAGGTTTTCTATATGTATACGAAGGAGGCTTCAGAGTCACGACTAGTGGCGACGAATGTGTTCCGGCCGGTGAAGTAATGGTGGTTGGAAGCAAGTGGTGGTGGACCGACTGAATCATAAAATAGGGGTTTTGGGATTTTTGGTGATCGATGTTGACGTATGATGATGATGATGATGGGGATGATTGATGATAATGAGGATGGGGATGATTGATGATGATGATGATGATGATGATGAATGACAAAGGTGGAGGAGGGTGGGTAGGTGTAGTTTTATGTATTTTTAATGTTTTAATTTTGAGTGGGAGTAAAATGACTAAAAAGCCCTCATGTGCAAGGCACATGTTCTGACTTGACGGAGAAAATTAACATCCGTTAGAGGAAAGGACGAAAATTGCAAGCTTTCTTAAATGTAAAGGACGTTTACTATAATTTCTTTAGTTTAAGGATGAAACCTGAAATTTGTTATATAGCTAAAGGACAAAAAGTGTAATTTACTCTTTTTTTATAAAAAAATTACTTTAAAAATCAATTTTAAAATATTACGTAAAAATAGTTTGATTTTTTAGAAATTTTTTTTATAAAAAACAATTTCTATAGAAAAAACATTAATAAAAAGATCTCTTTCTTAATTTATTAAAAAACTAATTATAATGTAAAAATTAATAAATAATATTATTAGTGATTAATTTAGTTATTTAATAGGAGATGGAAACGAAAAAAAATCGATGAGAATGAATGTGGTGCTGATACGTGACACTCTCATTTTCGCTTTTATTATAGTAAGAAAATTTACTCTCCATGCATATGCGTATTTGTAAGTATACATGCCCTTTTTGTTTTTGGTTGTGCTAGAACTTAACAAATCATTTGATGCGTTTACTGAATTTTGTGTTCATTATAATCCGATATTCTGATAGGTCGGAATAAGAAGATGAAATCAAATATGAACTCCACAACCAAATATCTACATGCTTTTATGTACCACTTACACCGTTAAAATTGGTAAATAAGTTCTACGATTGAAAAATTTTCATACCACCATGCATGATGCATATGTTGAGGATGACGATTACAATACAATAGAAGGCCAAATATACAAAAGGGAAAATAATATTTGAAGTTTTGTTATAAAACTCGTGGGCAATTATCTTTATTAGATTTGTGTTTTTTGGTAGAAAGTCCACAACAGTGGGTGTCATATAGGTCTCGTAATGTGAAAATGACATAAAAGTAGTTGAGAGAAACTGAGAGTACATGTGTAAGATTGAAGATCGCACTTCATGCATGACCAATAAATCACCAACAAAGCACTCCTATATTTTTATATTATTGAGCACTTTTTTACTGTCTTAAGCTCTAAATTAAATTTTAATTATCAATTTATGAACTATCTATATCTATTAATATGTATATATATTTTTCGTTGTGTACTACCCTGATGCTTGTTTCCTCTAACTTTGATTCATGCTTTTAGAGTCTAATTTTAATAACTTAATTCATTAACAACACCTAAACAATACTAGAATAATTAACAACACCGACCGCAAAACATCGACAAACGAGATCATCGGCAACAGACCCAAACCAACCAAATCTTAAAAAGTAAAAATAGGAAAATAACATACACGAACCGGTGAAAGTTGAGATGATTGTCGAGTGATAACCGACTGGTGAACAAGCCTATGGTTGTGATCAATGGGTAATCTTTTAGGAAGCTAGGCCGTCAATAATCCATCGGTGATTTTAAGAAAAAATTTCGGATAGAATTCCGTTTAGGTTTTTTGGTGGATTGTTTGTTTGACAGGTCTACGACGGGCATGTCCGTTCTCGCTTATATTTCTTGCATATATCTTCTTATAGTTATGATAACCATTCATCAATCAATCCAAACCATAAAATGAGATATACAGTTTCATTTGATACCTATAGCTACATTTTGTTTCCTTCGTTTCCTCAAACGTTCTATCTTTTACATGTTTTATACTCTCATACTATATTTGATGATAACTAAAATGTTAACTTTGTTAGTTTTGGAATGAAAATATGTCCAAAGTGGTCTTTAACATCAATAAGGCTTCTTATGACATAATGTAATTTTATGAAGCCAAAACCAACTTACTTGTTAAAAACAAGGACCATATATTAACGTATTAGTCACTATAAGCATGTCTTAAACACCATAATAACTTTTTATGTGACAAACATTTCTTTGTTAACCTGCCACTAACCCATTACAACTACCATTAAGGACTATAAGTACTTGCCATCATAAGCAATTTTCTAACACCAAATGACTTGTTATGACGAAACATTTCTTTATTAACCTAAATCAACTAACAAACACATGATCAGACATACTAGTATATTAGTCATCATAGTAATGTGTTTAATATCAAAATGACTTTGTCTAACCTAAAAAACATTTCTTTATTAACCTAAATCAACTAACAAACACATGATCAGACACACTAGTATATTAGTCATCATAGTAATGTGTTTAATATCAAAATGACTTGTTATGACTTAGAATGACTTTGTCTAACCTAAAAAACTAGCACATGATAAGGCATATTAAAGCCCATGAGTGTACAATTTACCATATGCATGTCTTTATGTACTTAACTAACTTGTTTTGACCTAATGTAGCTTTGAGTAACCTAACCTATGTTACTAACATGTGACAAGTTCCATCTATGTACAACTAATACATATGGTTTGCACACTAAAATAACTTGTCATGGTCTAATGTCTCTTTATGCAATCAAAACCAATCATTAATGCATGACAATGTGTATTAATGTCCAATAATGTATATATATACATAAACATGTCTTTAAATGCCAAAATTCTTAACAAGAGGTAACCAGGAAGGGATTGTTATTTGGTTGTTTGTAATGGTCTTATTACAAAGGAGCCTACTACTATTTATACTACGTTATGCATGTATACAATAAAGAAATAACACAGCTGTCAATGGCTGGCAAATGGAGACTAATTTGCACCATTCAAAATGGGAAATGATGTGATTGAGCTCCAATCTTGCTGATCCCACAATTTCTCCTCAATCAAATATTTTCTTCATTTAACATGCCCCCTCAAGTTGAAGGGTGGGATTTCCAAAGTTCAACTTGACCAAACACTTATGTAGAGTTGCCTCATTTGTAGCTTTTGTTAACATGTCAGCCAGCTGGTCTTCAGATCGAACAAATAGTAGGGAGATGATATTTGCCTCTAATTTTTCTTTGATAAAATGTCAATCTACTTCTATGTGTTTCGTACGATCATGTTGAACTGGATTTTCGGATATTTGTATGGCTGCTGTATTATCACTAACAATCTTACTAGTTTCTTATGGTGGGTAACCAATCTCAGTTAGGAGCCCTCGTATCCATAATATTTCAGTTATCCCTCTTGCTATTCCTTGGAACTCAGCCTCGGCACTTGAAAGGGCCACAACCTTTTGCTTTTTGCTTCTCCAGGTGACGAGGTTTCCTCCAACTAGTGCGAAGTAACCTGATGTTGACCTTCGATTGCCTTTATCCCCTGCCCAGTCAGCGTCAGTGTATAGTTGAGTCTCTATATGCCCGTTGGGTTTGAATAAGACTTCATGGCTAGCAGTTCCTTTGAGATATCTCATAATTCTTATGACTGCATCCATATGGGCACGTTGAGGTTGATGCATGAACTGACTTACTACTCCTA
The DNA here is from genome assembly GCA_024085815.1 of Flaveria linearis. Taxonomy (NCBI): domain Eukaryota; kingdom Viridiplantae; phylum Streptophyta; class Magnoliopsida; order Asterales; family Asteraceae; genus Flaveria; species Flaveria linearis. The sequence goes on from CM044011.1 coordinate 14,028,393, forward strand.
CAGCATATGCTATGTCTGGACGTGTATGCGAAAGGTATATCAGTTTCCCCACCATTCTTTGGTATCTTTCTTTGTCGGCCAGCTCTGCTTTATCCTCCATAAAGAGTTTCTGATTCACGATCATAGGTGTTTCTGCAGGTTTGCATTTAGCATACCGATTTCTGTTAGGAGGTCGAGTATATACTTCTTTTGGCATATAAAATTCCTTGTTTCGATCTCAAAAATTCTATCCCAAGGAAGTATTTAAGATTCCCTAGGTCTTTCATTTCGAAATCTTTGGACAAGTTCTTCTTAAGTTTGCTTATTTCTTCTTTGTCGTCTCCGGTAATAATCATGTCATCAACATAGATGATTAGGCAGGTTATGTAATTGTTCCTTTGTTTGAGAAACAAAGTATGATCTGAGTTACTTTGTTTGAACCCATATTTTCTCATGGCTAATGTGAACTTCCCAAACCAAGCTCTAGGCGACTATTTTAGTCCATAGAGAGATTTCTCCAATCGACACACTTCCCTTTCGCTAAAGTTCTCCGTAAATCCAGGAGGGGCTTCCATATAAACTTCTTCTTTCAGTTCTCCGTGTAAGAAAGCATTTTTTATATCAAATTGATGAAGAGGCCACCCTTTATTTGCAGCTATGGAGAAGAGCACTCTTATTGTGTTCATTTTTACGACCGGTGAAAAAGTTTCTGAGTAATCAATCCCATAGGTTTGAGTGTATCCCTTGGCTACTAACCGCGCCTTATATCTTTCAATCGTGCCGTCGGGCTTGTATTTAATTGTGAATAGCCAGCGACATCCAACTGTTTTCTTCCATGGTGGTAAGATGCATTTTTTCCATGTGTTGTTTTTCATCAATGCCTTCATTCTTCTTCCATAGCGTTTTTCCAGTGTCTTGACTTCAAGGCTTGTTCTGTAGTTGAAGGGATCTTTTCGGAGTATAAGGATGAGGCAAATGCCTGAGCTTCCTTTGACAGATTCCCGTTGGCTATGTTGGCCATGGGGTATCTTCCTCGGGCTTCCTTCTCTGGAGTGTACCTTCTTGGTGGAATTCCTCAGTTCTTTCTTGGTGGAAGAGCATATGTAGTTGGTATATCTTCCTGTGTGGGAGGATTTCCTTGTTCTTGTTCTCCTCGTTTGGCCGACGTGGAGGAATTCTCTTGCTCCTGTGCATGTTCACTTTGTTCGGCTATTACGGGTGGATTTCCTTGTCCCTGTAAATTTTCATCTTGTCCTGTTGTTTCAACCATGTTAGTAGAGCTATGATGTGTATAACTTACATCGGGTACCAGGTTGGGAGCAATCTTTTGGGGGGCACTGATGCTTGGGTCTTCTGTTTGTGTGGAGGGTTCTTCATCGTGACTCGTATCTCTAGTGTATGGCACATAATCTAACCAATTTAGAGTTTCTAGCTCTCCGCTTTGAACCTTATGTTCAGATGCATAGTAATATTCAGTTTCAAGAAAATCACAGTTCATTGTGGTGAATATTTTTTGGTTTTTGGGTTGTAACACCAGTATCCCTTTTGGGTTACTCCATATCCCACAAAGACACACTTCTCAGCACAAGGATCAAGTTTTGTTCTATGTGTTTTTGGTATGTGAACAAAAACAGTGCATCCAAAGATTCGTGGTTCAAGTGTAAGATTAGAGGGTGGTTTTTTAAATTCAGAAAGCACCTGTAAGGGGGTTTTTGATTTCAAGATTTGATTTGGAAGCCGATTGATGAGGTATGTGGCCGTGGCAAGAGATTCGGGCCAGAATACCTTGGGAACTTGTGATTCTATTAAAAGTGCCCGGGTTATTTCTAACAGAATGCGGTTCTTTCGTTCTGCGACACCATTTTGTTCCGGGGTATGGGGGCAAGTGGTCGGATGAATTATGCCCTTGGTTTGGAAAAAAGTTTCATATTATTGTTAACAAATTCTCCTCCATTGTCAGACCGAAAAATTTGAATGTTTTTTTGAAATTGAGTTTGGATCATGGTGTAAAATGTGGTGAATATTTCAAGAACATCGTGTTTGTTTTTTAGTAGATATACCCATGTCATCCGTGTACAGTCATCCACGAATATTACATAAAACCGGAAGTTTTGCCCCCCCCCATGGTCGGAGATGGACCCCATACATCCGAGTGAATTAATGAAAATGGTAAGTCCGCCCTCGTGTTGTTTGGTTTAAACGTTTTTCTGTGGCTCTTAGCTAACACACATGTTTCACAATGCGACTTACAACTTAATGAAAATAATTTTGGAAATAAAACATGCAAATAACCAGTAGATGGATGTCCTAATCTTCTATGCCATAGCCAAGCTTCACGTTCTTTTGTTCCATGTGAAAGTAGCACATTTCCACTTTGAGTCACCTCATCTACGTAATACAACCCTTGTCGCTCAGTGCCACGCCCAATTATCGCCCTCGTCCTGATATCTTGTAAGATACAAAATGTAGGTTGCATGAGGACCGAACAATTTAATTCCTTTGTTACATGACTTATTGATAAAAGTTTATGTGACAGAGAGGGAACATATAAACAATTTGAAAGTTTAAGAGTTGGAGAAATTTCTATAGTTCCCCCGGTTTTAACACTCATTGTTTCTCCATTGGCTGTTTGTATACAAGATTTGTTAGGTTTGGTTATTGTGTTAAAATCGAATAATTCATATGTCATGGTGTCGGTGGCCCCACAATCAAATATCCATGATGATTCTTGTCTTTTATTATAGTTTTGGGCCATATTTGCGACACCATTAACTACAGGGTGGTTTTTGAAATTTCTATAACATTTATCAATAAATGGTAAAAAACTATAATTAGTTTGAAGAGAGAAATGGGGTTTCGAGAATCCTCTCTCAACCCTGGTACCTGCGGCCGAGAATAGGCGCTGTTCATCCCCGTCATGAGCCATCGCTGCCCCTCCAAATCCGTTCAAGCTGCTTCGGTTACTGTCGCTGGTGTTAGCAGCTTCATTGTTACCCACCGCGGCAGCAGCCTTGCCCCTTTCTTGGTCGGAGGTTTTTGTGCCCTTTTTGTGGCCATCCGACCACCATTCGGGGTACCCAACGAGCCTGAAACATTGTTCTTTGGTGTGCTTTGTCATACCGCAATGCATACATTTAAGATGAGATTTATCTTCTTTATTCCACGATCCATTCTTTTTCACATCGGGTCTACGATGCCCTTTTGATATGAGCCCTAATCCTTCTGTCTCGGTGGCAATTAAACCCGATGCTATGCCGTTCGTATCATTGAAGGCTGCTCCCAGAATGTTCTGGTGAGCAGCCTCTTTACGGATGACGGCATATGCCGCCTCAGCAGATGGAAGAGGTTCTAACCGGAGGATTTCCCTTTTTATGGGGTCATACCTTCGGTCTAGGGCCTTTAGAAATTGAAATAATTTTTGTTCTGACCTGATTCTTGAGTAACTCCTGATGTCTTCCGGACACTTCATAGGATTTGGGTCGATTCTGTCGATTTCTCCCCATATCCCCTGTAAAGTGATCCAGAAGTCTTCAAGAGATTTATCATCCTGTTTGATGTCATTGGCTTTGACATGGAGGTTAAAGGTTTGTAGTTTGTCTCTCCCGCTACTATAGGTGACCACCAGAGCATCCCACAACGATTTAGCTGTTGGGAACTCTGTTAGGTTGCTAGCGAGTATTGGTTCAATATTCTGTATCAGCCACGAGAAGACGACTAAGTCGTCTTGCTCCCATTGTTCAAATGCTTCATCGTGTTGATCATGAGGACCAGAGGTTAAATGCTTCAGAAGGGTCGTTGCTTGGATTGGACTGGTCATTGCTCGAGTTACCGTCTCCGGACACGGTGGCTCGAGTTGAGTAGGCTTACTAGATTGGTAGATGATGAACAGATCAGTTTGAACTCTGCTCTGATACCATCTTAACAAAAGGTAACCAGGAAGGGATTGTTATTTGGTTGTTTGTAATGGCCTTATTACAAAGGAGCCTACTACTATTTATACTACGTTATGCATGTATACAATAAAGAAATAACACAGCTGTCAATGGCTGGCAAATGGAGACTAACTTGCACCGTTCAAAATGGGAAATGATGTGATTGAGCTCCAATCTTGCTGATCCCACAATTTCTCCTCAATCAAATATTTTCTTCATTTAACAAAAATAACATTTTACAACATAATGTTGCTTTGTGTAACCTAAATCAACTCACTAACATACTACAAAGGCACAAAACGAGTGCTGATCATAAGAACTGTCGATAATCTATCGATAATCACTAATGGATAACCCAAAGGATATGTCATGGCTTGCGGTCGATGAATGTGTCAGTGATCCATTCATAATATTATAGGCTAAAATAAAACAAGCAACCATTCATTTTCATTCTTCTTTTTTTTTTTCACTCTAGTAGGCAAGTGCTGTCACACCCTCAAATTCCGGGTCTGGAATCTATCACGGAGGGGTGAACAAACAGGATCGAACACAGTAGTTACACATGAGATGCAAATATCTATATGATGGATTTTAGATAATCATTACAATAATGTTCAGAGTAATGTTATGCGTAGCGGAAATAAATATAGATTGTTTCATGATAACATGTCTTAATCATATTTCAGATAATAATCAATAGGTATCTTGAGCTCTTATATGATCCTACGTGCATGTCCATAAGCTCTTAGTAGATACCTGAGAATACATGTAAATCAAGTGTCAACACAGGGTTGGTGAGTTCATAGGTAAGTAAAACATACTGATAAATCATCAATTATCATCAATTAGGATTTACTGTAAAAGTGTGAGTTTAATTTACTCACCGGTATATGAATAGCCTGTCGGAACCCTTTTTATTAAGGTGAATCCGCTATCCCACATACCCACTATGTACAAGCCCAACAAGTCCTTCACATAGGATTTGTCCATGTACCATAGTTTAATATCCTTTTCATATGTATATTATATTATCATAATAATTTCAAATCAGAGGGAGCAAATCCTCCTTTACATTTATCCTCATATGGGTTGTAAATGGAACTATAATGGCAAACTTAATATAGTGCACATCTGCCTTCTCACACCAGAGCAAGTCATCCCGAATGACAATAAGATCTTTATGCATCTGATAAGGACCACATGTCCAAACCTTTGTGGGGGTAAGTCACTCCCCGATAGTACTATTTAAAAGATCCCTGCTAGTTTATAGTCCAGTTTACAGAGAAGGATTTTCATAGTAACCATATGTAATCATAAATGTGATCAAATTATTATTTAACATAATACACAAAATAATTTGTAATTTCAATTACAACATGTATTCCAGCCCCAAAATATTTAAATGATTAAAAAGGGGAATAGTTATGAACTCACCTCAGTTCTTGTGTGGTGTTGACAAGCTAGTAAATTCCTGCTAAGGAATTATATTTCACGTAAGCAAACAGATACAAATCCAAAACATAAATAAGTTAAATCTTGAACGTGGTGTTCAATTGATCTAGGATTTGGTTTTCGGGGATTTGTTATAAACATATAATTAAATCATTTAGTTATTTTGTTAATTCTTTAATAACTAAAGATTTACATTTCATAATATTTAATTAGTTTAATAATAATTTTTAACATATCATTATGTTCCAAATAAATCTTAGACGTTAAATATGAATTTATATTTAATTTTGTAAGATTTTACAAATAGACACAAATTATCTAGACATTATATTTATATGATAATGTTATTATAACTGAACATAGATTATGTATAAATAATGAATAACAACATATTATTAAATTATAACATATTTACATGGTAAAACATAATATAATTTATCAAATTATTAATTATGTTCAATAATTAATAATCATAACATAATAGATTTATGTTCAATAAATAATATAAATTATCTAATTATTAATTATGTTATCCATATTTATATTATGTATAAACATTATTTATGATTATGTGTAATAATCTAGTCCATTTTTATAAAAATGATTATTTATAACATTTATAAATAATATTTTATAACATTTATAATAAATAAATAAATAAATAAATAAGGTTTTTAAAGAAATAGTTTTCCAGAAATAATTATATAACTTCTAAAATGAACAAAGTTTATAAAAATTATTTTTATAATTTTTAATAATTTTTTTGTATTTTTAAAAGGCCAAAAAGAGCTTTAAAAAAAATAAATGTTGGTGGCCGGGTTCGAACCCGCGACCACACACCCACACTCCCACACCGTAACCAGTGAACCAAAGGCACAAGGCCGCGATAGAAACCCTTCCCGAATTCCTTTAAACAGATTAAACCCCATTTCCCCAAACCGATGAACCCTAATCGGTCTTGGATCAAATTGATCCACCAATCGATTATGATAATGAAATTAACTATAGGGCTTTTAATCCTTGCATAAAAAAGAGTTTGTTGATATGTTCAATTACCTGTTTCGTTGTTCAAATCGTCAAGATAAATCGAAGAACAGGTCGCGGCCTGGGGAGGATTCAAACGATGATCAAACGTGGATGAAAATGAAATTAACTTCACAGGAAGTCTCCAATAACCCTAATGATCAAAAGCCCTCTATTGATATCGTGAAATAAAACTCAGAAGGTGGAAATAGAATAAGTTGCAGGTCCGAACGCAAGGAGTAATTAAATCGATATGTTTGTATGTTTTAGCTCAAATGGAAGTCGATGGAAGTTTTTAAATAATCAGAAGATCGTTAGTGCTCAATCAATTTCGATTATTATTGTGATTCAGTGCGTGTTCGTAGTGGTGTCGGCCGAAAGTAGTTTGTGAACCATTAATCGCAATTCCGGGTAGCTTTTTCCTTAAATTAAGTCCACATGATTGTTGCACTTTGTCTCGCGTTTGATTCGGTGCGTTGTGGGGTCGAATTCGTGGCCTAAAACCGGCTTTTGGTCTCGCCGGAGAGCCGCCGGCGGTCGGCCGGTGTGTCGCCGGAAAATCGCGAGAGGGGAGAGAGAAAGCAGTTTAAAAATTTTAATATTTACACATCTAGTCCCTGAGGTTTACAAGCTTTATCATTTTATGTCCAAACTATTTATTTGAAGTTTAAAATTGACAAAACTGCCGGACTCAAGTTTTTATTTATTTCAAGTTTATAAATCTATTATTATTATTATTATTATTATTATTATTTTATCATTGTTATTATAGTTATTATTTCCATATTATGTTATTGTTATTATTATTGTATTTTTATTATTAATAATATTATTATCAAATAATATATAGAAACAATTTGTATACATAATACTAGATTTATATACATGAAATTTTCCGAGTTGTCACATCATCCCCCTGTTACAGGAATTTTCGTCCGAAAATTAAGAAGTACTGGCAACCTTCTTGAACAGGTTAGGATACTTGCGCATCATTTCATCCTCTCGTTCCCAAGTAAACTCAGGACCACGCCGGAGTTCCACCGAACTCTAACAATCGAAATCTTGCTATGCTTATGTTGTTTCACTTCCCTATCCATGATTTCAACTGGTTCCTCATAAATCTGAGTTTCTCATCTACTTGTAGTTCCTCTAAAGGCACAACAAGTGATTCATCAGATAAACACTTCCTTAGATTAGATACGTGAAAAACATTATGCACACACCAAGTTCAGCAGGTAGATTTAATTCATAGGCTACTGGGCCGATCCTTCTGACAATTTCAAAAGGCCCCACGTAGCGAGGGTTCAATTTCCCTCGTTTTCCAAAGCGTATAACTCCCTTCCAGGAAGATACCTTTAGCAAAACTTTATCTCCTTCCTGAAATTCCAGTGGCTTGCGGCGTTTATCAGCATAGCTTTTCTGGCGATCCCTGGCAGCAGCCATGCGTTCTCTTATCTGGATAATTTTCTCATGAGTTTCAAAGATCAACTCTGGACCAGTAAGTTGACTATTTCCAACTTCTGCCCAGCAAAGCGGTGATCTACATTTACGTCCATATAAGGCCTCGAATGGTGCCGCCTTGATGCTCGAATGATAGCTATTGTTATATGAGAACTCTACCAAAGGTAAATGGCCTTCCCAGTTCTTTCCAAAGTCAATAACACAAGCCCTAAGCATATCCTCAAGAGTCTGTATGGTTCTTTCACTTTGATCATCAGTTTGTGGGTGATAGGCTGTGTTCATATCTAGGCGAGTGCCTAGAGCTTTCTGAAGTTTTCCCCAGAAGATTGATGTAAACCGTGCATCACGATCAGAGATGATAGACACCGGCACTCCGTGTCTAGAGATAATTTCTTTGATGTACACCCTTGCAAGTTTCTCCATCTTGTCTTTCTCACGGATAGGTATGAAATGAGCGGATTTGGTGAGACGGTCAACAATAACCCAAATGGTGTCATTGCCCGTTTGAGATTTGGGCAAACCAGTGACAAAATCCATGGTTATCATTTCCCACTTCCACACGGGAACTTCTGGTTGGGTCAACATTCCTGAAGGCTTTTGGTATTCGACCTTGACTTTGGAACAAGTCAAGCACTTTGAGACATAGGTTGCAATATCTGCCTTCATTCTTGGCCACCAGTAAACAAGCTTCAAGTCGTAATACATCTTATCTGCACCTGGGTGGATAGAGTATCTAGACTTGTGGGCTTCATCCATGATCAAGCTTCTCAGATTCCCGTATAGGGGTACCTAAATCCTTCCTGCTATAAAGCGTATCCCATCCGAATGAACTTCAAACTGTTGGTCTAGCCCTCGAAGGTTTTCATCTTTAATGTTCTCTTCTTTCAGGGCTTCAGTCTGAGCATTCAAGATTTGTGCCGGTAGGTTGCTTTGAATGGTAAGTTGTAGAGCTCGCACTCTACGAGGTTTCACATGTTCTTTCCTACTCAAAGCATCAGCCACAATATTTGCTTTACCAGGATGGTACTTGATGGCACAATCATAATCGTTTAGTAGTTCAAGCCACCTCCTCTGCCTCATGTTCAGCTCCTTTTGATTATACAGGTGTTGAAGACTTTTGTGGTCGGTATAAATAGTGCACTTAGTACCGTACAAGTAATGTCTCTATAGTTTAAGAGCAAACACAACTGCTCCAAGTTCTAGGTCATGAGTTGCATAGTTCTTCTCATGAGCCTTTAACTGTCTTGAGGCATAGGCTATGACTTTGTGCGTTGCATCAAAACACATCCCAGTCCCTGAACAGAAGCATAACAGTAGACTACAAAGTCTTCAATACCGTCGGGTAGGGACAATATAGGTGCACTACATAACTTCTGTTTCAGTGTTTGGAAAGCAGCCTCTTGATTGAATCCCCAATGATATACTACTCCCTTTTGGGTGAGCATGGTCAATGGTTGGGCTATCTTGGAGAATCCCTTGATAAATCTCCTATAATAGCCGGCTAGGCCCAGAAATTGTCTAATTTCCGTTGGATTAGAAGGTGTAGGCCAACTTTTGATGGATTCAATTTTTGCTGGGTCTACATGAATTCCATTAGCATCAATCACATGACCAAGGAATTGAACTTCTTTAAGCCAGAAATCACATTTCGAGAACTTAGCATAGAGCTCCTCTCTCTTTAGTAGTTCAAGGACCAATCTCAGATGTTCTTCATGCTCATGCTCATTTTTGGAATAGATCAAGATGTCCTCAATAAAGACAATGACGAACTTGTCTAGATAAGGCTTGCATACACGATTCATGAGATCCATGAATACGGCAGGTGCATTTGTTAGCCCAAACGGCATGACTGTGAATTCAAAGTGACCGTACCGAGTTCTGAAAGCCGTCTTCACAATATCTTCATCTCTGACTCTCAGCTGATGATAACCGCTTCTAAGATCTATCTTGGAGTAAATGCTTGAACCTTGCAGTTGGTCGAATAAGTCGTCAATACGTGGCAAGGGATAACGGTTCTTGATCGTCACTTTGTTCAGTTCTCGATAGTCAATGCACATCCGGAAGGTTCCGTCTTTTTTCTTCACAAATAACACTGGTGCTCCCCATGGTGACGAGCTAGGTCGGATGAATCCTTTGTCAAGGAGTTCCCTAAGCTGGTCAGATAGTTCTTTTAATTCAGAAGGTGCGAGACGGTATGGTGCCCGAGCTATAGGTGTAGCTCCAGGTACTAACTCGATTGAAAACTCGACCTCTCTTCTAGGGGGCAACCCAGGCAGTTCATCAGGAAACACTTCAGGAAATTCCCTGACGACGGGTACATCTTCAATCTTCCTTTCCTTCTTATCTTTGTCAGTGACTAAGGCTAGGATAGCAGTATGTCCTTTTTGAAGACACTTTTGAGCCTTCAAGTAAGAAATAACTCCCATCACGACACCAGTCTTATCTCCCTCCACACACAGGACTTCATCATTTGGTAGGGGGATGTGAATCATTTTGTCTTTACAGATAATTTCTGCAGAGTTTTTGGATAGCCAATCCATACCAACTACCACATCGAAGCTTCCAAAAGTAGTGGGCATGAGATCTATTGGTAGGATATGACCTGATAAATCTAGTGTAAAGTTTTTCAGGATTTGTGATGCGGTCAAGGATTTACCATTTGCTACTTCTACAACATATGGCTCATCTAGGGGTACAGGTTTTACGTTCAAGTGCTTATAGAAAGTATTGGATACGAAGCTTCTATCAGCTCCCGTGTCAAATAATACTATAGCATAAACATCATTCACCAAAAATTTTCCCATAATAACGTTAGGGTCTTTTAGAGCCTCACCTTTGCCAATAACGAAAGCTCTGCCCTTGGCTGTATCTTTCTTTTCCCAGTGCAGTCTTTAGCAATATGGCCCTTTTCTCCACATCTGAAATAAATAACTTCCTTCTTTCCACCATTCTGCTGATTACCATCCCTTTTTCCTTGATCTTGCGTCTTGATTCTACATTCAGGAGCAGTGTGCCCCTTCTTGTTGCATTTGTAGCAAATGATTACAGTACACTTGCCATGGTGACGCTTTCCACACCTCTGACATCTAGGCGGAATGCCCTGATTGTCATGGTGCTTTTTCTGATCTTGCTTCTTGCTTGTACCTTGACTCTCACTGTCTTTAGCATCTTCAAACTTTCTCTTTCTCGAGCTTTCAGCAGCAACACCCTTACCCTTGTTTCTTGGTGGTAACTTCCCCTGAGCCACAGCCTCATTAGTCAGCTTGTGAGCTATCCTAATGGCCTGTTGGATTGAAGTTGGGTTGGAGGAAGTGACCATAGACTGAATGACTGGAGACAGTCCACGGATATAGTCTTCAATTCTTCTGTTAGCAGGCTCCATCATATGAGGACACAAAGTTGCGTACTCATGATTTTCGGTGGTATACTTTTCAATTTCAGATCCCACCATTTTATGGTTCCAGCACTCGGTTTCAAACCTTTGTACTTCTTCCCTCGGACAGAATTCTTCAATCATCAGTTGTTTGAATTCCTCCCAAGCCATAGCATTGGCTAGGGAAAGAGTAAGTCTTGAAACTTCAGCCTTCCAGAACGAGAGTGCAGCTCCACTCAATGCTCCTGAGGCGTACTTGGTCCTACTCTCATCTGGACATTCAGATATAGCGAAGATGGATTCATATTTTTCAAACCACCTTATGAGCCCAATGGCCCCTTCTGCCCCAGTGAAGATATCTGGCTTGCAGTCTAGGAACTTTTTATACGAATAGTGATGACCATTCTGAGCAGCCTGAGTGGCTAGAGCTGCAGCAACACCTTGATTGACCAAGGCTTGTATTTTTTTCAGGAGTCATCCCTGTTGGGACAGTTCTTCTAGCGCATCCTCTACCTCTGCCTCTGCCCGCTGGTGCGTCCATCTATCATGAAATTGTTTGGTGAGAATTCACACTTTGACATATTCAATAGATGCATTTTATATCAAATATTCAAAGTATGGACAATTACTGTAGGACAGATGGGAATTTAAGAAAACTGGGTTTTTCGATTAAATTCGGCAAGGCACGAGTACTAAGGAAACAAGTCTCGCTTTAGGTTAGGACAAACGTAGCTTAGATTACCAAATGGAACATATCAAGGTAATTTGACCTATTTGCCTTAAAGACTTGTATATGACTGTAGTAACTTCACGTGCTACAATTGCAGAAATCTTACGGCCAGAGTTTCTAGACCATGAACGGATTTGACAAGAAGCCATTCTGAAAGACCATTAAGAATTTTCATGGAAATTGGGAAATATGAGCTATTCAACACGAAAACGACAGTCGAGAATTTGGCATAACAGGAATGAGATGTTCCAGGTGTAATCGTTTGATTCGTAAATCAAAGCGAGTACGTTGACTAATCAAAGTATTGAGTCAATCACAACCTTGTTGAAGACATGCGTACCTATAAGCAGATACTCATCCCAAGGGTTCCCAGGTAAGGTAAACAGGTCCATCGGTTGATTTGGATTTATACGAATACCTTGCCTAGACAGAACACCTCGAGATACAGGCATCACGCTCTTCCAGCATTACGTGTTTCAAGTTGTAAGACACAGACTTTGACGAATTAAAAAAAAAACATTTGATTTTAGGCACGATGATAAGTGTAGATCCCACATGTCGTTGAGAATAAGTTTAAGAATTATCGGAAAGAGTCAAAGAGTCAAAGTTATGTTTAGAAAAACAACTATCTAAGTTTAAGCATATAACTTCTTAATCTTAGCCAATCTCTAACTAAGGCAATTTACTTTGTGCAACTATTGTGTGTGGCTATAGGCTAGATGCAATTCCTAACTCACTATAATCAATGGCTCTGATACCAATCTGTCACACCCTCAAATTCCGGGTCTGGAGTCTATCACGGAGGGGTGAACAAACAGGATCGAACACAGTAGTTACACATGAGATGCAAATATCTATATGATGGATTTTAGATAATCATTACAATAATGTCAGAGTAATGTTATGCGTAGCGGAAATAAATATAGATTGTTTCATGATAACATGTCTTAATCATATTTCAGATAATAATCAATAGGTATCTTGAGCTCTTATATGATCCTACGTGCATGTCCATAAGCTCTTAGTAGATACCTGAGAATACATGTAAATCAAGTGTCAACACAGGGTTGGTGAGTTCATAGGTAAGTAAAACATACTGATAAATCATCAATTATCATCAATTAGGATTTACTGTAAAAGTGTGAGTTTAATTTACTCACCGGTATATGAATAGCCTGTCGGAACCCTTTTTATTAAGGTGAACCCGCTATCCCACATACCCACTATGTACAAGCCCAACAAGTCCTTCACATAGGATTTGTCCATGTACCATAGTTTAATATCCTTTTCATATGTATATTATATTATCATAATAATTTCAAATCAGAGGGAGCAAATCCTCCTTTACATTTATCCTCATATGGGTTGTAAATGGAACTATAATGGCAAACTTAATATAGTGCACATCTGCCTTCTCACACCAGAGCAAGTCATCCCGAATGACAATAAGATCTTTATGCATCTGATAAGGACCACATGTCCAAACCTTTGTGGGGGTAAGTCACTCCCCGATAGTACTATCCAAAAGATCCCTGCTAGTTTATAGTCCAGTTTACAGAGAAGGATTTTCATAGTAACCATATGTAATCATAAATGTGATCAAATTATTATTTAACATAATACACAAAATAATTTGTAATTTCAATTACAACATGTATTCCAGCCCCAAAATATTTAAATGATTAAAAAGGGGAATAGTTATGAACTCACCTCAGTTCTTGTGTGGTGTTGACAAGCTAGTAAATTCCTGCTAAGGAATTATATTTCACGTAAGCAAACAGATACAAATCCAAAACCTAAATAAGTTAAATCTTGAACGTAGTGTTCAATTGATCTAGGATTTGGTTTTCGGGGATTTGTTATAAACATATAATTAAATCATTTAGTTTTTTTGTTAATTCTTTAATAACTAAAGATTTACATTTCATAATATTTAATTAGTTTAATAATGATTTTTAACATATCATTATGTTCCAAATAAATCTTAGACGTTAAATATGAATTTATATTTAATTTTGTAAGATTTTACAAATAGACATAAATTATCTAGACATTATATTTATATGATAATGTAATTATAACTGAACATAGATTATGTATAAATAATGAATAACAACATATTATTAAATTATAACATATTTACATGGTAAAACATAATATAATTTATCAAATTATTAATTATGTTCAATAATTAATAATCATAACATAATAGATTTATGTTCAATAAATAATATAAATTATCTAATTATTAATTATGTTATCCATATTTATATTATGTATAAACATTATTTATGATTATGTGTAATAATCTAGTCCATTTTTATAAAAATGATTATTTATAACATTTATAAATAATATTTTATAACATTTATAATAATTAAATAAATAAATAAATAAGGTTTTTAAAGAAATAGTTTTCCAGAAATATTATATAACTTCTAAAATGAAAAAAGTTTATAAAAATTATTTTTATAATTTTTAATAATTTTTCTGTATTTTTAAAAGGCCAAAAAGAGCTTTAAAAAAAATAAATGTTGGTGGCGGGTTCGAACCCGCGACCACACACCCACACTCCCACACCGTAACCAGTGAACCAAAGGCACAAGGCCGCGATAGAAACCCTTCCCGAATTCCTTTAAACAGATTAAACCCCATTTCCCCAAACCGATGAACCCTAATCGGTCTTGGATCAAATTGATCCACCAATCGATTATGATAATGAAATTAACTATAGGGCTTTTAATCCCTGCATAAAAAAGAGTTTGTTGATATGTTCAATTACCTGTTTCGTTGTTCAAATCGTCAAGATAAATCGAAGAACAGGTCGCGGCCTGGGGAGGATTCAAACGATGATCAAACGTGGATGAAAATGAAATTAACTTCACAGGAAGTCTCCAATAACCCTAATGATCAAAAGCCCTCTATTGATATCGTGAAATAAAACTCAGAAGGTGGAAATCGAATAAGTTGCAGGTCCGAACGCAAGGAGTAATTAAATCGATATGTTTGTATGTTTTTAGCTCAAATGGAAGTCGATGGAAGTTTTTAAATAATCAGAAGATCGTTAGTGCTCAATCAATTTCGATTATTATTGTGATTCAGTGCGTGTTCGTAGTGGTGTCGGCCGAAAGTAGTTTGTGGACCATTAATCGCAATTCCGGGTAGCTTTTTCCTTAAATTAAGTCCACGTGATTGTTGCACTTTGTCTCGCGTTTGATTCGGTGCGTTGTGGGGTCGAATTCGTGGCCTAAAACCGGCTTTTGGTCTCGCCGGAGAGCCGCCGGCGGTAGGCCGGTGTGTCGCCGGAAAATCGCGAGAGGGGAGAGAGAAAGCAGTTTAAAAATTTTAATATTTACACATCTAGTCCCTGAGGTTTACAAGCTTTATCCTTTTATGTCCAAACTATTTATTTGAAGTTTAAAATTTGACAAAACTGCCCCCTGGACTCAAGTTTTTATTTATTTCAAGTTTAATAAATTTTTATAAATTACTATTATTATTATTATTATTATTATTATTATTATTATTTTTATCATTGTTATTATTATTTTTGTTAATATTTCTATTATTTTTAACAATATTATTATTGTTATTGTTATTATTATTATTGTTATTTATATTTTTATTATTAATAATATTATTATCAAATAATAATAAAAATATAGAAACAATTTTGTATAATCACATAAATACTAGATTTATATATAAATCATGAAATTTTTCCGAGTTGTCACATCCCACATTGATATTGTCGCTTAGGTCACCATCAACAATGACTAGTACCAATCACCGCTCAGTCACCACCTATTCACTAGTACAAAATCGACTTTTAGTGACATACACTCCGCCAGGTCTATGTGACACTTTCGAAGAATAGTGTCACCGTATGTATGCTTGAAAATTCCTGGAATGTTTTGGTGACGATTTCAGCGGGGTTATGTGACTATTGCGTAGAGAATCACCTCTTTAGTCACACTAAACATAACGTATGTTACAAATATTAGTGACTTTTAATCGCAATGTGACCAAATGTCACTATTTGGTCACGTTTTTCGTTAGTCAAAAATGTAAACTTTTTTTGTGATACCATAGATAAACATATGGTCACATATGGCAATTGTTTGTGTCACTATATAATGGCGCACATTCAGTGACATAATGTAACTGTGAGTAAATGTAATTTACAATGACAGTAAACATTTTTTTGTGTGACGTTAAGTTTATGTTTATTAGTCACACTAATTAATTGTGTTGCCATATGTTAAAGTTTATGGTGACAGTGAAAATTACGGTGTGTCACTAACGATAACTAATAGTCATGACAAATGTAACAAACATGTGACTAGAAGTAACAAATGGTCAGCTTCCATTTTATTATGTGTGACTAAAAATTTAAACTAACGAAATAGTTATTGATGTATAAGAAGATTATGGTCACAGCTCGAATATGGATGTGTGACAAATTATATATTATGGTCATGGTTAATGGAAAAAAACATGTGACGAGAATTACAATTTGGTGATTGTTCACTTTATTATGTGTGACTAACGGTTAATACTAAGAAAACGTTATAAGTGAAATCTAAGTAGTTTATAGTCACAGTTCATTTTAGTAGGTGTGACTAAAATTTTTAATACTAAGGCAACGTTATTGATGTATAAGTATTTATTTCTCACATCTCCAATTCGGATGTGTGATAAAATATATAAAGGCGATGTTATTAAGGGACCTGTTATTAATACTAAACAACCAGTTTGTCGGTCAGCATTGGAATATGTGACAATAAACAACTAGTTTGTCGGTCAGCATTGGAACACGTGACAAAGTAACTCCACTAGTTTAAGACTAGTTTAGGTGTGACTAAATGTTCATTACTAACCATTAGCAAACCAAAGAAATGAGTCAAACCGGTTCACCACAAAAAAATAATTTGCAAACCCACTCACTGCATAATATATTACAACTATATTATACTAGTCTAATATTAAGTAATGATGCGAGCCAATGGTAGACGTCCGTGATAATCAAAAAGGGTCCACTTGTGCCTGATACAATCAAATGAAAGCGTTAGCTACACTTGTACAAATGTACATGTTGACAACTTAACGTTTCATATTTAACAAATGCATCAGTATATTATCAAGATAGAAAAGCATACCTTAGTACGTATAATTAAATCCCGACCGTCATTGCGGTAATAGTCATCTCGGGATTCCTTCCCCAAATCTTTTCTGTCTACAGGGGGCAATACATTTTCATTCTCATAACTAATCACCGTACTAAACTCCTCATCTTCGTACGCATGCGTATAAGTTGTTGGAGGATTCTTGATTACTATTGACATTTTTTTATCGAGCTGGTCTGTCACATAAAAAACTTGTCGCGCTTGTGAGCCCAATATGAAAGGATCATTCTTGTGTCCTAATCTACTAAGTTCAACCAATGTGTACCCAAGGTTGTCTTTCTTTACCCCGTTTTTATTGTCAACCCAGTCACACTTGAACAACGGGATTTTTCTAAAATGGTAATCAAGTACCCATATGTCCTGTAAAACCCCATAATAGCTTGTCTCGGTGTAGGTTTTAACTTTCTAGAAATGTGCAAGTCATTTGCTACTACACTAACCCCACTGTTCTGGTGCACTTTACCTTCTCGAGATTTTGTACGAAATGTAAATCCGTTGATGTCATAGACTTCGTAGCTCAATACGTTTCTATTTGCCCAAGTGGCTGGGTGCAGCATGTTCCTTTCATTAAAACGCTGATGACCCGGGTTCGAGTCCCACTATACACAAACATTTTTTTAAGCCGTTTTTCAAGACCAAAAATTTTTATAAAAATTTTCTAACACTTTTTAACTTAAATCCAACCCCCAAAAAATATAAAAAGTGATTTTTGACTTAAAAATGTATTTTTTATGATTTTTCTTAAAAACTAGAGTTTATAAACTCTAAAATTATAAAAACACCATTTTTAATGTTATAAAAATTATATAAAAATTTATATAATGTTGTGGGACTATTTTAGGTATTTTAGTTGTGAAAAAATATATTTGTTGTGTTATTTTTGTATTTTTAAGTGATTTATGTCTTAAAAAGTATAGTTAAACAGAAACTTATAAATTTATAAATTTTTGGATTTTATTTTGTTTTACTGTTTTTGAAATATTAAAACAGAAACTTATAAATATTTGGATTTTATTTCTATTTTTGGTGATATTAAACCATTAAGACTCGTAATTTGAACTATAAATGTATATATAATTATTTCTAGTGTTATATTAAATGATTATTGTTCTATATGTTGAATGGGTTAGACACCCAGCCCAAGTGGCTGGGTGCAGCATGTTCCTTTCATTAAAACGCTGATGACCCGGGTTCGAGTCCAACTATACACAAACATTTTTTAAGCCGTTTTCCAAGACCAAAAATTTTTATAAAAATTTTCTAACACTTTTTAACTTAAATCCAACCCCCAGAAAATATAAAAAGTGATTTTTGACTTAAAAATGTATTTTTTATGATTTTTCTTAAAAACTAGAGTTTATAAACTCTAAAATTATAAAAACACCATTTTTAATGTTATAAAAATTATATAAAAATTTATATAATGTTGTGGGACTATTTTAGTGTCGGTCACTTGCGGTGAATAGGATCAATTAGCATCATGATGCTCAGTTAGGGTTAATTTGGTCAATTGGGGTCAGTGATGATCATTTATTGTTGTGTTTCAGGCAAACGATGATCAATTAAGGTTAACGACACCGGTTAGGATCATTAACAACCAAGGTGATTAATCCTTATAAAACACGGTCATTGTTGGTTCGATAGGGTTATCCCGGGATATATCCCAAAGAGATCACCAGCCTCAATCTAATAAGCTAAGGCATAACAAGATGGGATTTAATAAAATCTCAATCATCAATCATTAAAAAAAAGCATACTAGATACCTAATAGAATTGTGTTATAACACACAGCTAATCAGGGCCATTCATGGTTAATTAGGATAAATGCTGATTTATAGGGTGTACTTTGTGGATTAACTCGCTAAAACCTCAAAACGAGCTTGAGTTCAAGCCTAATATAAATACACATACACACAATATATGGGGAGGGGGCATGTGGTGAGAAACGCAGACACTCGTAATCACGTAATATGTTAATTTTTTATAACTAAAAAAACTATAATAATACCATAACTATTTTTATAATGTAATTTTTTTAAATAAATATTAAAATATGAAAAAGTTATGCCGTTTAAAAGCCAAGATTATGTTTTAAAACTTGTACCTCTTAAAATTTATGTAAATTTACATTTGTATCCTTCTTATATGTATTATAATATAGTATATATATATATATAAATAGTTATAAATCTATAAAAATAAATTAACAAATAATAAACAAGTCGAACCCGATCTTAAAACACTACTCACGAACCAAACTCAAGGTTTTATAAGCTAGACGATCCAAAGCTCAAGCCCTCAAGCTCCCTAAAAATATATATATTATTATGTTATATATAAAAACTATAACTAATATATATACAATTTAATAAGAGTTAGAGTTTGAATGAATTTTGAAAAAAATGTTTACGAGTCAAAATGAGTTTAACCATTATTTTACGTACAACATATTTTTATATATAACTTAAATTAGTAGAAATAGTCATAAGCCTCAAATACTTGCCGCCCCAAATTCCCTAAAAGTTGAAATCCTTTGGGTTTATTCCATTCATCATACAAAATTCTACTTGAAATGCAAAAAAATTGTTGGAGGGAATTGAAAAAATTGGATCACTCCACTCGCCCGCACAAAATTCTACAAAATTCTACTCTTCCTCACCGACTCCCCTTCACCTCTCTTTCACAAACCCTAGAACCTCCCCCGGATCCTCTGCCGTCGACCGCCGAGCACCCTACTACCGTCGATCACTCCACTCGCCCGCACAAGCCCTCCTTCGACAGACGACTCGCGATCAAAGACCTCCATCGGCGACCCTTCTCCGCCACCGGTAGCCACCGTTTGACGTCCCCGTCTCGCCGTGTACTCGTTTCGAAGGTAACCGGTCGTTATGAACTCCGTTTCGTTTCGTTTCGTTTCGTTTTATAATCGTGATTGGTTCGGTTGAATCGGGCCCTTTCGTGGCTTTGTACGCAACGGTTGGATGCGTATGTATATGCGTATGTATGTACCCGTGGGTATGAGTGTTGAGAAACAGAACACAGCAGCCGAAGACGACACGCATTCAATCTGCCCTGTTGTTCTGAAGATGCACCTGTCGTCCTGGAATCGACATTGCGGGTGCTCCGATGCAGGTCAGTTCATACCTTCTAACAACCGTTTGACCTTAATTTCTGGTGTTAAGATACTCAATTCACATGATTTCTTATAGCTTTTGAAGCAAAATATTAACGAGGTTCTCTCATTTCCGGTGTAAAACTCTTCTCCGGTTGATTTTCCGGTGACTTGTGACTCCTTTTCGTGTAATTTGTTCTTGATGTTTATGAAGCTAAAACCCTCATCTTTGTTGTTCAGATACATATCAAAGCGTTTGAATTCGAATATCTTTTGTCAAGATTCAATCTTTTTGTTGAATCATCATGTCATATGTGAATTCAAGTTCAGTAATTAGGGGTGCTAATTGAATCTGATGGTGTCTTTGAACCATACACGAGTTCACCTCTAAACACCCAAGCTACAAACGAAGGTTCTTATTTGAAGTGAGTTGATCATCTTTTAGTAAGTTGATTGTTGTATTTGTTCATATATGGCATGATAGCGATTAGCACTACATAATTTGTTGATTGTTCATACATGGCATGATAGCGATCAGCAAGTTATGAACTCAAATTAAGGAGGGTTTTCTTGTTCAGGCATGTTTTTATGCAGTAAACAGTTTTGTTTAGTTGTTTTTTGTTTCATTATCTTAATTTGCATTCACATAACCAATAATTAGAAATTAGACTCTTCAATGTTGGTTTGTCATCGTTTATTGCTACATTTATCAATTTTTGAAATAAAGATTTCACAAAAATTGAATTTGCATAATTATATGTTTGCATCTCTGTTATACAAACAAGACCAAAGTTCATCCGTTTTGTAATTATGTGTTTTATGATCTTGAAATGTTGTCTTCTACACACCCAAGGAGATCGGCGTGTTTGGGCGGAATATGATCTCAAGAGACATGAATCTTGGTCGTAAAACATGTTTTTAACATTTGAAGATTTTGGAAGTAAGTTTCAATATTTCACGTATCGAAATATGTTAAATATCTTTGTTATGTGGTAAACACGGTGTTAATTGATCTTTTTTTTTCTTAACTTTTTATAGGACCCGTGACACCGTGGAATGTTACAAAATAATATTGTGTTCAAAGAGTATTGACACACATTAGCATATGATAAAGTGCAAGGGGGATGCATTTATAGGAGTTGTGTCATGTATGTTGTGCGTTTATAACCAATTATTTTATCATTATGATAACTTGATAAGTACACACCACATACTATCAAATACTTGCCAAATTAAATTATAAACTATTATTGTTAAAAATAAGCATATCTATATTTAAATATATCCGTAAATTTATCTTATATGCAACCTCATGAAGGATATGGTATTCGTTTCCAAAAGTTTAAAAGAGGAATTGGGTAATGTAGCTTAGATGGCTGATCACCAAAAATCCCAACAGATTATAAAACTGACAACTATTATTATTTGTGTTATTTATTGTAGGCAATTGCACCAACACGCTACCAGAGCATATCTCACCTTTTGCGGCTCAAGTGGTTAGTACATTAATGTTTTTGTTTGTGAAATTTTATAGTTACCATCAAATTTATCTCTGTTTTTGCTTGGGATAATGCTACCTATAACTAAGCAAATAGTTTGCTAATTTGTTAATTATTTCCTATTAGTATAACTGATTTATTGAGCAGGTTGGATGATCTCATCTTCGGTTTGTAGGTAAGATCAAGACAGTAGTTTTGATTTTATGGTTTATATTTCATGGTTATTTAGATGATTGATTGGCGATATTACACAGGTTGGAAATATATTTGATTTACTTGTATGTTAATACTCTTATACTTTATTACTGGTTTCAAACCGTAGTTACACATTACCTTTTTGATGTGAAATATAGCATTGCTCAAAGATAATTAGTAAGAACATAGGCAGCCAACAATCCACCTGATTACCTGGAACGTCATACTTTCCATTTTGATATCAAGATTCAACGATGTTAAAAGATTTATTAAACGATGTTACGACATTTATTACATCGATTACATGATTGTTTTCTAAAGTTCATTGGCACAATTAGTACACCATTTTGATAAGTTGATTACTTTCTCTTATAACATCTTGGTTATTCAGTCGGTTCAAGCTTCAACATGATTACTATTACTATTACTTTATTACACCTTTACCTTAAGATTTTTTGTTATTTATATGTCAAATTCAAACTAAAAAACAAAATATCCTGATGTGTAATCTGAAGAACGTGGAAGCAATTAGAAAAGTCAAGAAAGCGAATGAACTTGCTATAGTTGGTGCTTCATCACCGTTTGGTATTACTTTTTATCAGTGAGACACTTTGACAATGTTTTAATGGATGTGGTTGAATTTGTTTGAAGATTTTATTTGGTGTTAGTTTGTCATTGTATAGGTGAACCAGAGCTACAAGTATTAACGTGGAGAGTTCACTTTCACATAGTGTTTGCACTTGAGTTGTTGAATCAAGATGCAAGGTAATACAACAATAAAATCATTGTTAAAGAGTTAATTTCTGTGGTATACATGAAATAGTGTTTGCACTTATGTTGTTGAATCAAGATGCAAGGTAATACAACAATAAAATCATTGTTAAAGAGAGTTATTTTTATGGCGAACATGAAACAGATTGTTGATGCTTTGTACTTAGTATCTTGTGTTCTAATTTCTAAAAAACAAAAAAATTGAACTTTATAGAGTATAATGACCCGAGTTCCTTTAAAACAAACATAACTAAAATGGTTGACCTTGCTGGAACAGAAAGACAAAAGTTGGTCGGAGTAGCCGGGGAACGTATAAAAGAAGCAGAGAATATTAATTGCTCACTCTCACAACTTGGATATGGTATCTCATAATTATTTTATTTATTTTTAAATTTGCTTCTATATTTGTAATTAAATTCAGTTATGTGTATTATTCGCAGGAATTTGATTAACATTTAAGCCAATGTTTCTCAAAGTGGAAATCAAAAACATATTCCTTATCGAGACTAAAAGTTGACTTTCTTACTACAAGAATCTCTTGGTGGTAATGAGAAGCTTGCCAAGGTCCGTGTCATCTACCCATGAAATTTTCCTTCTTATTTTATTATACCTTTTTAACTTTAAAACATATTTGTGATTGACATGAATTGATATATGGTATAGTAATAAGAGTGAGACTTTAAGTATGCTGAGATTTCCCAGCATGTCACAGCCATTCCTAGCAAAGCAGATATCAATGAATAGATGTAAGATGATTTGAAATCACTGTGAGAAGTTATAAAGCAATTTAAGTACATTTTTTGTTTATTGATGTTATCTCATTAAAAACCTTACTAGGAAAACCCAATGGAATAAAAACAGAGCTAAGGAAAAAAATGCAGTGTGTGTATAATAGCTTTAATCAAGCATAATGTTAAGTACATGTGAATTTTCTTGTTAATTTTAAGAATTTGGAATGTTGTATTTGGGTTTCTAGGGTTTGTTAACTTGCATTAACCTTCGAATTGGCTCTGTTATTGATTCATGATTAGAATTCATACACACGTACACACGTACACACGTACACACGTACACACGTACACACGTACACACGTACACACGTACACACGTACACACGTACACACGTACACACGTACACACGTACACACGTACACACGTACACACGTACACACGTACACACGTACACACGTACACACGTACACACGTACACACGTACACACGTACACACGTACACACGTACACACGTACACACGTACACACGTACACACGTACACACGTACACACGTACACACACACACGGCAACTGAAAAAGGAAAGCTCGTACAACTTTGTCCGGTAAGAATGACCGAGCCACTTCTGCTACAGGCAAAAGGAAACATTGTACATATGAGAAAGTCAATCAAGTAAGTTATTCTTTGAATAATTCAGAAATTTACAATCTTCATTAATTAATTGTGGGAATTATAAAATATTATTTAGGAATCTTCCAAAACCGTCAAAAATAACGCGGAAAGCTCACCTGTGCAAGTAAATACTCCTTCACCAAAAGGAGAACGGGTATGTACTTTTACAAATATGTGTTTGTATTTTTTTCCTTATGATAAACAAACAAACAAACATACCCAGTGTATCCCGCTCGAGAGCAGGGTCTGGGAGGGGTATATGGTGGCATGTCTTTCCTCTATCTAGAAAGATAGAGAGACCGCTACCGAAGAGACCCCCGACTCGTTAACAAAGTCAATAACAATAACAATCATAATACAAAGCATACAACACACAGATATATATCACATAAAGAATTAGATAAAGCATACAGCACAAAGATATATATCACAAAGATATATATCACACAAAGATATAACACAGTCAATAACAATAACAATCGTAATAAAAACGGCATGTAACACCGAAAGAGGGTATATGAGGAAAACTACACCTAGCGAGTGTGGTCCGGCCATATATTACCGTATACCCTTCCCACCCACAAAACCCACTAAAAGTCCTTGATTTTAATTCTACGCCTCCACTCACTTCTATCCTCGATCATGTTCTCAGAAAGATGCAAGTCTATCATATCCCTCCTAATAACCTCGTCCCAAGTCAACCTAGGTCTACCTCTACTCCTCCTACCCTCTAAGCTGATGTTCTCTACTGCTCGGACAGGTGCTGCCATCGTTCTCCTCTTCACGTGCCCATACCATCTTAATCTTCCCTCTCTTATTTTTTCTGTGATAGAAGCCACCTCTAGCCTCTGGCGAAAGACGTCGTTTCTTATCCGATCCAATCTTGTATGTCCACACATCCACCTCAGCATTCGCATTTCTGCGACCTCTATTTGTCTCTCGTGCGATTTCTTTATGGCCCAACAGTCTGTGCCGTATAACATAGCTGGACGTACTGCCACTCTGTATAGTTTTCCCTTTAGTTTGGCTGGGAACCTCTTATCGCACAAAATCCCTGATGCTGCTCTCCACTTGCACCATCCTGATTGTACACGGTGTGCTACATCGCTGTGTATCTCTCCATCTTCCTGTACGTACGAGCCAAGGTATTTGAACCTAGATGTCCGGGGGACCGCCATTCCCTGGATACTGATTTGGGTGTCCTCCTCGGCCTCACCACTAAAGTTACTTACAAGGTATTTGAACCTAGATTTTTTTCCTTATGATATAATGACAAAAATTATTATAGACTATCAAGTGTCGACTAGCAATTGTGTCCAAGAGACACGTTGTCGCTTCAGGTAGGATTTACTTGTCCGAAGGTCTACAAACATGTCAAATGTTCCAGTCCAAGAGGACTGCTACAAAGTGTCTATTGACCGATCGATACAAGATGCAACATTTTTACCTCATGAAATCCCTGATGCGCGAACAGTCGGGGATGCAGTTGGCAGTTTTGTTCCTTGGCCGAAGGATCTTTGCATTATTGATGTGAGTTTCTGTAATTACTGTCTATAATGGTCTTTAAATTATTAAACTATTTCAAACAACTTAGGTGCTTTTTTCCCTTTTAAATGGTGTTGACACAGGATGATCAACAAACTGAAAATCAAAAGGTCAACGACTTTACAAACGGGACAACTACTAAACATGTTGATGGTCAACAGCGGAATCAACCGAAAGATTCAAAGGTCAAAAAAACACCTAAGACAAAAGGACAAGTACAATATGTCCAGTTGAATAATATTAAATCGAAGTTAACCAGGAGTAGTAATAATGCAGCAGCTAAGCCGACTTAGTTAATTCAACTAGTGAGATTTAGATTTGGATGCATATTTCTAATTACCCCTGTTTAAAAATTTATATATATGAAGAAGAATTTCATTTTGTTTTAATAATATTTTTGTATCGTTTCATTTATATATTATCCATTATTATACTAATTTCGCAAATGACATTAAATGTGAATTGCAATCAAATTCATGTGATTATAATTTATTTTTGGTCACATTTTAAATTATCATGGCACTAAAAGGTTATATTTGGGTGATTATAAACTATATATAGTTAAATTTTACTAAATAATTTGTGTCTAACATATATATATATATATATATATATATATATATATATATATATATATATATATATATATATATATATATATATATATATATATATATATATATATATATATATATATATATATATGGTCACATTCATTAAAGATAGTGCACTACAAGTGCACTATCTTTAATGAATGTGACCATATATATATATATATATATATATATATATATATATATATATATATATATATATATATATATATATATATATATATGGTCACATTCATTAAAGATAGTGCACTACAAGTGTCACTAAAAGGTATATATCGGTAATTTTGTGTTAACAATTGTGTGATAACTAACAACATATAATCACTGCCTACATAAATATTTGTGTCTACATCCCAAAAACAGTCATAGTCTTTAGAAAAGACCGTGACTACAGGCACGTTATAGGGTCACGTACCTACGTAATATATGTCACTAAAAGGAAATGTAACAACAAATATTCAAAGATAGTGTCACTGAAGGATACATAACGGTGACACTTAAAATAAGAGATGTCACTAGAGGTATGTAATAGTCACACCTTAGATTAACAATTGTATGAAAACTAACTACATATAGTCACACTGTTCAAAATTATTTGTCACTAAAATACATAAAAACTCACATTTATTTAATAATAGTGTGACAACAAGTGTGTTAGGGTCATGTAACTACATAATATATGTCACTAAATGGAAACGTAACAAGAAATTTTCAAAGTTAGTGTGACTAAAGGATACACAACAGTGACACTTAAAATAAGACTAGTTTATATTAGACATTTTAGGTCACATTTTCATTTGTGTTATGTCACTAGAAGATATGTAATAGTCACAACTTAGATTAACAATTGTGTGATAACTAACTACATATAGTTACACTGTTTAAAATTTTTTGTCACTAAAATACATAAAAACTCACATTTATTTAATAATAGTGTGACAACAAGTGTGTTAGGGTCATGTAACTACGTAATATATGTCACTAAATGGAAATGTAACAAGAAATTTTCAAAGTTAGTGTGACTAAATGATACACAGCAGTGACACTTAAAATAAGACTAGTTTATACTAAACGTTTTAGGTCACATTTTCATTTGTGTTATGTCACTAGAAGGTATGTAATAGTCACAACTTAGATTAACAATTGTGTGATAACTAACTACATATAGTCACACTGTTCAAAATTATTTGTCACTAAAATGCATAAAAACTCACATTTATTTAATAATAGTGTGACAACAAGTATGTTAGGGTCATGTAACTACGTAAAATATGTCACTAAATGGAAATGTAACAAGAAATTTTCAAAGTTAGTGTGACTAAATGATACACAGCAGTGACACTTAAAATAAGACTAGTTTATATTAAACGTTTTAGGTCACATTTTCATTTGTGTTATGTCACTAGAAGGTATGTAATAGTCACAACTTAGATTAACAATTGTGTGATAACTAACTACATATAGTCACCCTGTTCAAAATTATTTGTCACTAAAATACATAAAAACTCACATTTATTTAATAATAGTGTGACAACAAGTGTGTTAGGGTCATGTAACTATGTAATATATGTCACTAAATGGAAATGTAACATGAAATTTTTAAACTTAGTGTGATTAAAGGATACACAACAGTGACACTTAAAATAAGACTAGTTTATATTAAACGTTTTAGGTCACATTTTCATTTGTGTTATGTCACTAGAAGGTATGTAATAGTCACAACTTAGATTTCTATTTGTGATCAAATACCAACCAATAGTCACACTGAACATAGTGTAATGCGACCAATTTCAAGCAAAACGTCACATTGGAAAAAAAATTCATGTGACCAATTGTTGATATATTGCCACTAACCAAAAAAACATGTGTCACTGAAAATGGTTTATATTGACATTATTTGATAAAATTGGAACAAAAATCACTGGTCTATAGTGACACCTCTAGTATACGGTGACTAATTATTATATGCTACAGTGACGATTTTTTGTGTGTCACCGAACAACATCAACAATGGCTCGACCTTTGGTGACATATTTAGCGAAAAAAAAAATCGTCACTAACTACCTACAGTGACGATTTTTGTGTGTCACCGAAGCCCGATTTTGTACTAGTGATTGTTGTTGTCACCATTTGACACTCTCATGGTCTCTCTATCTCGCTCCCTGTAATGATCGGTTACAATTGCTCTTTCTATCCCACTGTCCATCGTTAGTATTTCAATACCATGTGAGGATATCACTCATAAGAGTTACATGGTGTTGTGTATGAGATATATGATGTTCTGTTGTTTTGAAATAAGGATTGGTTTGTTGGAATTATGGTTTACTTTATGAAATTTGGGCTTGATTTTGTCTAGCGTAACTACTAGCTTGATTTAACCAGTAGTGATGTATGTAAGAATGTATGTATGTATGTGTGTGTATGTATGTATGTATGCATGCATGCATGCATGTACGTACGTACGTACGTATGTACGTATGTATGTATGTACGTACGTATGTATGTATGTATGTATGTATGTATGTATGTATGTATGTATGTATGTATGCACGTACGTACGTATGCACTTACACACGTATGTACGTACGCATGTACGTACGTATGTATGTGTGTACGTAAGTACGTGCGTACACATGTATATGTCTATGTATGTATGTAGTTATGTATGCACGTATGTATGTTTATACGCATCTTTAATATGTGACCATGGGTTATTTAACTTGAATTTGACCATATTTTATCCCTATAAGAGATGGTGACATGCAACAAAGGTAAGAGCATCCAAGGTAGCAGTACTAGTGATAGGACTTGTTCAATAATTGTGCATCAGGGGGGAAGCAACAGCTCTGCGGTGGTGAACCACTCACAAACAAGCTTATTGGTGCGAGCCAAAAAATGTTACATTTTTATCTAGGGATATTGAAGTCAGAGGCGGAGCTTGCCAATTCTTGTAAGGGGGCGGGGCAAAATTAAAATTTTTAAGGGGGGCGAACTCCAGTTTTATATAAAAATTTACACTACCTGGCCAAAAATTTACACTATCGGACTAAAGTTTAACACTACCTACGAAAAAAAGAAGGGGGTACCGATGAAAAAAAGAAGGGGGGGGGGACGCCTCCCTCCTCAATCCTCAGCCCTTGATTGAAGTTATTATTGGCTCCCAACATACCCCTTGGGTCAGGGAGAGCTTAAGATGGTTGAATAAAAGTAACCTAGTTATTTATTTATTTATTTTTCATCTTTTGCATAGCATTATTAATCTCATACACCATTAAAGAGTCATTGGCCCTACTCGAAGATAACGATATCTTTCAATTATAAAGCAAATTAATGTCATAAAACATTCGTTTTGCCAACATCACTACCATCACTACTAACAGTAACATCATTAACTTTATCATCAAGAACATTAGGGAAAAAATAAACGTAATTGACATAGAATCAACTTGTTTACAAGAAGGAACTTGTGACTCTCTTTCGATCAACGTACTTCAAAATCAAATTCTACGCTTTATGATCTATACTAGGCTTGTAAATGATCCGAATCGAACCAAACAAAATCCTTTCCATGTTCATTCATTTAGAATTGATCTTGTTCACAAATAGATACCCAAACAAAATTTTATGTACGCGTTTGTTAATCAAGAGATTGAAATTGACCATGAGCATATAATTGAATAAACGAAAGTTTTTGTTCGTATTTGTTTATCAAGAAATTAAACTTGTTCACGAATAATTCACAAACACATAATCTGATGGTTCTGGAACACAAACGTACACAAAATATTTTAGAAAATAAAAATCAATATTCTTAATCAAAGACTTAGACATAATCATCTTAAGTATATATAAAGTTAAACACTTGACTTCATTATCATATACATAATCTTGAACGAATATAAACAAGCAGACGTCAACGAACGTAAATTAAGAATCATATTACTGAATGTTCACGGACATAACTGAACAATACGATCTCTGTTCATCTTGGTTCATATTATTATCGAACAAAATTTCCTTGTTCATATTTGTTCATTTATTAAATGAGCAAACGTAAACGTACTTCCTGCCGAAAACGAACAACTCGCTGAAAGTTCGGTTCCATTGTAGTAATATGTACATTTGTGTTTCTAGCTTTAAAGAGCCATGATTTATACGGTGCAAGTACTAGAAAATTAAGAAGTGACGAGATCTAGATGGTGATGGGTGACTTATTAAGTAACGGTTGCATGAAACCTGTTAGACATTGGGTACTATCAATCGCATTTTGCCACCGAAATAATCAATGGTCACAAATTATCAACAAACTCAAACTGGTAGCAAACAAAATAGCTTTCGCATGAAAGTCGGTAGCTTAACAGTTGCTAATTTTATGACACTTTTATTTTCTTCTTAGTATAATAGCATAAATTTGTAACGTCACAGGAAAAGAAAACAAAATAAAAATCTAAATAAAGGCACGAGAAGAGTTAAGTTGTTACGCCTCTAAGATTGAGATGAAGAGAGCTAAGAGGTAAGAAACATTGTTGTTAGGACCGGATCGGATCGGCCACTTAGTCGGTCCGGTCCGCTTTGATTCGTTTTGAAGTGGTCGAACCGGCCGGTTCGTCCCGAAACGGTGGTCGGACCGGGAAACCGGACCGGAATTTGATTTTTTTTTTATTTTTGTGGGTAAAAACGGGGTGTTGAACCATAAATTAGTGTGTTAGATATACAAATATAGTTAAGTTTTATATATAACTATAAAATACATATATAAATTACTTATATTTGATTATATATATAACTATATATATAATATATTATATATATAATCATGACGTCATCCGATTCTTAAATCCGGTCCTACCGATCCGACCGCCAAACCAGTAAAACGTCCGGTTGAACGTCTGATCCGGTTCTGAAAATATTGCTAGAACTACAGGAGCATGGTCTAGGTCAGACCTAGGTCGAAGGAGTTAGATTGACTTTACACCCGATAGGGATGCTACCCTCTTAGAGTTTAAGTTTTTCCTTCCCTTTAAAATGACGTTTCTTCAAAAACTTATTTAGTAGATAGATGTCGTTTTAGAGATAGTTATCAAATGAGAGTAGTTTTTTAAATGTTACCAACCAGCATAATATACATATATACTTTTCCTTATTTTTTTCCTTCAAACAACCTATTAAAATGTATGTATTTTCTCAATCAAACTATTAATACTTTTTTTAGTTAAGTTTCATTTTACTCCTTGAGGTTTGTTAAAACTAACCATTTTTCTTTAAAAGATTAAAAATATCAATTTAACTTTAAAAGTTTCATAATTTGTTTCAATTTCAGTCCAAATTTTCATTAGTTGTTTCAACTTTATCCAAAATAATAAAACTTTTGGAGTGAAATTGAAACAACATATGAAACTTTTGCAGGTAAATTGATATTTTTAATATTTTAGAGGAAATAATTATTTTAGTCAAATCTTAAAAAAACAAAATTAAAATTAACTCTACTTTTTAATCTTTTTACAAACACATTTTGATACTTTTGACGTTTTCAAGATTTTGCAATCAACCCATTGCACGTTTAATAAAAAGTGCACGTTAGGAAGGGGGGGGGGGGGGGGGGAGATTGGGATAATTCACGATCTGAAAACATATTTTCAAATCAATTAAACAATTCGTCTTGAGTTCACAACCCAACAAAATCAATTCTAATGAATATAATGTGTTGATTTAAAAATAAACTGATTTTTTTAATATATTGATTAAAAAATCACCTTTTTTTTAAAAAAACACGTATTTGATAAATATTTTATAGAGTTAATTACACAAATAGTCCCTGTGGTTTAGCGCAGTTTCCAGATTTGGGTATTAACATTTTTTAGTAACAGGTTGAGGTTTTGTGCTTTCAATTTTGTAACGACTTTAGGTATTAAGGCTAACTTCCGTCAAATTTTTCATTAAATTAAGGGTATTTTAGTCTTTTAACATCAAAGGGTACAAATTTACTATCTAACAATTTAAAAGGACCATTGTGTAAATTACCTTAAAACAAAATATTTAAACCCAACCTACCCAACTGTTCCAAAGTGAAGACCACCGTCAGCCTCCCCGTCGGCCTCCACCGCCGGCCTCCACCGCTGGCCACCACTGTCGGCCACTGTCGGCCACCCCCGTCCATCACCGCATCATCACCACCATCGCAACATCACCATCATCATCGCACCATCACCATCACCGCATCGTCACCACCATCGCAACATCACCACATCATCATCTCCACCTCCACTTTCACACCATCATCAGCATCTCACTAAATCATCATTCCCTTCCCCTGTTAACCTTAAATTTTTAAAAACCCAAAATTTGGGGGATGGTGGTTCAGATCCGATGAGGGGATGGTGGCAGAGAGGGTTTAGGGGTGGATTCAGGTGGTGATTCAGATCCGGCAAGGGTGACAACCGCCTTGTAGTTTGGTTTGGGTTATGATCAGATCTGATTGCGGTGGTCGGTGGGCAACTGGTGACGGAAGGTGGGGTTGAGAAAGAAGGAGAGGGGGAGAGGGAGATGGCGGCAGAGGGTGGCACATTGTGGGATGGGTGGGGTTGGGTGGTTTGATTTCCGAAGGTGAAGGGGAAAAAGAAAGTGGGTTTGATGGCGGCAGCGACGGTGGTAGATGGGTGTTCGGGAGACGATGGTGCTCTAGATTGTGGTGGTGGCGGTTGCGGATGAGGGAGATGGGTGGGTTGGGTTTCAATTTTTTTGTTTTTGAGTTAATTACATAAATGGTCCATTGATATTAGTAATTACATAAATGACCCTAAAAGGGTACTTTGGTTATTTTACATTAATTTAATAAAAAAATTAACAGAAGTTAGCCTTAATACCTAAAGTCGTTACAAAATTGAAAGCACAATACCTTAACCTGTTACTAGAAAAAGTTAGTACCCAAACCTGGAAATTGCGCTAAACCACAGGGACTATTTGTGTAATTAACTCTATTTTATAACTACATACATTTGATAAATAATTTCACAAAAAAATTACTAAGATAAAACTCGTTAGACTTGCACATGTTAGGCACAAATTAATAGCCATTCAGATTTTAGTGCAGCTTCATGAGGTGAGAGATCAATCAAAATATGATCACTTTGTTTTTTTGAGTAAAATGGACCCGTTTAATAAAGTTTAATAGACCTAATTTAGTGTGGGCTTCAATGGGATTGTTGGCGTAGTTGATTCTAGATTTGACACCTTCAATACTTTTAAAAAGAGGAACATGAGACCCCAAGCTGATGGTGACTGTTGATGTTTCTTTTTTATTTAGGGCCATGTGGCAGTAAACCAACGCCTTCCCCTAACCGAAATTAAAAAAAAAAGATTTTAAAGCAGCATAACATGTTAGAAAATGTCACCTAATTAATATACGGGCAGTCGGGCACATACATTCATGATAATAATGACAACATTAAAATAAAATATGAAGAAAGATAAAAGAAAATACAAGATTTTACCTCATGATTCTATCTTATTGAAATTCTTTTTATCATTAAAACATAGGTGTATGTCATGAACTATCTCAACAAGGGTCGTGCAAAGTCCACCTATTAGTCATCTATATGATCGGCGTTCTATTGTTGATCGTGTTTTGGACTCAACATGAGAGTGATCCAGCTAACTCTCTACTAGTTGCTAACTCTCTACTAGTGTGATGACAAGATGAGTACGTATTGAGATGCATATATTATATCTAAGTTGATAGGGCAGTCTAATAAAATAAACAAAAATAACAAAATTATGAGTGGACTTGTAGTTTGAACATTTAGCTCATGGCATGTAGCTAGCTTTTGAAAGGGTTGGATCATGGCTGACCCAAAGATTTTCAATTATTGAACATGTGTATACATATTTAACTAATGCGCCAAAACAATATGGATCTTTGGTTACTATCTCGAAAGATTTTAAATTTTGTTACAAGTGTATACATACTATTTTATTACTATTCCATCTACTAATGGTTTTAGATCATGTTTATATTTTTGTTATCATTAGAGGCAACTCAATAATTTTCAGGGTCTAAAACGAACCATGGAATTGAGGCATTAATTTTTCAGTAAGTTTTTTTTGAAGCGTAGAAAAAAAAGTTAGATGTTATCAAACATAGCCTTCTTTAAATAACATATTTGACATAAATTATGTCAACTTTTTAATTTTTTTAACATAGTATTTTGAAATTTTTTTTTTAACATAGTATTTCGAGCCGTTAAAAAAAAAGAGTAAATTACCATTTGCATCCCTGTGGTTTGATGATTTTGACTATTTGCATCCCTATAGTTTAAAAATCCCTATATCCACCCTGACATATCGTTTTTATCCCCGTTTGTATCCAAAATCCAGACGCCGTTTATCTTTGCCGTCAAGTACCATTTCATCCAGGGGTAATTTAGTCAATTCCCCTGTTCATCCCCTTGTTCATCCCCTTGTTCATCCCCTTGTTCATCCCCTTGTTCATCCCCTTGTTCATCCCCCTGTTTATCCCTCTAACTATATGGTCACACTTTCTCATCGTATGTTATTAAAAAACCGATTGCTTTAATAATAAACCGATTGCTTTAATAATAATAATATTATTATCATTATCATTATTCTTTTCTTCTTGTTGTTATCATGATTACTTCGGTTTCTAAGCTGCCAAAACCCTAATTTAACACCTGTTTGTTGAATTCAGCATTGTATCTGATCGATTATCGGGTTAATTTGATGGAATTTTAGGTCAAATTGCGCCAGCTATGTTGTTAGGGTTTGGAAGAGTGATTTTATCCTGATTGCGTTTAGAGGAATAATTGTGATTTGGGTTGATTAGGGGGGGATTACGAGGTGTTTTGTGAAGGATAATGTGTATACTGTGTGTGATTCAGAAGTGGTCGCAACGGATTGCTACCATGCTCCCGTGGTTGGTGATTCCACTAATTGGACTGTGGTTTTTGTCACAGTTTTTGCCACCTGTGTTTCGGTTTGAAATCACCTCGCCCAGGGTGGCGTGTGTGTTTGTGCTTTTGATTACTTTGTTCTGGTATGAGATATTGATGCCTCAGCTGTCGGCTTGGCGTGTTCGACGGAATGCTAGACTTCGAGAGAGGAAAAGGTCTGAGGCCATTGAGATGCAGAAGCTTAGAAAGACTGCGACTAGACGGTGCAGGAATTGTTCGACTCCGTATCGTGATCAGAATCCAGGTGGCGGTAAGTTTATGTGTTCTTACTGTGGGCATATATCCAAGAGACCGGTTTTGGACCTGCCTATACCTCCTGGTTTAGGGATATCGAATTCTGGGATTTTGAAAGATTTGGTTGGGAAAGGCGGGAAGATGTTGAATGGGAAAGTTTGGTCTGATAATGGTTGGATATGCGGTCAAGAATGGTTAGAGAACAGTGGCGGTTGGGTTGGTGGATCTGTTTCAGTGAAGTCTAGTTTCCGGGGGAAGAACAATGGGTTTTCTGGTGGCGGTGGTGATGATGACCACTGTTTTGCTGAGAAATCTTATTCTCAGCTTGTTGTTTTTCTTTGCAAGATTTTAGCAGCAGTTTTCTTGGGAGTAATATGGCTCTGGAGGAAGATATTTAGGGTTAGCTCATCTGATGAGGACACCTCAGCAGATGGTGATATTACAGGCCTACCTAAAAAAGGTGAGAATGGAGGTAATTGTAATGAGAGTAGAAGTGAAAAAGCGCGAAGAAAAGCGGAGGAAAAAAGACAAGCTAGATTAGAGAGAGAACTGTTGGAAGAAGAAGAAAGAAAACAGAGGGAGGAAGTTGCTAGATTGGTTAAAGAACGAAGGAAACAACAGGGGGATGAACAAGGGGATGAACGGGGGATGAACAGGGGAATTGACTAAACTACCCCCGGATGAAATGGTGCTTGACGACAAAGATAAACGGCGTTTGGATTTTGGATGCAAACGGAGACAAAAACGATATGTCAGGGTGGATATAGGGATCTTTAAACTATATGGATGCAAATGGTCAAAATCGCCAAACCACAGGGATGCAAATGGTAATTTACTAAAAAAAACATAGTATTTTGAAATTAATATGACTTTAAACATACAATTGTCATGTTTATGTTTATCCTTTAATATAAATTTTATCATATGAAAACAAATAAACAAGAAAGGTTTTGGGTTCAAATTTCACTTGGGATGATCGGCTGGGTCAGTGGGTTTTCACAACTATAATGGGCTTCCTCCTGAGGGTGATCTCGGCTTTAGGATTAATGTGGACAAACTGATGTACGAGCTTCTCTTCGGGGACATGCCAGCATAGTGCCGTAATGTTTCGTACTTATGTTGTGAATATGATCAGTTGTGCCAGTAACACGTCAGTGATTCAATTAAACGTTAAAAAAAGGAAAAAAAAACAAAGAGAGAGAAATAGAGAGGGAAGTGTGTCATAGCTAAATAGGTGTCTAAATAAGCAAAACCAAAATAAATGGTTTACACTCGCTTTACATCCTTCACATCCCATTCCCTTTTTTATATATATAATTACATAAAAATCATTACTTTTTACTCTAGTTTTAAATTAATAATATATTTTTTAATACTTTTATCAATACATTTTCTCTCACCCATACTTACAACCACTTTTAAAATATATTAAAATTTTAATAGGGATATTTTATCGAATATACAGATGAACACTAACATATTCTCTCCTACATTCACATCTACTCATAACTATTCCTTATAAATATATATAGAGAACACAGTCATGGTAATATGGGGAATGAGATGTGAATGCTTTTAAAGCAATATATTCAAATTTAAGAAATTATTATATGTTGTTGAGAATATTACTAATTTATTCTTTTCTCATTTCCATTTCTCAAATTACTTTATATTATTTTTTTCTATTTGTTATTTTTGCAGGCCTTTATGTGCTGGGCTGCTGCTGATGGGCTGCTGCTGATGGGCTGCTGCTGATGGGCTTCTCGCTGCTGGGCTCTGCTCCGGATGTGGTTTATATAGTCAAGCGTGTGTTTCATTTCACACACACTTGACACACTTCTCAAACGAACGCTTCACATTCTCTCTCTCTGATTCTTCGATTAGGGTTTCTCACATCGTGAACCCTGTTAGTTCTTCATCAGATCTTAGCAAGATCAGATCGCTACATTAGTGATCTGTATTGTGTTCTTGTATTCGTTCGTACAGATTGTTTTCTCAAAGATTCTCTGGTTGTATTTTGTAGTTATTGTCTTTATATTCAATCTGTTGGTGCTCTTGGTTTGTTGTGTTGAGATTATTCGATTTGTGACATATGTCATAATTTAAAAACAAAAAAACTTATTTATAAAAAAATAAATTTTAATAATTCAAAGGCACATTAATCAATAAAGATAATATATTCATACAGACTATATGGTCACTCACATATTGTATTTTAGTTGTCATTGACAAAATCAATAACATAAGCACTATAGATTCACATGTTTTACACTCGCTTTCCACTCAGTTTTTAACGTATGGTTTTTTTTTTATTTCGTTTTTAATCATGCTTATTAGTGAAATTGAATCCAATTTAATTGTTAAAATATTGAAAAGAATACAATTTGTGATCTATATTTTAAGTTAGCTACATACATATAATATTTTTTCAAGTATAAAACATATGTCAATCCTAACACATTCTTTTTATTTTCAAATGACTCCATTTACAATAAATCCATCTTATTATTATGTGCATTGTAAAATGGTCCTAATGGGGAGACCGCTGGGTTTTTTGGGGGTAGGCCGGACCAAAAGGTCACGGTTAGGGCTAAAGGTCACGGTTAGGGCTAAAGGTCACGTTTTGGTACCTAAACGTGACCGCAAGGACTTGCGGTCACGGTTTCTGTGTCGTCTTCCGACACCTCGTGACAACAAAACGACAAATGACCTTATAAAGTTGAAAACCGGTCACCAAACCATCACGGTTTGGCCTAACCGTGACCTCTAGGGTACGAGGTTCAGTTTAAGGTACGAGGTACACTGTGATGTTGACAAAAGGGCCGGAATTCGTGCTCCGAACCGTCACGATTTGGCCAAACCATGACGGTTTGTGCACCAGATTTTCATCATAAATACCTTCGAGCTTTCATTCATCCAACACTCGAGATTTTTCAGCCTTCGTCATTCCAAAAACACGTTAATTCGAAAACAATATCGGGTTCGGGAGATCATTATCAAAAGCCAAAGCTTCCAGATTTGAATGAGGTGCCACATATCGAAGATTCAATCCAGGTTGAAGTAGTATATGTTTTATTATAACTTATTATTTGAAATATCTAACCATTATCTTTTTTAAGAATATTACGCATACGGGAGTCACCCTCCGTGGGGGAGGAGGAAACCAACCCGTCAAACACATTTGCTCAAGAAGCGTACAACTCTTTATTTGGACTGACAGGTTACGGTGAAGGGTACAGACATCCCCCTTGCAATTCTTACGGGAATGCCCCGAACACGTACCACTCACAAACAGAGCTGGATTACGGACATCTCCCGTACCAGTCAGAACTACAAATTACACATATGTCGGATACTTTTAATAGGAATGACACAGATGAGAAAGACGGTTCGGTTCACCTCAAAGAAAACCATGGGGACACCGCGGAGAATGATGGGGATGAGGATCGGATAAGAAAGGCTACGGTTTCTGTGAATCCAAGGATCTCAATTCAGGAATTATCAGTATTAAAATAAAATTAAATTAATGATCGTGGAATTATCATTAATTGCTGTTTAATCGTGTTAATTGTTATTTAAGAACACAAACACAATGTCACAGTAAATACGAACACAATAATTATTCAAATGTATTTTATTAATGTAACACCCCCAATCTCATAATAATAATATAATAAGGAGGGTGCTACGAGTTGGGTTATTATAACATTTCAGAGATTATAAACGCAACGAAATTTTCATACGTTAAAACTGTTTACATCATTAAAATTACCACAACACGTTAACCGACATATTAAAACTTTATCAACCTTCATTTATATCTCTCCTAAAAACCCGACATTTTAGCCAGTATCATACACCAGAACCAAACTTTAACTCGGTGGGGCACCATCACGAACACCTCTATTATTACCTGGCATGCATAAAAAAATAAACACAAAATCAGATAAACTGGTGAGCTCTAACATACACCACATTTCAATAATAACAACTCATCAACTATTACATCATTTCACAATTTACAAACATCCATCAGTCCATTTGTTTGCCCCAGTATTGATATACATATCTAATACCCACAAGATAGTTATGGACCTCTTTTATTAATTTTAATTTGGTGGGTCAAAACTCCATCTCGCGCGTTGACGGGTCAAAACTCCGTCTTATAGTTGGTGGGTCAAAACTCCACCTCGCGCGTTGACGGGTCAAAACTCCGTCTATAATTGGCGTTGACGGGTCAAAACTCCGTCTATAGTTGGTGGGCCAAAACTCCACCTCGCCATTCACCACAATTTACCACTTCCTTTTTCTTATTCACATCTTTATTTATTTATATGCATGCCAGTGCCCGATTTTGTCAAACAACATTATCAAACAGCATTAACACATTAAAAAGGGCAATTAGAACTCACCTTAATGTTTTCAGCAAGTGGTTATCAACCCAATACACTAGGGCAGCTAAAACTTCTCCTTCTCAATGCAAATCTAGAACAACAACCCTAACTTAGTCAAATCACCCCTAGCTGATCACTTCACACGACTAAGGCTATGCGACTGGACTCATTCGTACGACTGAACATGCGACTGAGCTTAATCGTACGAGTGAACCATACGACGAAGGTGCGAATGAGCTATAACAAGGTTTGTGCGAATGACCTTCATTCGTACGATTGGTTCAGCACGTTTGAACAATGCGATTGACTCAGTCGCACAAATGGGTCATGCGACTGGGCTCATTCGCCTGAAACGGATCAGCAGCTGTGTTCTTGACATATTTGATCCAAAAACTCGAGTTTTAACTATTTGGATTATACCATATTCACAACAGAACATATACACCTCATTTATAACCGTTTCGGGTCCTTATTTCATCAATATTCACAAAAACTAGGATCCGAACCCTCACTTTTCAGCTTTACAGAAAGATTGAACAGAAGCCCAGATTTAAAACATGTCTTTGGATCAATTTCAACCACATACACAGCTTAACATATTCAAGACTCGATCCGTACCAAGCAAAACTTACCAAAACGGAGCTAGTTTAGTCAATTTAGCAAGAACAGGGGTGTTTGGGTTCGAAAGGAACAAGGGGATGAGAATACTGCAGATAAAATCTGCTTTTGAACACCCTTAACCGCCCTACTTATCCTACATGCCTATTTTAGCCGCCATACTCAGTCGCACGACTGGACCTATTCGCACGGCTCAATCGTACGACTTGGCCCATACGCCCGTCATTCGTGCGATTGGGCCTCATTCGTATGCATGTTATGCGACTGAACACTAACCCTAATAAATAAATAAATATCAAACTTTTTGGATGTTACAAGTCTACCCACCTTATTTAGGGTTTCGTCCTCGAAACCTGGTTAAACAATTGGGGGTAGTTCCGTCTCATTTCTTCTTCTGGTTCCCAGGTTGACTCAGATCCTTGGCGATGTGCCCACTGCACCCGGACTAAGCTAATGCTTTTATTTCTAAGTTTCTTCTCCTTATGATCTATAATGGCCACAGGTGGTTCAACATAATTGAGCTTCTCATCAACCTCAATATCATCTAATGGTACATATTGAGTTTCATTAGCTAAGCATTTTCGTAACTGGGAGACGTGGAAGGTTGGATGAATAGTACTCAGTTTCTTCTGGTAGATCTAATTTATATGCTACATACCCCCACTTTCTCTATTATTCGGAAAGGTCCAATAAAACGTGGACTTAGTTTGCCCCTTTTTCTAAATCGAATAATACCTTTCCATGGGAAACTTTCAGCAAAACAAAATCCCCAACTTTAAATTCTAATGGTTTTCTTCTACGATCTGCATATGATTTCTGCCTGCTCTTCGCCTCTCTAATACGATTTTAACTACTTCAAACTTTGCCATTGTTTCTTCAACTATTTCACTATTCCCCAATTCACGTTGCCCCATATCTCCCCAATAAAGTGGAGTTCTGCACTTTCTTCCGTACAACATCTCAAACGGAGACATCTGAAGGGTAGCTTGATAACTGTTGTTATATGCAAATTCAGCTAACGGAAGATGACTATCCCAACTACCTCCAAAATCAATACTGGATGCTCGTAACATATCCTCTAATGTCTGAATAGTTCTTTTACTTTAACTATCTGTCTGAGGATGATAGGCTGTATTGAAGTAAAGTTTAGTTCCCATCGCCTCATGAAATTTTCTCCAATATCTAGAGGTAAACCTGGCATCCCTATCAGACGTGATACTTTTTGGAACTCTATGTAATCTAACTATTTCTTTTGTAAAGATATCAGCTAGCCTTTCCACCGAATAGGTTTCCCGTATGGGTAAAAATAAAGCACTCTTGGTTAATTGATCTACCACTACCCAAATAGTATCATAACCTTTTGGTATACGAGGTAGTTTAGTTATAAAATCCATGGTCAGATCGTCCCACTTCCAGGCTGGAATAGCTAAGGGTTGCAATAATCCATATGGTTTCTGATGTTCAGCTTTCACTTGGGCACACGTCAGACATTTATTTACATACTGCATCACGTTAAATTTCATTCCTGGCCACCAATAATTATGCTTCAAATCTTGATACATCTTGGTCATGCCTGGGTGAACGAAATACCTAGATTTGTGAGCTTCATCAAGTATCATATCACGTAAGGCCAACGGAACCCACATTCGACCAAACCTGATTTTAACACCATAACTATTTTCTTCTAAGTACTTTTCCTGACCAACCATTCTTTCCTGCTTTATACTTCCTTCCTTTAGTGCTTCTAATTGGGCTTCTCTTAATTGTTGCATAAAGTCAGGAGTAATTACAAGTTTATACGCCTTGACCTTAATTGGTTCATATTTCTCCTTTTTGCTCAATGCATCAGCAACCACATTTGCTTTCCCAGGGTGATACAAAATTTCACAATCATAATCTTTGATTAATTCCAGCCATCGCCTTTGTCTCATATTCAGATCTGTCTGCTCAAAGAAATACTTCAGGCTCTTATGATCAGTAAAGATGGTACATCTTACTCCATATAGGTAGTGTCGCCATATCTTAAGAGCAAAAAATACATCTGCTAGTTCTAAATCGTGGGTTGGGTAATTAACTTCATGGGTCTTCAACTGTCTAGAAGCATAAGCAATAACTCTCTCACGTTGCATCAAAACACATCCCAATCCCTGATATGATGCATCAGAATATATTACTAAATCATCTGCACCTTCTGGTATTGCCAATACTGGGGCTTGAGTTAACCGATTCTTTAGTTACTGAAAAGCAACTTCTTGTTCTTTATTCCATTCATACTTAACGTCCTTTCGAGATAATTTCGTTAATGGAGAAGCAATTTTAGCAAAATCTTGAATGAATCTTCTATAATATCCCGCCAGTCCTAAGAAACTACGAATTTCTGAAGGACTTTTAGGAATCTCCCAATTCATCACGGCCTCAATCTTCGCAGGATCCACCAATATTCCATCCGCATTCACCACATGGCCCAAAAATTGCACTTCCCTTAACCAGAATTCACACTTCGAGAATTTTGCATATAACTTATTCTTCCTTAATGTTTCCAATACTTCTCGAATGTGACAAGCATGATCTCCTTCATTCTTAGAATAGATCAAAATATCACCTATAAACACAATCACCGATTTATCCAGCATCGGTTTACATACTCTGTTCATCAAATCCATGAATGCAGCAGGAGCATTCGTTAACCCAAACGACATCACCAAAAATTCATAATGCCCATATCGTGTACGAAAAGCTGTCTTTGGTATGTCCTCTTCTTTCACTTTTAATTGATGATATCCGAATCTAAGATCTATCTTTGAGAACCAATTAGCACCTTGGAGTTGATCAAATAAATCGTCTATACGGGGTAATGGATATTTATTCTTGATAGTTAATTTGTTTAGCTCCCTATAATCTATGCACATCCTTAAACTGCCATCCTTCTTCTTTACAAACAGAACAGGAGCACCCTACGGCGAAGAACTTGGTCAAATAAAGCCCTTGTCTAATAGTTCCTGCAATTGCTTCAGGAGTTCTTTCAGCTTAGCTGGTGCAAGTCTATAAGGAGTCTTAGCGACAGGTTTTGCCTCAGGTATTAAATCAATCCTAAACTCAATTTCTCGATCAGGAGGCATACCTGGTAGATCTTCAGGAAATACATCAGGGAAGTCACAAACTACTGGAACATCTTCTAATTTCCTCGTCTCTTTAGCAATATCAACTACATATGCCAAGAATGACTCGCAACCCCTACTCAATAATTTCTCAGCCTTAATCATAGATATGACTTT
This sequence comes from Flaveria linearis, assembly GCA_024085815.1. Lineage (NCBI taxonomy): Eukaryota > Viridiplantae > Streptophyta > Magnoliopsida > Asterales > Asteraceae > Flaveria > Flaveria linearis. The sequence goes on from CM044011.1 coordinate 14,072,155, forward strand.
CACCACACTATCATGATCATCACCAAAAACCGTTACCAGATTACCATCTGGTGCTCGCGACACAATCATCTTTCTTTTGCATATTATCTGAGCCTCAAACGTAGATAACCAGTCCATTCCCAATACTACATCAAAACCTCCTAACTTCATCATATGTAACTTAGCAGGAAATTTTACATTTTCTAGTTCGATAAAACAATCATCTATCACCTCACTAACAACTATAAATTCATTAGAGGCAGTCTCTACTAAAAAAGCAACATCTAACTTTGATGGTCTAACTTTTATTAAGGCATGAAATTTTATTGATATGAAACTTCTATTAGCCCTCGAATCAAATAAAATTCTAGCAGGTACATCATTAACAAGAAACATACCCGACACAACATCTGGTAATGCCTTAGCCTCCTCCGTAGTCATTGTAAATGCTCTCCCCGCAGTACTGCTACTACCACTCGCGTTGACTTTACTCGGTCCTACCACTGCACGAATAAGAAACAGTCCAGATCTAAACTTTGGACACTTAGATTTCATATGCCCCATCTCACCGCATTCATGACACCGAATTTCTGGACATCTAGACACGAAATGTCCAGGCTTCCCGCATTTATGACATGCCAGGTGATACAATCTACATTCTCCTCTATGAAACTTCCCACATCTATTACACCGAGGAGGGGAACCTACAAAACCACTAGCATTAAACTTTCTCTTCTGTGGGCCACTCTGCCCGTACATAGGTCTAGAACTCAATGAAGTCTCCCGACGGCTAATCACTTCTTCTTTCACCACAGATTTCTCGGACTTAGCGACTTCCTCATACATGTCCGCAACTAAATTTACTGTGGCTTGGTATGTAGAGGGAGAATTAGACTTTACCAGCATTCTCACTTTAGGGGTAATCCCTGAATATACCTAGTAATCCTCTTCACCTCAGGAGTTACTAGATGAGGTACCAAACGAGCCATTTCTTCAAATCTAGAAGTATACTCTTTATGACTTAAACTGCCTGCCTGAAATTGTAAAAGTTTAATCTTAATTCTGCCCATTTTGCCTTTTGGACAAAACTTTTCGATCACCAGTGCTTGAAAAGTTTCCCACGTCATCTGACTCACAGCAGTCTCGCCCATGGCTTGTTCCACTGTATCCCACCAGTACAAAGCTTCTGCTTGAAACGAATGCACTGCAAAGCCCACCTTCTGATCTTCCTTGCATCTACTAAGTTTAAACGCTGCTTCCATCTCTCGTAGCCACTTATAAGTTACTACTACATCTTTTTGGCCTTCAAACTTAGGCGGGTCACATTCTTTAAAATGCTTATATGACACTGGTTTCTCCACTACAGGCTCAACAATAACAGGTGGAGGAGTTGGTTGGGAAGATGAATCACCACCTTTCCTAAGGTCGCTCAACATTTCAGGTAAGGTAGTACGCAACACTCGGGCGACCTCATCACCCATAGCCGCCTTAAGTTCATCACCTGAGATCCTAGCTTCAGGTCTAGAATTTGTATTACTGGTTTCCTCCATCTATGATCAGAAATAAACCATAATCAAATAATGAGTGATACTAGGATGCTGCATATAATGTAAATTGCTCATAACATTGGCCAGGTGTTATCAATTATTTACTTATTCACACCATCCTGCCTCTTCTCATTATCTTTTCACAGTTTATTTCTACTTCTATCTAAACCACAGAATCATGTATACACATAATACTATCCTTCAATCTAGACAATTGCTTTTATTTATCAATCGACTAAATTATCACTAACAATTAAATACTCATCTATACAATATTCCACCCCACTTCCGGTTGTAGATACTAGCACTTCTCACATTTTCAGTTAAAGTTTGAAACAATCAATTATTCAAATCTCTTTAACCTGGCTCTGATACCAACTTGTAACACCCTCAATCTCATAATAATAATATAATAAGGAGGGTGCTACGAGTTGGGTTATTATAACATTTCAGAGATTATAAATGCAGCGAAATTATCATACGTTAAAACTGTTTACATCATTAAAATTACCACAACACTTTAACTGACATATTAAAACTTTATCAAACTTCATGTACATCTCTCCCAAAAACCCAACATTTTAGCCAGTATCATACACCAAAACCAAACTTTAACTCGGTGGGGCACCATCACGAACACCTCTATTATTACCTGGCATGCATAAAAAAATAAAGACAAAATCAGATAAACTGGTGAGGTCTAACATACACCACATTTCAGTAATAACAACTCATCAACTGTTACATCATTTCACAATTCACAAACATCCATCAGTCCATTTGTTTGCCCCAGTATTGATATACATATCTAATACCCACAAGATAGTTATGGACCTCTTTTATTAATTTTAATTTGGTGGGTCAAAACTCCACCTCGCGCGTTGACGGGTCAAAACTCCGTCTTATAGTTGGTGGGTCAAAACTCCACCTCGTGTGTTGACGGGTCAAAACTCCGTCTATAATTGGCGTTGACGGGTCAAAACTCCGCCTACAGTTGGTGGGTCAAAACTCCACCTCGCCATTCACCATAATTTACCACTTCCTTTTTGTTATTCACATCTTTATTTATTTATATGCATGCCAGTGCCCGATTTTGTCAAACAACATTATCAAACAGCATTAACACATTAAAAAGGGCAATTAGAACTCACCTTAATGTTTTCAGCAAGTGGTTATCAACCCAATACACTAGGGCAGCTAAAACTTCTCCTTCTCAATGCAAATCTAGAACAACAACCCTAACTTAGTCAAATCACCCCTAGCTGATCACTTCACACGACTAAGGCTATACGACTGGACTCATTCGTACGACTGAACATGCGACTGAGCTTAATCGTACGAATGAACCATACGACGGAGGTGCGAATGAGCTATAACAAGGTTTGTGTGAATGACCTTCATTCGTGCGATTGGTTAATGCGACTGAACTTCAGTCGCACGTTTGAACAATGCGATTGACTCAGTCGCACGAATGGGTCATGCGACTGGGCTCATTCGCCTGAAATGGATCAGCAGCTGTGTTCTTGACATATTTGATCCAAAAAATCGAGTTTTAACTATTTGGATTATACCATATTCACAACAGAACATATACACCTCATTTACAACCGTTTCGGGTCCTTATTTCATCAATCTTCACAAAAACTAGGATCCGAACCCTCACTTTTCAGCTTTACAGAAAGATTGAACAGAAGCCCAGATTTAAAACATGTCTTTGGATCAATTTCAACCACATACACAGCTTAACATATTCAAGACTCGATCCGTACCAAGCAAAACTTACCAAAACGGAGCTAGTTTAGTCAATTTGGCAAGAACAGGGGTGTTTGGGTTCAAAAGAAACAAGGGGATGAGAATACTGCAGATAAAATCTGCTTTTGAACACCCTTAACCACCCTACTTATCCTACATGCCTATTTTAGCCGCCATACTCAGTCGCACGACTGGACCCATTCGCACGGCTCAATCGTACGACTGAGCCCATACGCCCGTCATTCATGCAATTGGGCCTCATTCGTACGCATGTTATGCGACTGAATACTAATCATAATAAATAAATAAATATCAAACTTTTTGTATGTTACAATTAATTATTGAGTAATGATTACAAAAGAATAATTATGAATTAACTATGAACAATGATTTCTTCAATCGAATGAATGTTGTTGATGTGACGGCGTCTAGGGTTGCACAATAATGTAATTCTTGATAGCCGTAATATTGCTTGATTGTGTTCATCGAGATGTGAAACCTAGGACTCGTATTTATAGGTGCCTTGAGTCAGTTAAGGAAACACCGGATCTCTTGGGATTTATTATTGATTGATTGACTTGTTTGACTTGTTGATATTGAAATCATACAAGTGTTCTGAACTTCCACAGGAGTCTTGTCTTCCGCAGGAGTCTTGCTCTTCCGTAGAAAACTTGGTCTTCAGTAGATGTCTTGCTCTTCCATAGTAAGTTTGTCTTCAGTAGATGTCTTGCTCTTTCGTAGGAAGTTTGTCTTCGGTAGATGTCTTGCTCTTTCGTAGGATGTTTGTCTTCAGTAGAAGTCTTCACTTCATGCAATACTTATCATCCGTAGGAATATTCACTTGAGTGATGTGGTATTGTAAGAAACATATCTACGGATTAACATTATGGTTCATCCGTAGATGTTTCTTACACTTGGCTAATTTCAGAAATCCTATCAAGTATATTGATTTTGGCTGTCATCACACAAAAAGCAACACACATATATATATGGGTTAACCTATATATTCAATGCATATATATATATATATATACTGAGTTAGTTACAATAATTTATTACAAGACTTGATTAAAGTTCTAAGCTATACAAAATAATCTAGACCTATCCTTTCTAGATCCAACAATACTCCCCTTTAGGCTTAGATCCTTGTAATCAGTCCTTCAAAACTGCAAGCTCTTTGACTCTTGAAATGATTTTGTTGTAGAAGTAAGATGCAACAGTCTTCTGATCATCATACTTGTACTTGATCTCCATCTTGCTGATCTTCTTCAGAGTCTCAAAGCTTAGTCCCAGAACATCCTCCTCTATAGTGAGTGTTTCTAACACTTTGTCATTCTTCACCACTTCTAGCTCATCTTGCTTAGAGATTCGGAGTTTTGTTACTTTATCATAAGTTGTTCCTTTCAGCAATCCAGCATTGTGTCTTCTTCTTTTATAAGCTTTAGCATGAAGTTTGTCAATTACCTGGATCACATGGACATGCAGGAACAGGTCATTTTGAGCTTGTTCATCACTCAGCTTTGGAAAGAATTTGTTATTCAGATATGAGGTGTAGCAGGGATGAAGTAGCTTGATTTTCACAGGATCAAAGATCCTGATCCGATCAGCCTTTTTGTTCTCTGCATTCCTCAGCAGCACAAGTTCTTTTGTTTTCTCTACATAATCCCATTCAGTTATAGGGAATGTGTATTGATTTCCTGTCATTGTATCCAATCCTCTTCAAGAATTCATCATCAACATATTCTGAGGCATTGGACTTAAACCTTTTAACCCCTTTAATTCTTTTCTTGTGCTCTTCATCCTCTCTCTTAGCTTCAGCAAGCACATCATCTTTGAATTTGGTCTTCAGCTTACCCACAATGGTAGAGAAGTCTCTTCCTCTTGGGTGTATTGGGTAATTTGTAATGATGAGGCTATGTAGGTCTTTCAGATCACTATCAGGCAAGCACACCACTGACAATACATCATGGAAATATTCAACTCTTCCTGATGTTCTTTTAATGACAGCACAATCCCACTCTGGATCATATTTTCAGGCCATAATCCTGTTCTCTTCAACAGAGCTGGGAGTTGTGAGATGATCTATCAGTTGGATCAATATGGATTTTTGTTCAGTTATCTCCCTTACTGTAGTTCCAAGAGGCCACACTTTCCCTGGAATTACTTCTCTGGGCTCTCTGATCAGTTTATCTTTTTCTTTGTGTTGATCTTTGCTTTCCACCACAACTGTTTCAGCAGCCATTTTGTTGTGATGTTCAATAACAGGATTAGGAGCTTCAGTTCTGAATCTGACTCCTGTTTCAAGCTCAACTTTCATCACATGTTCCATCATTCTTCTCAGTTCACCAGTTGTTCTACCTTTCAGCTCATGTGGTTTGTAGTTATGCCCCTGCAGCCAACAAGTCATGTTATATTTGCTCAGTTTGGCTGTTCACAGTGGCCTAATTCTTTCTTTGTCTTCTGAATTGCTTGAAAAGTATAGAATGCTTCATAATCACAGTTTGGGATCATAAATCTAGCAAACTCAAACTCTTTCAGCAACTCCTTCATCTCAGATAAATTCATCCTCTCAACCATGTCATATGGGAAACCATGGTTTATGAGGGTCATGAACATGATTGACTCAGGCCTCTCTTCCATAATATCTTCTGTTGTTAGAAGATCATCAGCCTTGGTAACTTTCTGTTCTGTTGGAGAGTCTTCTTTGATTAACTCATTCCATTCAACATCACTCTCTTCATCCTCTTCAGTGATGGCCTTCACAGTAGATAAATCTACTGAAGGTGTGTGTTCAGGAGATGTGTGCTTTGGTTTTTCAGGGGTATCTTCTATATTGATCACCTTCTGTTCAGTAGCACCCAAGTATTTTCTCTTTTGTGAGTAAGGAATAAGTTTCTTTGAAGCTTCAGAGGAGTGTTGAGTTTGTTTAACACTTGGGGCAGCCCTTGATTCCAAAGCACTGATTTTCATTTTCAACTGATCAATTTCTTCATCTTTCTCCTTGATCAGCTTAGCTTTTGCAGACAAGAGTTCATTGACTTCATCCACTTTTGATGCCAGTTTTTCCTTCATAACCTTCTTATTTTTCAATGATACCTGCAACTCTTGTTCATGTTGTAAAAGTGCATCGATTACTTCATTGTTGCTTTTGGTATCATCTCTAAGCCTTTTCAGTCTGGCTTCTTGATTCATCAACTCTTCATCATTTTCTATCACAATTCCTTTGAGCTTTTGGATTCTTTGTTTTCTTTTGTTAGATTTCAGCACCAGCTTGTACTCAGCAACCAAGAAGCTTTTGCTGACTGGAATATCTTTATCACTTAAGTCATCTTCATGATAAGCAATCACATCCACTTCATTTTCTTGTTCTTCCTGGTGTTCAAGTTGTGGCAGATTCACATGTTGCTAATTTGCAATTAGAGATCCAGGAGCAGTGTGATTAGACAACACTTGGTTCACTGAATTGGTGATTGAAATAGGAATAGTGCTTGCTTGAGACATCAACTCAGTCTCTCCTATGTGAACAGAGTTTAGAGACTCAGTTATGTCAATGGGTTCAGTGTTAGCACTTTCCGGAGATGCCAGTTTAGGTGTTAATGGGAGTGGATGAATAGGGGATATGATTTGGAAGGGTGAGAATGGTTGTGTATTTTGTGAGGCTGGGAGAGAAACTGATGGGGATTTTTGTTATTCAAGAGAGATAGGCTAGGTGCTTTGAGAGGAGGAGGATGATAGTTGTTATGGGGAAACATGGTGATGAATGGGTGAGATGGGCTCAGTGTTTATGCTGGCTGGTGATTGGTGTTGGTGAGGGGTGTTTGGTTAGGTGAGTGTGATGCTTGTTCAGAATCAGCAGATGTCTCTGCTTGTTCATCTATCCATATCAATGCTTGTGGTATGTCAGCCTGTGCATCCACAACATGAGCAAACATGGGCATATCTTCACCTTGATACTTGCCACTGATCTTGTTTAGTACAGATCTTCCCAAGTGGGCTTGTACAAACACATCTCCTTCCCTTGCAATCCTTAGAAGTTCAGCATTGATTGTCAGTTGCAGGAGCCTTGGGAACATATACATCTTATCACTCCTTTGTAATTTCACTTGATCACACAGACAGTTGAAAATGTACTTAGAGTAGTTGTAGGTTCTACCCTCAAAGATCCCGATAATTCCTGAGGAGATGTGTCTTGAGAACCTATCTAGTCCGACTTTCCTGTTTGAGATGCACTTTAGATAAGTGTGGCATAGGAACCGATACGGATTGCACAATCTTCCCTTCTTGATTTCTCCTTTGTCAAAATCACCATCATAACCCATCAGATTGAACACCTTCTCAATGTATTCATTCTCAAACACATCAGGGTGCCCTACTTCTCTATCTCCCAACTCAAGTGATCTTCTGATTGTGCGTTCATTGATCCATATTCTTTCAGATAGAATATCAGCAACAATCACTTCCTCGTCTCCATCTGGTTCTACACGCGCCGTATTCCAGAAATCGATGATGTGAGCTTGATGAATCACAGGCTCTGCCGTCAAGGCATAGAAGAGCCTGGACCGTCGAAGATATCTGATGATATCTCGACATCCTTCAGAAGCAGGATCATCTGCATTCAGGAATGCGCATACATTGTGCTCTTTCGCAAATCTGTTTGACATCTGAAAATAAGAATGAAGATTATGTTAACATTGGTGTAACTCACATGAATTCGAATCGTTTTTAATGACAATCAAAGATTAACCAATTCCGTACTGATGATTAGAACATGATTTACCTTTGCGACACTGATATTTGATCACTGAGTAATAATGTTATGATTTCTTAGTACGGAATTTTTTTGAAAGTTTGAAGAAGGGGGGAAGTGTGCGCTTTTCTAGGTTAGAAAAGTGAAAAGTGTTCTGAAAAAGTGATTAATGAATTCTTAAAGTCATAAACCTTATTTATAAGCGGACACATTAATTTCTTTTATTAAATATGTTGGGCCCACTTCCCATTTATCCCTTTCCGTATACCAAGTTTATTCCGGATGAATTACATCTTCCGCATAACATCTACGGAACCTTAACATCTGCGGATGTCTTAACATCTACGGATGCCTTAGTAGATCATGCAATACATCTCTTGATGTTACTAGCACATCCGTAGTTTACCAATCCTACGATTGCTAATGCAGAAATTTCACTGTTACTTCTGCTGATTCAGAAATTTCACTGGAACTTCTGCGGAAATTAAAGCTTTGTTAAAACTTTAAATGTATGATGTCTATCAAGTAAATAGACTCATTTATTGATGTTGGACATTGTTGACTTTGTTTGCATGGCAATTAAGTACAAGAAAGCAAGTTTCCTGTATCCTGCATCCCAGTTAGTGCTCAAGTTCCAATTCCTTCAAAGTAAATTAACAGCTTTTTATTATTTTCATGCATTACCTACTCCCCCTAAATTTGTGATTAATGTTAAACTGTGACATTCATCATAAATTTATGTTAGCAATAAGCATGAAAGGCATATGACAGTCCAGTGATGGAGTAATTATTTACGAAGAAAATTAAACTAAGGACTCAAATGACACAAGCATGCATATGTGTGGAGGGATCATACTATGACTGTAGGCTTCTGCTGATGTTGATGAAATAATACTTAGGCAAGTGCACACTTGATTGTAAGTATATGGATCCACTGTAATTCATACATGAGTAATGTATCAACTAGACATGCTGTTTATCATGTTTTGAAGTTTGTTAATCAGTAACTGTCATGTGCTCCACTTCCAGTTCTCATTAGAGTTTGTCCTCCGTAGGTGAGGCAAATCACCACTTTTTCACACTTATTGACTATGTACATTAAGTTATAAGTTCTATCTTGAGACAGAATTACAGTCTCATTAATGCTTTGATGTTGAAGCTCTTTAAGTTAATGTATAGTTGATCACAAGGGATTCTTTTGAGAGCTGAGATATGATCTTTATAAAGTCACCAGGTCTTTACTTTCGTAAAACAGAGGTGCACTTAACCCAGGTCTTTGTTTACACAAAACATAGGGAAAATGAAGATCACACTCTTTAATCATATTCCCAGGTCTTTGCTCACATAAAATAGAGGGAATATGAAGTTTGCAAAGATAGAAGATTATAAAGTATTTTACACAGTGTGCTTTGGTAAGTGATTTGATCACATCAGGATATGACTTACTTGCCTGATCCTCAAAATGGAGTCCCCACAGACAGTCACCTATTTCATTATGTTTGGCATGCTCTTAGTGTAGTTTCCACTCAAGATGAACCTACTCACATACCAAAGTGTTGCAAATCAGTTTGAGTTTTAGTGATGAAGAAAGCCAAGCATAGTGTACTATTATTTCCCAAACATATGTCATGCATAAATAAGCAGAAAGAAAGAAAATTTTATTTATTTATTATTATTTTTTTTATTTATTTTTTATTTTTATTTTTATTTTAATTATTATTATAGATTACTCTACACAAGGATAGTCATATGCTTTTGAAAATTTAGTCTAAGTTAATCATCCCCAAAGATTCTATCAGAAAATTAAATCTAACAGAATCAAAAGCTTTAGTGAACAAATCAGTAAGCTGGTTTGTTGTGTCCACTTTGATTAACTTGATTAATCCCTTTTCTGAGCAGTCTCTCAGAAAATGATATCTGATTTCAATATGCTTTGTTTTACTATGTTGAACTGGGTTAGCAGTGATGAACATAGCAGCTGAATTGTCAATGTGAATTGGTGTTTGAAGGAAATTGTAACCATAATCAAGTAATTGGTTTTGCAACCAAAGAACTTGAGAGCAACCAGCTGATGCAGCTATGTACTCAGCTTCAGCTATGGACACAGATACATTAGTTTGCTTCTTGCACTGCCATGAAACAAGTCTTGGTCCCAAGAATTGACATCCACCAGTTGTGGATTTTCTGTTGTTGTTGCACCCTCCATAGTCACTATCTGAATATGAGACAAGACTGAAATCTCCATCTTTTGGATACCACAGTCCTAGAGTTGGTTTTCCTTTTAAATATCTGAATATTCTCTTTACAGCATTTAGATGAGACTCCTTTGGGTCTGCTTGATACCTGGCACAAGCACATACAGCAAATATTATGTCACGCCTACTGGCAGTTAAATACATTAAGGATCCGATCATTGATCTATACAATCTCTGATCTACTGATTTTCCAGCAGGGTCAGGCACAATTTTGTCTATTGTTGAGGCAGGTGTCTTGCATGAAGATGTATCAGCAAGATTGTACTTCTTCAAAATTTGATGAATGTACTTTTCTTGATTGATGAAAATTCTATCTGTTTTCTGATGAATTTGTAAGCCAAGGAAAAAGGTCAATTCTCCCATGGAGCTCATCTGAAACTCAGATTTCATTAACTCTTCAAAGCTTTGACAAAGTTTCTTGTTGGTTGATCCAAATATTATGTCATCAACATATATTTGAACTACCAAAAGATCTTGATGTTCTTGTTTAAGAAAAAGAGTCTGATCAATAGTTCCTCTTTTGTAGCCATGCTTCAGCAAGAAAGATGATAATGTTTCATACCACTTCCTTGGTGCCTGATGAAGTCCATACAAAGCTTTGTCTAGCTTGTAGACTCTATGTGGATAGTCAGGATCCTCAAATCCAGGGGGTTGAGAGACATAAACCTCTTTATCAATCTTCCCATACAAGGATGCACACTTAACATCCATCTGATATACAGTGAACTTCTTGTAGGAAGCATATGCTAGGAATACTCTAATGGCTTCTATTCTTGCAACAGGTGCAAAAACTTCATCATAGTCTATGCCTTCTTCTTGAGTGTAGCCTTAAGCAATCAATCTGGCTTTGTTCCTAATAATGATGCCTCTGTCATCTAGCTTGTTCTTGAATAACCACCTTGTCCCAATTGGATATTGTCCTTCAGGTAGATCAACTAGATTCCAGACCTTCTGTTTTCTGAACTGTTGAAGCTCTTCCTGCATAGCTTCAATCCAGCTATTATCCTTTAGAGCAACTGTAATGTTTGCAGGAACTATCTGAGACAAGAAGCAGGTGAACAAGCAAATGTTTGCCACTCCCCCTTTGCTTGTGGTAGTTCTTACATTCAGGTCTCCTATGATATTATCTGATGGATGAGACTTATGAATTCTGCTTGTTGCAATAGTATCAACTGGGATGGTTGACTCTAAGTTTGAGAAATCCATTAAAGCAGATGGATTCAGCTGTGATGTTGATTCTATGAAGTAATCAAAGGGTTCATGTTCAACAGGATCAGCTTGAGCTTCAGTTGTTGCATGGTCTTCTTCCACAGGAACTTCTACGGAGGCATTTTGTTCTTCCGTAGGAGTAACAGCAACATCTACGGAGGCATTTTATTCTTCCGTAGGAGTTACAGCAACTTCTACAGATTGAGATTGTTGATCTGTTGACAAGTTTTATTGATTCAAAACACCCTTTCCACCCCTACGAGCATCTGTTGAAGCATTATTTACATCTATGGATGATGTATGATCATCTGCGGATGTATGTGCCTGAACTGTGGATGAAGGATTTTCTTTTCCGGATGTATCTTCATGCTGCTGATGAGTATTTGATTCTTGTTATGGTATAGTTGAAGGTTGTGCTCTTGGAGAATCAGCTGATAGTGTCACTTCATTCAAACTTGGGGGAACAAATGGATAACATTTATCAGTAGAACCTGCATTGATTAAATTCCCAGTGTTAAATGATTCTGTTAATGCATCTATTTCAAATAACCAAGATGATCCTTTTACAGTTGTTGTAAACATGGATTCATCAAAAGAAACATTAGGAGTCTCTTCAACAATGTTATGTTCTGGAATGTAAACCCTATATGATTTAGAGGTGGATGAATATCCAACAAAGAAACCATCATAGGCTTTTTCAGAAAATTTTTCCAATTGTTCTTTAGTATTTAACACAGATACATGACACCCAAAAGCTCTAAGATATCCTATAAAAGGTTTCCTTTTGAATAAGAGCTCATAAGGAGTTTTATTATGTTCTTTGATAATTAAAGTCCTATTTTGAACATTGCATGCTGTATTCACAGCTTCTGCCCAGAATGTGATGGGCAGCTGAGAGTCAGCTAGCATTGTTCTGGCTGCTTCTATAAGAGTTCTATTTCCTCTTTCAGCCACTCCATTTTATTGTGGCGTTCTTGGTGCACTGAATTGCCTTGCTATGCCTTTATTCCTGCAAAAAGAATCTAGATCACCATTAACAAATTCAGCCCCATTATCACTCCTAAAAATTTTAACTTTTAAATCAAGTTGATTCTCAATCTTGATCACAAAGTCCATTAATGTTTCAGATGTTTTACTCTTTTGTTTTAAGAAAAATACCCATGTGAATCTAGTGAAATCATCCACTATCACTAAGCAATATTGCCTTTTTCCAATGTTCATCACATTGGTTGGACCAAAGAGGTCCATGTGAAGCAATTTGAGTGGTGTAGTGTTAGTATTGATTAATTTGGATTTATGAGACACTCTATGTTGTTTTCCTTTGTAACATGAAGAACAATGATTTGAACAATGATACTCTTTCTTTGGTAATACAATGACCAAGTCATTTTTCACTAATTTATTCATATTCTTCATGTTGGAATGAACAAGCCTTTTATGCCACAATTGTGATTCATCTTCTGAATACTTAGATAGCAGGCATGTCTCATGGCTTGTGAGTGTTGTGTTGTTCATATCCAAAACATATGTGTTTCCTTTTCTTGATGCTTTAAGAAGGATCCATTCTGCTAGAACTGAAAAACCTGGCTTAAGAATGTAACAATTAGTGTTGTCAAATAAAGTTATGTAGTTTTGATCACAAATTTGAGATACACTAAGTAAATTATACTACAAATTTTCACAGTAATTCACTTTTTCAAATGTTAACACACCATTTGAAACCATTCCTTTACCAACTATTTTACCTCCCTTCTTATCCCCACCAAATGCCACATATGAGGCATGTTTATGTTTGAAGTCATGGAGAAGAGAATAGTTTCCTGTCATGTGTCTGGAACAACCATTGTCAACATACCACTTGTTGTCAGCTCTCCATGATTGTTCCTGCACAAAATAAGAAATCAATTAGAATTGACAACCCAAGCTTTAATTGTCTTGGGTTTGCCAGACGTGTCTATAATAGTCACTCCTTCATGAATTAATCTTGAAGTTGAGTCAGATTTTTGAATGTCTTCTTTCTTATCTGATTCTATCTTCATCTTGTCTTGTTTTGGTTGATATTTTGATTTTGAAGTCGATCCTGGATTTCTGAAAGTTATGTCATCTTTCAATCTTGATTGAGGCACTGGAGTTCCTTTTTCAAAATTATCGAAGAAAGTATCATTTACTTCAGTCTTCTTGTCTGACAAATCCACCTTTTTGTGAGGTGTTTTAGACTGAGTTGATGCTCTTTTCTTCAAAGTCTTATCCACAGCAGAGGGTTTTTGCTTTGATTTTTGTTGATCTTTCTTCAACTTTGATTCTTTGTCTCTTTCAGAAGATTGAGAATCTGATTCAGATATGTCATCATGTGACTTCTTTGTGCTCCTTTTCTTATTCTTCTTATTGAAATAACATTCCTGAGTTGAATGATTATTTTTGTTGCATATTGCACAATGTTTGTTGAAGTAGCAGTCAAAAGTCATGTGATTGTTCATATTACATATGGAACAGTAGCTGCTGAAGTAGCAGTCATCTGTATTGTGATTTTTCATATCACACCATTTGTAATATTTTTCTTCTGAATTGTCTTCAGATTCATACTTCTTTTTCTTATTCAGCTTGTTGGGTTTCAACTCCTTACCCGATGGATCACTTGATTTTTTCTTGCTTTTGCTAGGAGTATCATCAACTGATTCTTGTTTAACTTTAGCTGCTCTTTGTTGCTTGAGATCCACCGTTGTCTGATCATGTTTCTTGGTAGTTCTTTTTATCACCTCATTCGGGGATTCGGCTTTACTCTTTCGTGGCTGTTCTACGGATTCAGCAGATTTTCCCTTCCGCAGATGTTCTACGGACTTGGCAGATTTTGTCTTCCGCAGATGTTCTACGGACTCTGCAGATTTTGCCTTCCGCAGATGCTCAGTTGATGTTTGTTGCTTCTTACCTTTATCTGAATGGGATAAAGGTACCTCCTTACTTGATCCACAGTAAGCAACTTCTTTTGATGAACTTTTGTGAAGATTCAGTTCTTGAAGTCCTTCATTCAGTTCAGCAATCCTCTTGCAGATAGTCTTCAGCATGTTTCGTTACTTTGGAGGATATTGCAGCTTTGATTCTTCAAGAACTTTTGGAAGACCAGTTTCAACTTGAACATTCTTACCAATGTTCAGTTGATCAATGTCATGTTCATTAGAATCATCCAAGTCATCACATTTATCATAATCAAATTCTGAGTCATTATGTTTTAGAGATTCTGATTCAGAAGACTCAGTTTCACTCAACTCAGCTTCATTGTTAATGTTTATTTGACTTGTTTTTATGTCAATTTTGGTGCTGGGCACAAAATGATTTGATAATGTGTTTGTCATTGTTTCAGGTAGAGTTGAGTAATTATCATTTATTGGTGGTGCAACAGCATTATAACCCAAACCATACCTATTTTTGATTCAATATGAGAGTTTAACAACTTCTCATATTGCTGAGATGAAAGTTGAAACTTTTGAAGTTTCACTTCAGTTGATGCATGATCAGCCATGGATTTGGTTAAGGAAGTGGTCAAATGCTCAACTTGGGCTTTAAGGCTGTAGTTTTTAGAAACAAATTTTTCTAAATCCTTTTGCAAAGAGTTAATTTTGATTTGATATAATTTATGTTCTCTTACATGAGATTCATTTAAAATCATTGTTTCTTTTACTTTATCTGCCAACTGTTGAATATGGACTCTATATCTTTCAACTTCCTCAACACATATTGATGAACATAACCTTTCTCTTACCTCTCTGGCCATTGGAGGAACTTTGTTTTCCATATGAGCCATCAATGCTTGATTCTCTTCCAAGACTTCCTTTTCATACATACTCCAGTCACATGTTCCATCTTGAAGTATGATTAGTCCAGACACCTTAGAATTACTTGGTCCTGCTGATTCATTTGTGGCTGGTGGGGATGTACTTATCAGTTGAGGTTGTCTGTGTAGAGATTTTTGAGAGGTTAGTTGCTGATAAGATTGAGCCTGATACTGCTGATGCTGCTGATGCTGTTGCTGATGTGGTCTCATCTCCGTAGATGATTGTTGATTGCATTCTCTAGAAAAGTGTCCATAGAGATTGCACTTGAAGCATCTGACCTTGGCCTTGTCCACACCAATCTTAGATGTTTTGCTTGCTGCAGCCAGGTTCTTGTTTCTCCTGAGATATTGCTTAGCTCTATAAGCAATCATTGCCATCTGCCATTCTAGATCCATCTCTTCAACTACATCAGGATGTAGTTCTTCTAGATCTTGTTGGCAGATGTTTGTTGAAGTTAGTGAGCTCCCCAGATAAGCTTGAAAACTAGAGCTAAAAGCTGCAAAAGCTGCTTTTTATTCTTCAGAATCCAATATTACAGTTATTGGTTCTGACTGATTATTGAGAGGAGAGGCCTTTGCAGTTGCTGTAGTAGTGGCAGTTCTCCCCTTTTCTTTTTGATTTTTACTCTGAGATGATTTCTTAGTGGGTTTTGAAGCATAGAAGCTTACTTCCTCCTCATCATCACTCAAAGTACAAGAGTTATCACCTTCACTGATGAATGCACTTCCTGCATTTTTTGTTTCTTTGAAGTGATAGGAAGAGACATGAGTTCTCACACTCTTGTTTCTTGATTGTTCATCCATTTCAAGAGCCTCTACTTTAGCAACCAGTGTGTCTAGACCAGTTTTTTTGAGATCTATGGTGTTCTTGAACATGGACACAGTCTGCTTCCAACTTTCAGGCAAAGTATGGAGCATCTTCTTGTTTAGTTCCTCAGTAGTATACTTCAACTCCAAGATATTCATCTCAGTAACGAGTTGCATGAATCTATGGAGTTGTTGAGAAATTGATTCACCCTCAATATGGTGAAAGGTTTCATATTGTGATCTAAGGGTGTCTTTCCTGATGCTTCTGATCTCATCATTCCCTTCACAGAGAGTATGAAGTATCTTTCACAAGGAATTTGTTGTTTTATAACTTTCACACCTGATCAATATCTCTTCCAGCAAAGCCATAAAAGCAAACTGTATGCTTTAATATCAACTTTAACCTTTTTGACATCATCTGATGACAAGTCTTTTGTGCTGATTGGCTGATTCTAATCATTATAATCCGACCCAAGGGTGGGTGGAATATAAGGACCTTCAGTGATGGACTCCCACAAGTCAGAATCAGTGTAGTTCACATGATTCCTGAACTTGATTTTCCAGGATTTGAAATCAGCTTTTGTTTCTAACTTTGGTGGTTGATATGATCCACCAAAAGTACTCATATTGTTTAATTAAACGTTATGAATTTAATTCTGAATGTTAAAGTAGACAAATCTATCAACGACTCAGATCTAATATTCAATTGATTTGAATATAGATCTAAATCAATCAAGCAATGAGAAAATGCTTGATGAATGATAAGTCGCTGAATTAGTTGTTTAAAAGACAATTAAACAATTTTAATACTGATAGATCAATTGATCTAAATCAATGAGCACTAGGCTCTGATACCACCTTTGAATCCAAGGATCTAAATTCAGGAATTATCAGTATTAAAATAAAATCAAATTAATGATCGCGGAATTATCATTAATTGCTGTTTAATCGTGTTAATTGTTATTGAAGACCACAAACACAATGTCACGGTAAATACGAACACAATAATTATTCAAAAGTATTTCATTAATTATTGAGTAATGATTAAAAAAGAATAATTATGAATTAACTATGAACAATGATTTCTTCAATCGAATGAATGTTGTTGGTTTGACGGCGGCTAGGGTTGCACAATGATGTAATGCTTGACAGCCGTAATATTGCTTGATTGTGTTCATCGAGATGTGAAACCTAGGACTCGTATTTATAGGTGCCTTGAGTCAGTTAAGGAAACACCGGATCTCTTGGGATTTGTTATTGATTGATTGACTTGTTTGACTTGTTGATATTGAAATCATACAAGTGTTCTGAACTTCCGCAGGAGTTATGTCTTCCGCAGGAGTCTTGCTCTTCCGTAAAACTTGGTCTTCAGTAGATGTCTTTGTAAGTCCCCGTTCCCGGGCACCTCACAGTTGGTCATTCACAGCGTAAAATATACATATCATAAGTTAAGCAGCGGAATTATGTTTAACAAAAACATCCATTCAATATAAAAACTGTTGCTAAACAATACATTCTAGTTTTTGAGTCACAAAATATTTGATTTAATGAATTACAGAACAACAGTATCGTCAAAACAAAATGGATGTCAGTCTTCCCACCAAGTAGCCACCCCTGTGTGCCATCCTCAGCAACCTGTCACCTGCCAACTGGAAAGTACATAAAAGTCAGCGTTGCTGAGTGAGTTCTAGTTTTATAGTTAAAATACTTTACTTTTCGTTCAAAAAAACCATTCCTCATTTGGCACAAGTGATCATACATCGTACGTACACATAGGTAATACTTTCATTATCTGCATCATCGTTCAATTCGTACTTTTATCATTCCTCTTTAATTAAACTGTGAGTCTTTTGCAACACCAAGTCGCTCACCTCTGAGCCAATCACAAAGATTGACCCATATACTGTGAGTCTTTTGTGACACCAAGTCACTCACCTCTGAGCCAATCACAAAGATTGACCCATATACTGTGAGTCTTTTGTGACACCAAGTCACTCACCTCTAAGCCAATCACGAAGATTGACCTACATTCCTGTGAGTCTTTTGTGACACCAAGTCACTCACCTCTATATCAATCTCAAGGATTGATCCTGTGTGCATCCTTCGGGGTAGCGAACCCGCATCACAGTTGAGCTAACACCTGCCAGGGGTGTGCACCTCCATTCATTTGCTTGCAAGACTTTCGTTCATTCGTTCACGTTCCATTCCTCTTTATCATTAATCTTTCACTTTATTAATGATAATAATTATTGATCATGATCATTCCACATAGGACATACAGTATTATTATTACTAAGCTTGATAATAATAATAATACAATAATATTATAAATAATATTATTCATACTCTTGATAATATCCCTAATCATAATATTAACAATATTAAGAAAAGGATATTATTACATTCAAACATCATCATACATTCGTCTTCATGCATTTATCACCATTCCTAGCATCATACCATACTTAACAATATTTTAATAATATTGTTAACAGTAATATACTAATAATAATATTAGTAACAATTAGGGTTAATCATACTCATCATTATATGCATGAGACATCATCATTTATTAACCCTAGTCAACCCTGGTCAAACCTCGACTTCGAACCTTTACTGGAAATTCCTGAAAAATGCTAAGTGTTCTAGTCGTTTTAGCCCTGTTGGGCGTATAACCCTCTGGTCGTATGAGCACTATTAGCCGTATGAGTCCTGCTGGACTTTTCACTTAACACTTAGAATTATCCACTGGTCATACGACCACACTGTTGGTCGTATGACCCCTGCTGGTCGTACCACCCCGGGACTTGGGAACATTTTTGGATCATACGACCACTGTTGGTCGTATGAGCCCATACTTAGAAAATTTCCACATGATCATACGACCACTGTTGGTCGTATGAGTCCTATGGGCCTCATACTTGGAAAATATCACCTATTCATACGACCACTGTTGGTCGTATGAGTCCTATTGGGCTCAACACTTAGAAAAATATTCTGGTCATACGACCACACTGTTGGTCGTATGACCACTAGTGGACTTACCAGCTTTTGCTTATTTATTCTAAGTCCCATTTTCAGTCACATTAGCATCCTACTCATGTGTCTAACCCATAATTCAAGTCCCAAACATCACAATGCCTAGTTCAAAACATATACATATGATTCTAAGCATAGATCTAACATAAACATAAACATACACACATTCATATCATACGGGTATCAAACCCAAATTTTATAAAAATATATTTTTGCATGCATTTTCCAGCCCCAAACATTTAAAAACCAGTAAAGAGGGGTCTAGAACTCACCTTAGTTGTCTTCTGCGAATTTACACTCTTCAACCCGAACCTTCTCAACTCGTTCTAACACCTAGTACACACACACAAAGCAACCCGAACACACTAGTCACATTTATATGCTCATGTATGGTTCTAGAATCATCTAAATCTAAAAAAAAACTAGAGGATTCTTACCAAAAACCTCGAATTTCTCAGATCTTTCTTCAAAATTCCGATGGTTTTCTGCTCCTGCTACTTTCTCTCTCTAAAAATATCGATTGAAATGAAATGCAGGCAACGTGGGTGGCCATACCACCTTTTGTACAAAGAATTAATATAAAGTTTGTCAAATTGACACTTTTAGTCCCTCCTTTTAGTTGTTTTTCTTTTCTATTCTTTTCTTCCTTTTTCTTTTATTCCTTGTTAAAATACGGGTGTTACAGTCTTGCTCTTCCGTAGGAAGTTTGTCTTCAGTAGATGTCTTGCTCTTTCGTAGGAAGTTTGTCTTCAGTAAATGTCTTGCTCTTCCGTAGGATGTTTGTATTCAGTAGAAGTCTTCACTTCATGCAATACTTATCATCCGTAGGAATCTTCACTTGAGTGATGTGGTCTTGTAAGAAACATATCTACGGATTAACATTATTGTTCATCCTAGATGTTTCTTACACTTGGCTAATTTTAGAAATCCTACCAAGTATATTGATTTTGTCTGTTATCATACAAAAAGCAACACACACATATATATGGCTTAACCTATATATTCAATGCATATATATATATATACTAAGTTAGTTACAATCATTTATTACAAGACTTAATTAAAGTTCTAAGCCTATACAAAATAATCTAGACCTATCCTTTCTAGATCCAACAGTTTCTTATAAAACCGATAAAGTACGAAGAGTTTTTATTCTTTTGTTTATTTTATTTTTTGTTTTATATATTGTTTTTTATGTCTAGCTTTATAATTTTTTCAATATTCTGATTCTCATGAGGACTTGAAGAAGTGGACTAAAATGAGAGGACGCGAGCATGGGTGCGTCATTGTGGTGGATCAGTCACGAAAAAAGGATGTTGAACTATTATGCAATCGTAGTGGTGAACCTAAATTCACTGGCACAAGTAGGCGTACTGGGAGCATAAAGAAAGGATGTCCCTTTAAACTTGTAGGGAAGTACGTAGGAAAGAGTGACAGTTGGATGTTAGAGGTGAGAAACGAGACGTACAACCACGATCCTGTTGTGTACGAGGAGGGCCACGCGCATCTTAGGAAGATGACCGCCAAAGAAATTGATCTTGTCGAGAAGTTACACAGGCAGCACGTGCGGCCACGACATATCCATTCAGTCGTAAGGGAGCACTTTCCCCACAGCGTCCGTGTTGTTCAAGACATATACAATCTGACGTCGAAGTTTAGGGTTGAGGGAAGAAAAGGTATGACACCAATGCAGGAACTTGAAAACCTGATACAATCTAAAGAGTTCGTGTATGAAACACGAACGAATGCAACTACTAAGGCCGTTGAAGATGTTTTCTTTTGTCATCCTACTTCGTATAAAATGTGGCGCGCATTCCCGCACGTGATGTTGATAGACACGACGTACAAGACCAACATGTACAACATTCCGTTTGTTCAGGTAATTGGCGTTACGTCGACGTCAAAGTCGTTTTGTATTGTGCATGCATTTATATCGAGGGAACGGCAGGACAACTTCACATGGGTATTGGAGCAGATCAGAGATATGCTCGATGGGTGTGTGGAGCCCTGCGTTATTGTCACAGACAGGGACCTGGCCCTGATGAGCGCGTGTGACATAGTGTTCCCGAGTGCTACTAAAAACCTATGCAGGTGACACATTAGGGAGAATATCAAAAGACGGTGGAATATCCTTTTCAAAACCGACATGTGGAAGGATTTTTCATACTGGTGGAAGACCTTGTGTTCGTCTCCACAGAGGCATTGTACGATTACAATTGCAGGAAGATGGAAGAAAAGTTAAATGAAGATGGTAAACATGGTAAGAATTTCATAGTTATTGTTACTCTAATAATTTATTTGTTCATTTTATAAAATTTGTTATTTCTTTCAGAGGTATGGGAATATATTTGGAATAATTGGTTGGTGCCATACAAAGAGAAAATTGTTACTTGTTGGATGTACGACCGCCTTAACTTTGGTGAATTTACAACTAATAGGGTTAAGGGCCAACATGCCAACTTCAAGAGTTACCTCATAGGGACCAATAATACGTTGCACACACTTGTCGGATATGTTTGTGACCTCGTGCGTGGCCAGGAGATTGAAATTTGTAAAACATTCGAGGTGTCCCGTGTGAAAATTAAAAAAGACCATCACTGCCATTGTTTTCAAAATTGCATTATAAAGTATCCATTTTTACCTTAGCCTCCTTGAATCAGAGTTGACGAAAATGGAAATGATTCAGGAATCTGGGGGTTCATGTGGACACCAATTGTCCACGTCCATGGGCTTGCCATGTGTTTGTCGTTTGGAGAAATACATCCGAGAAAGTAATATTTATCTTAATACATTTTTTATTATTGTCACACGATTGCATATTTTTCACTAATAATTTAACCTTTAAATTCAGTCACAAGTATTCCACTTAATGCGGTAGATCCACACCGGAGGAAGCTTGATTTCGAGCCAGCGTATGTCGCGCCCCCTGAACTCGACTACGATGTGAAATTTGATGACTTGAAACAAAAGGTTATGTCGTTTCCCAATCCTCAAGTAAAGAAAAAATTGTTTAAAAAAGTATTTGACTCTTTGTTTAAGAGCAAGTCAAAACTTAAAGAACCTGAGGTACGTCATGACCGACGTGATCGTCCAAATATTAAGGAACAACAAAGAAGAGCGGACTCTAATACATCACAGTATGAGGCTGCTAGACACAGCTCCTATACTTCCTCACAACAAAATATGCCTGACCCGGCGAGGCATAGCTCATATGCCCCTCAGTTTAAAATGTCGAACGACTTTTCTAATCGGGCAAAGGCTGCTTCAAATGTACCGATTACGGTAGCTGCCCTAGGGTTTCCTTTAATATTGAAACCAAAGGACGTGATAAAAGTTATGAAGTTTAAGGATCAGCTGCCCCAATGGATTCACCGGTACGTTTCGACTATAAAAGATGTGCGGCCTGATGGTAACTGTGGTTTTCGATCGATCGCGGTGGCTTTAGGAAAAAAGCAAAAAGAATGGGAATGGGTTAGGCGTCAAATGTTGTCGGAGATGGACAGAAACATATGGTATTGGCGGAGCAATTTGAACCGCGAGATGCCTGGCTATTATTATTCTGTTCGTAATAGCTTAAATTGGTTTGGCACGACTCAACCCGCACCCGATACCCATTGGCTAACTTTTCCGGCCCATGGACTCGTAATTGCAGAAACATTCACTTGTATTATGCATCTTATTTCTTCATTTGGAAGCCAGACATGGTTCCCGCTGAGAACAGTCCCAGATCCATTATTCACCTATCCAGTTGTCGCACTTGCTAATATTAACCAAGATCACTTTATTTGCATACAATTGGAAGGAGATTACCCAATGCCCAGTGTGGGCTATCATTGGCCAAGATTTGCATATCAACAAGCACTAGAATGGCAAAATATGTATCAGGATCGTATAAACAATTACGTTAGAATACTGGATCGTCAAAGAGGCACTAATGCCCCCCTGTAAGTTATCATTCTCCGATACTTTATCATATTAATGAAGATCCCTTTATTTGATGATGATGATGATGATGATAAAAATAATAGTACAAATAATAGAAATAATAGAAATAATAATAATATTAATAATAATACTACAAATAATAGTAACAATAATAATAATAATAGTAATAAAAATAATAATAATAATAATAATAATAGTAATAATAATAGTAATAATAATAGTAATAATAGAATAATAATAATAATAATAATAATAATAATAATAATAATAATAGTAGTAGTAGTAGTAGTAGTAGTAGTAGTAGTAGTAATAATAGTAATAATAGAAATAATAATAATAATAATAATAATAATAATAATAATAATAGTAATAATAATAATAATAATAATAATAATAATAATAATAATAATAATAATAATAATAATAATAATAATAATAATAATAATAATAATAATAATAATAATAGAAATGTGGCGGTTAGGCCTAACCGTCACGGTTAGCGTTAGGGTTTCTGACAAAAGTAACAAAGTGTGACGTTTAGGTCACCACTTGACACTTTGTGTCATCAAACTGTCACAGCTTCATTCTACAACGCCACATGTGAACAAAGGGGTCACGGTTTGCTCAAACCGTGACCTTTTGGTCCAGATTAGTTTAAAAGAATTTGTTTTCAATACCATTCAGCGAACCACTCCCGTCCCGACCGGTTAAGACGGTAGGGCAACAAGGGAGTGGTGTGGGTTCGAAACCCACTACCACCTGTTCATGAAGGTATTTTTTATAAAAATATTAACTTAGCAAAATTTTAAAAAATAAGGCAAAAGGTCACGGTTTTGGCGAACCGTGACCTTTTGCCCAATTTTTTTAAATTTTGCTAAGTAAATATTTTTATAAAAAATACCTCCATGAACCGGTGGTAGTGGGTTTCGAGCCCACACCACTCCCCTGTTGATGTACTGTCTTAACCGGTCGGGACGGGAGTGGTTCCCTAAAAGGTATTGAAAACAAATTCTTTTAAACTAAACTGGACCAAAAGGTCACGGTTTGGGCGAACCGTGACCCCTTCGTTCACATGTGGCGTTATGGAATGAAGCTGTGACAGTTTGATGACACAAAGTGTCACGTGGTGACCTAAACGTCACACTTTGTTGATAAAAGAGGTTACGGTTCGGTCTAACCGTGACCTTTTGGGGTTCCCTAAACCCACACATTAACCGTTTATGATCATTTACGTATATCGAATCAGATATTTTTTCATGAACATGCACACACATCAACATATATATACAATAAGAACAAATACACTTCGTAGACGTACATATAAACATGCGTACGTGTACAAACTGTGACGTTTTAATGATAACCTAAATAATCTTATCGTGAACATATCAACATATATACACCTTATATTTTGTAAACCAATATTCAAACACACATAATAAACTCTAATAATAATAACAATAATGATAAATAATAGTAATATACTCTAATATAAATAAAAAGTTTAATAGTAATAATTTTAAAATTAATAATAATAATATTATTATTATTTTGTGTATCCAAAAACTAAAAGGTTACGGTTAATAATATTATACTCTAATATAAAGAAATATTAATAATAATAATGATAAATAATAATAATAATATTAACAGTAGTAATAATAATAATAATAATAGAAATAATAATAATAGAAATAATAATAATAATAATAATAATAATAATAATAATAATAATAATAATAGTAATAATAATAATAATATACTCTAATATAAAGAAATATTAATAATAATAATAGAAATAATAATAATAATAATAATAATAATAATAATAATAATAATAATAATAACAACAATAATAATAATAATAATAATAATAATAATAATAATAATATAATAATAATAATACAAAGAAAAAGCAAAAGGTCACGTGGAGGCCAAACCGTGACCTCTTGAGATATTTTTTAAATCTGATTTCTCCTCGATTAGTGCACCTGCCCTATCCGAAGGTGTGATGGTTTGGCCAAACCGTCACACTTTACTCATTGAATCTCTGATTTCCCCTCGATTACCTCACCTACGGTGGGTCTAAGAGGTCACGTGGAGGCCAAACCGTGACCTCGTGGTTACTAGTTTCTCCTTCAACCGTTACCACACCCCATTTCACCACACCACAACCATTTCACAACCACAACCACAACCATTTCACAACCACAACCACAACCATTTCACCACCACCACCGCCAAACCGTCACCGCGAGCCCTCCCCATGACACATTCATCCACCATCTCCCACCACCACCGCCGCTCACCACCATCTGCGCACCACCACCGCCGCTCACCACCATCTCCCACCACCACCGCCGCTCACCACCATCTGCGCACTACCACCGCCGCTCACCACCATCTCTCACCACCACCGCCGCTCACCACCATTTGCACACCACCACCGCCGCTGCCCACCATCTGCGCACCACCACCGCCGCTGCACCACCGCCGCTGCACCACCGCCGCTGCACCACCGCCGCTGCACCACCGCCGCTGCACCACCGCCGCTGCACCACCGCCGCTGCACCACCGCGTCTGCACCACCGCCGCTGCACCACCGCCGCTGCACCACCGCCGCTGCACCACCGCCGCTGCACCACCGCCAATGCACCACCGCCGCTACATTATCGTTTTCGGTACGTAATTTACAACTTTAAACCATAGAGGTGAACATAGATTTGATAGGTTTTCCTAAATAGATTTGATAGGTTTTCCGTTATAGATTTGATAGGTTTTCCCGTATGTGTAGCGTAGTTTGTCGACGGTTTATTATTATTATTAGAAATAATAATAATAATAATAATAATAATAATAAATGTTATAATAGTAATAGTAATAATAAAAATAATAATAATATAAATAATAATAATATAAATAATAATAATAGTAGTAATAATAATAATAATAATAATAATAATAGAAATAGTAATAATAGAAATAATAGAAATAGTAATAATAGAAATAATAATAATAATAATAATAATAATAATAATAGTAATTGTAATAATAGAAATAATAATACTACAAATAATAATAATAATAATAATAATAATAATAATAATAATAATAATAAAAGTAATAACAATAATAATAATAATAATATAATAGAAATAATAATAATAATAATAATATATAATAGTAATAATAGTAATAATAATAATAATAACAGTAGTAGTAGTAATAATAATAATAATAATATTAATAATAATAATAATAATAATAATAATAATAATAATAATAAAAGTAATAATAAAATAAAAATAATAATAGAAATAATAATAGTAATAATATAATAGTAATAATAGTAATAGTACTAATAATAGTAATAATAACAGTCGTAGTAATAATAATAATAATAATAATAATAATAGTAATAGTAATAGCAATAATAGAAATAATAATACTACAAATAATAATAATAATAATAATAATAATAATAATAATAATAATAATAATGGTAATAATAGTAATAATAATAATAGAAATAAAAATAATAATAAGAATAATAATAATAATAATAATAGTAATAATAATAATAATAATAATAATAAGAATAAGAATAATAGTAATAATAGTAATAATAATAATAATAGAAATAATAATAATAATAATAATAATAATAATAATAATAATAATAATAATAATAAACCGTCAACCATTAATTTTTTCAACATTATAAATAATAATAAACACGAATTTTTTCTCAGAGATGGATGCCGACGCTGCGTTTATTCCTGGGATTGATGACTGCCCGCATCTGCAGTTCGACGAGGGGAGTTCACCATACGAGCGGTGTCACACCCCCGCTGGTAGCGGAAACACGGGGATGCGAGCTAGACGGGATCGTCATAACACATGGTATACGATACAGAAGCAATATAAATATGATGACGAGCGTGTCATGACGACACCCGAACACAAATGGAGACTTGTGTCGCGTTCAGTCAATATTCACGACAACATAGCCATAAGCATAACATGTAAGGATCACATAACCATATAGAATAACATTGTTTAGTTTCCCACAACCCGGGAACAAGTGTTTAAAAGAATGTTAATGGTTTAGTGGACTGCAATAATGTACAAAAGAATTTTTTATCATGTATGTTCAGTCTCAAAAATTGCTTCCTAGGGTCTCCACTAAAAGGCAGCACTCCTAGAACTTCAATTACCTTGATCACCTGAAAGAGATGCTCAAAACGGTCAACATAATTGTCGGTGAGCTTCGCAGGTTTTAAGTAATAAAATAGGTTAAGATGAAAACAGTAAGTAAGATTAATAAGAGCTACCGCAACTACACTTATGTGTAGGCGGATTTACCAGTTATAAATAGCTACAGCCAAGCCTATTCATCGGTTCCACACGGGAATTGATGGCTGTATAGAAAGCATTCCCAAAGCGTAAATAGTTTAAAATGACGTAGCAAGATCCACAAAGCGCATACGTATAGTTTACAACCAAACCAATCCTTAGGTCCCATTACCGGGATTAAGGGTTGTATTGAAAGATTTTCCATAGCAAAACAAGTTTAACATGACGTAGCAAGATCCACAAAGCGCATACGTATAGGTTACAACCAAACCAATCCTTAGGTCCCATTACCGGAACTAATGGTTGTATTGAAAGACAAGTTTCACATGACGTAGCAAGATCCACGAAGCGCATACGTATAGATTACAACCAAACCAATCCTTAGGTCCCATTACCGGAATTAATGGTTGTAATAAATGCTCGGCAAAGAAGAACCACAAAGTAGACCCACAAAGAAGAACCACACCGCCGAGAGCATCCAAGGTCAATAGCATTCACAAGTAACATCATACAACACATAGCATCAAGTAATAGCGCATAGTAACGTAATCCACCAAGCAATATACAAGGTGGCAACATAACATAGAGTCAAGAGTCATAATAGCATCATTCAACAAGATAAGCAAGATAAGTTAACCATAAATGTTGCAGTAGACTTCCACTAGGGAAGGTGCTTGAAAATGTGTTAAGTAAGCAAGCATTCTTTTCCCCCAAATTTGGAAATGTTTAAAAGTTATATAAGCGTCAAAAGGGGCCACGAAACTCACTGAATGGAT
This sequence comes from Flaveria linearis, assembly GCA_024085815.1. Taxonomy (NCBI): domain Eukaryota; kingdom Viridiplantae; phylum Streptophyta; class Magnoliopsida; order Asterales; family Asteraceae; genus Flaveria; species Flaveria linearis. The sequence goes on from CM044011.1 coordinate 14,100,396, forward strand.
AAGCACAAATGAATATTCCCAATAGTAGAATGCTATGAACAGTCAACACCTATTGATAGTTACTGACAAGCATTAATAATGAGCATAAAGTATAAGATGATGTTCAATAGGTTCGGGCAGTTTCAGTTCGATCGTGGGTAACACTTGCACACAAACACACACACAATAGATCTTATATAGATCTAGACACTAGTAACGTTGCCATTGTCGATAACATTTGTGTAAAAGTGTTACCATTGTCAGAAAAGTACTAGGTAAGTGTTTGTGTTATGATTCGTTTGTTACTAATTGCAAAGTGTTAGGTTGATTGGATTTTGATATAACATTAATAAGTCCAATAGTGTTAATCTTTAAGATCGTCATTAGCAATGGCAACCGTGTCGATGTCACCTTAACATCGCACGACAACACACACCACACACACGAAGACTTCGCATACAATGATTCCATTTGCACGTCAAGACCAGACGCACGACTGGACACTTCATTCCCACGAATCAACTCTCAGTCATGCGAATCAGCTTCATTCGCACGATTGAGCCCTCATTCGTGCGACTAAGCAGTCAGTCGTACCACACAGCACCCAATCGCACGACTTAACCTTCCATTCGCACGATTCAGCCTCCTTTCATACGAATAAGCTTCATTCGTATGACTGAACTCTCATTCGTGCGACTGGACCTTCAGTCGCGTGATACACACAATCGCACACATTCATCCGTATTGACTCAATCACACACACTCTTAATCGCATGCATTCAATCGCACGACACACATATACGCATGGACTCAGTCGCACGACTCACCCCAGTCGCACCACTCAGTCGCACGATAGAATCAGACGCATGGACTCAGTCGCACGACTCACTCAGTCGCACGGCTCAGTCGCCTGAAAGACCCAGTCGCCCTGTACAGCAGGTCGCGACTGCTGATGCACCGAGCAACGTCCAGCTGCTCCGGGTACTCGTTTTACACCCCAAGAACTTCCAGAATCCACATTCTAACATGTCTAAACAAGAAACACACCCCAAAACGCAACACACAAGCCCACACGACCTCATGTGCTCGGATGAACCCGAACACCCGAAACCCTAGAAAACGCAGAGGTTAAATCGAGCAAGAAACAGGTCAAACAAGGTTATCTACCTGCTAGAAGTGAGTATTCACGATGATAACCAAGATTTGACGGTGAAAACGCAACAAACGTGACGGATTTTGGTGCTAGATTGAGAGAAAAATGGAGAAGAAGGTGAAGAAGAAGAAGAAGAAGCAGAATGTGAAGGCTAGGGCTGGTGTGGGGTATTTATACCCAGCCCTAGTTTGGTAATTTGTCAAGTTTAGTCCCTGCACTTAGCCCCCGAGTCCCCAAACTTGTTTCGGTTGATGATGATGTAGATACGCGCGTTATACTAATTATAAGGATGTGTTTAATGTTGTTTATATCTTGAATTTGTTGTTGTTATTGATGTTTATATTATATAACATAATATAATTAGTGATGTCGATTGTGATATTCGTGAGCGTTTTGGATGATAACGTTGCAAATAATGGTATCATAACTGTAAAAGAAACCAAAAAGTATGATGTCCTCACGAATAGTCTATGAAGGTGAGGAATGAATGTTCCAAAAATAGTTAACGAAACTCACGTTAAATGACGGACCTTGTGGTGACGGATGTCACAAGCGGTTCAGGACCCTGAGAGGACGACCGCCAGCACCGGGGACTGTCTTGTCAGAGGAGTTCTTAGAGCTCGTTGGAGAGCGCGAGCGATTTTCTGAGATCATAGGTGATGACAGCCCATAGGACCAGCTGTTCAGGATGGGCGACCCTGCCCATCGAGAGCTCACTGTGGAGTTTTACTGCACGTTTATATTCCGTCCTCGGGCACAGGAGCTTCCAGAGCTTGATGAGGACGACATCGCGGATTGTCGTCAGCCCGCGGAGGTTGTTTTTCGGATGTTTGGCTCCCTCCACCGCATGTCACTTAGACGGTTCGCTGTCGTCAGCGGCCTCTATACGGAGGTGGAGGTCCGACAGCCGATGTACACCACCGCCTTGATTCGTGGGGCCGACGACTCAGATCAGGTCTGGTGGCCTACGATCGGCGACGGATCATACGGTGGCGACACGAGGTCCTCTCATATACGAGACCCTCTATATAGATACATTCACCGACTGATCACCACGTCCGTCGCTAGTCGTGGGGCGGGGACCGACAGGGTCAACACCGTCGACCTTTTCTTTCTCCGGCGTGTACTCACACACCGACACTGCCACCTCGCGCATGCCCTTGCGGACTACTTTGCTAGTTATTATCACAGGCAGACACGAGGGGCGTTGGTGGGTGGGAACATCGTCTCCCGCATCACTCAGGGCCTAGTGTACGCTCATGCCATGTCCCAGCTCCCGCTACCTCCGATTCCTGTGCTTGTGGTAAACCGGGCCACCGCCGCTGGGATGAGGTTCGTTCGGAGGTTCCCTGACGACACGTGGCACTTACTCAGTAGATACCATGAGCTAGTGGCATAGGTCCCCGAGCCCTTGGTGGACCCACCCGAGTTGGTGGGGGCTGAGGTCCACGTTCAGGTTGCCCACGAGCCGCTTGGTGATGGGGAGGATCAGCCCATTCCTCCGCCGCACGACCAGGACCCGCCCCAGCATCCTCAGCGCGTGTACCATGTCGTGCGACTGCCTGCTCACGTTATAGATATGCTTCAGGACACGCGAGCCAGGGTCACGAGGCTGGAGGATATGCTTGACTGGGTCATCCAGCACATGGTTGCCGACTATGCCGCCTCCGGTACGCCGTTGTTGTCACAGCCACCGAGGCGGTTAGGCCTTGACGGTGCTGGCCCATCTGGCGCGGGCGGGTCTGGTCAGGACAGTGATCAAGAGATGACGAATTAGATAGGTATTTTATTTGTATTTTATTTCTTTTTGTATGTAAACTCATTGTGTGTATATATATATATATATATATATATATATATATATATATATATATATATATATATATATATATATATATATATATATATGCAGTTTCAGTTATGATGGCTTGTATATTTGGTTGTCTTTATTTGGTTGTGTTTATTTGTTTGTTTGTTTTATATTTGGAATGTTGATAATGTTAATTGTATATGTTTGATAACAACTGATTTTTACGATTAGGTTAACCATGTGATAAAATAACTAGTTTAATAAATAATTAAACACAAAAATTACTTGTAATATGATAAATTAATAATAAACACAAAATACAAACTCGTATGTTACGATTAGGTTAACCATGTGATAAAATAAAAATAAAAACAAACTAGTATGATTACTCAAATTTAGAAAATATATACAATATGTCTGTATAATGACAACCGATTTTTACAAACTCGTAAACAAATTAAATACAAAACCGTCACATTAGTAATAAATAAATACTTGTAATATGATAAATTATTAATAAACACAAAACACAAACTTGTGAGTTACGATTAGGTTAAACGTATGATAAAATTAAAATAAAAACAAACTATTATGATTAAAAAAATATAGAAAATATATGCAATATGTCACGGTTTGGCCAAACCGTAACATATAGCCCTCCAAAACCCTAACCGCGCACAATCAATTCCCCATTAATTACATACCCAATAATTGGGCAATAATTGCAACGGATCCCCAGATTAGTCTGGACTCTAACTGTCACGGTTAGGCCTCACCGTGACAGTTAGGTCACACACCCGACTGAACGATCACGGAGAGCCCTAACCGTGACCGTTTGAATCGATAACCTTAAAAAATCTGCGGTGTGCGCAGAATTTCCCTTGTAAAATTCAAACTCTTAATTGTAAGAAAGCACCCGGTACCTTCTAGCTAGATAGTACTAGTAAAGCAAAATGCCAGTGAAAGTCCCAACCCAAATATGAATACTTTTTTTGTGTCCACATCTCTTTTAACTTTTAACAACCAACTTCCCCAACGTTCACATTTTCAGTAAAGCGAAAAAACAAGCAATCTCATAAAACCATTTATTTTCTTCTCCACAGAAACATATAATGTTGTCTTATTAAAGATATATATATATATATATATATATATATATATATATATATAATATATATATTATATATAATATATATATATAATATATATTTATATATATATATATATGGGAAGGGTTCCTAATAAAACCTCTATTTATAAGAAAACTAAGAAAACTATTTTTAAGCCATTGATCAAGATTGATCAATGGTTGATATTCATCAATGGCAAATTTTTAAATATTTAGTAGATAATTAATTTAATTAAATGATTAAAGGGTATATTAGGTAGATTGCAATTTTATAATTTTGGAAACAACTAAATCTCTTAAATGTCTTTTATCTATCTCTCTTTAAAATCAAACACAATATTAGTTACATTCAAAATCAAATAAATTCATTCAAATATAAACCTAAAATATATAAAAAGAATGATAGTTTTTTTTTCTTCTGTAGATCTATTTTAATTGCGTACATGCTTACGTATATGTAAAAATGTTCAAATATATGTTCAGATATATGTTCATGTTAATTTGAACATGTTTTCGTGTATGTAAACATGTTGACATACATGCTTTCGTATATTTAAACTGTCTACATATATGATATGATTTCATATATAAAACAAGCTTACGTATATGTAAACAATTTATATGTATGTTTACATTTAAGTAAACTTGTTTACATATATGTAAGTGAAACTATAAGGAGGAAAAAGAAGCCAAAAAAGAATATGAATTACAAAATTACATATACGTAATCAAATTACTTAACTCTCTTGTACGATTAAAAACAGAAGCTTGTTAGAGAAGAATACGAGTTACGTTACATATACGTAAGCAGTTCATTTGACATAATGTTCACATGCTTATGTATATGTATGCATAGGTTTACATATATATACCACGATGTTAACTTATATGTAAATGTAATTTGAACAAAAGAACTGAGAATAAAAAGATACGGAAGAAGAGATGAAAATTTTAGAATTAAAAATCTTTGCTTACGTATATGTAACTATGAGTTACATATGTATAATTATGGGTTACATACACGAGTTACATATACGTAAGCAGTAACTTTATATATGTAACTCGTATAAACATATACGTAATCCAACAATCAGAAGAAGACACATTCTATACTCAACTGATACGTATACGTAACCTTGGCATTCTGCCATCATCTTCATCGTTGGTATCAATACTCAACTGATACGTATACGTAACCCTGGCATCCTATCATCATCTTCATCGTTGGTTATCTTTGTTCTAACTTCATCTTCCTTTAGTTCTTCACTTTATTCCGTCATCATCTTCGTTTTATCGTTTTTCTTTCGCTAGCCTCGAACTTGATTTTGGTGATTTTATCTTCTTTTTTCGCTAGCCTCTAACTTGATTTCATCACCATCACTAAGTTTTGACCTTGATCTCATGACAAGCTCTTCCTTGCTGAACTTCATTATCAGTTTCTTCTCTTAGAATCGATCTATTCAATTGAAAAAAAAACAAAAAGCAATTGCTTTCTTGATCAAATGCACATAATAATGTTGGAATCGATTGAAACTTTTTGAAATAGGTTATGAAAAAATAAATAAATAATCAAATTTGTTAAGAATATATTTTGTTAGATGAATTAGTTTTTCAAAATCTCTGTAATTTGATTTAATTTGTTCAACCAGGGAGAAAAAAATAGGATTTTAGTTAACAATACATATTTACTATAAATATGTTGTATATCAAATTACTAAAACACCATTGGAAATATTAAATATAAATAATTAATGAAAAATTATGATTGGCTACATTTGGTTTTCTTGGTTTTCTTAAAACTATATAGTTTTCTTACGATCCCCCCATATATATATATATATATATATATATATATATATATATATATATATATATATATATATATATATATATAATATATATATATATATATATATATTATATATCCTAGAAATTGGGTTACAATAACACTTAAAGTTTGGAGGATTATAAAGCCTAAAGCTCTTATTTTTTGAGAAAAATGACGTATTCATCTTACTTCTATAAATCATAACATCAAATTATATAAATTCTATATGTTGGTGAACATTGTTTAAATTTATAAATCAAATTTACAAGTGTTTTAGTCGCTAGTTAAAAGTCATTTCAGTATGAATTTGTTCGAGTTATGAAATGACACTTATTGTATGTTTGATACGGGGTAATGGACTGAACCAAAAAATAAAATAGATAAAGTAATAAAATGAATCATTACATTCTATTTTCCTATTTGTTTACCCCTTGTAAATAAAATAAATTATTATTTTGTGTTGTTTGTTAGATAAGAAAAATAAACAAATAAAATGTAAAAGTGGTTATGGTGGTGATAGCTGCTGGTGGTGATAGCTCCCGGTGGTGGTAGTTCCCGGTGGTGGTGGTTCCTAGCTGTGGTGGTGGCAGACGATGGAGGTGGTTGTGGTGTTGGTGGTGGCTGATAGTAATTGGTGGTATGGCCGGTGGTAGTGGTGCATGGTGGCCGGTAGTGTTGGCCGGTGGTGGTCCACCTGTGGTGGTGGTTTGTGGTGGTCGGTGGTGGTGATGATAGGTGGTGATTGGTGGCGGTGTTTGTCGCCACTGGTGATTGGTGGTGGTGGTGGTGGGTGGTGTCCGGGGGTGGACGTTGGTAGGCGGCCGGCAGTGGCGGTGGACGGTGGCCGGTGCCTCGCGGCGGCGATGGCCGGTGCCTCGCGGCGGCGGCGGTGGCGTTGGTGGTGGTTAATGATGGTTAGTGGGTAGAGGTGGTTGTGACTAAGAATAAAAGAATGAATGAAATGACAAAAAAGAATAAGGGTGGATGGAATGGATTTGATGTGATTAGAGGGAATATGATAATTTATGTAATGATCCATTTCATTCCATTTATCAGCCAAACACGTTATATTTTGTTTACCCTCAATTTTCGTCTTTTATTTCTGGATATCAAACGCTACTTTAGTTTTATTTCAACTTTATCATTTACACCCTATACATTTATTTTTGTTTTTTTCCTTTGCCAACAAGGTTGTGACATTGCACACTCGCATATTTTTAGATTGAATTAATTACATAAAGGTCCCTAATTTACCTTTACAGGTAGGGCTGTTCAAAAAGCTCGCGGCTCGTGGCTCGCTCGGAGCTCGCTCGGAAAAAGCTCGAAAAAAGCTCGCTCGAATCGGCTCGGTTTATAAACGAGCCGAGCCGAGCCGGCTCGAATTGTAAATGAGCCGAGTCCGAGCCAAGGGTGGCTCGCTCGTTGGCTCGCTCGTTGGCTCGCTCGTTAGCTCGCTCGTTGGCTCGTTTACTGGCTCGACTAAATATGTAATATATATATATATATGTATGTATGTATGTATGTATGTATGTATGTATGTATGTATGTATGTATGTATGTATATATATGTATATATATGTATATATATAATATTTATATATAATATTATTATATATTATATATAATTTGAAAACGTAAGGCCCTTCTTGGTTATTCTTATAGAGCTTATGTATTTACCATAATCATTATCTAATTTCTTAGCTATTATAATATTATTATAATAGCACTAACCTAATCAAAATTCAAAACCTCAAAAACTCAAATGTTGAAAACGTAAGTATATCCACATTCCACAACCTGTTGAAATTGAACTTTGAAAACCCTAACTCCATTCCCGTCTCCCACAGTCCCACTCTCCCTCGAGCAGCCGACCGTCACTCCCTCCCTACCGGCCACCGGCCACCGCCTGGTCGGCCAGTAGCCCACGGCAGTCACCACTCACCTACTCACCGGTCTCACACAGTCACCACTCAGCTACGCCCTCGGCCGCCGCCTGCTTGCCTAGCCCTCAATCGTCGACAAGTTACCCGACGACGAGTCAACAAGTTCGGTGCTTGCCTACCTACGAATCTGCGATTTGGGTCAGGTATATCTTGAGAGAGGTGTATTAAATTTTCTTTTAAAACCGAGCCAAACAAAACCGAGCCGAGCCAGCTCGGTTTAAAACCAAGCCGAGTTCGAGCTCGACTTTTTAGCTCGGTTGTAAATCCGAGCCGAGCCGAGCTGGCTCGGTTTATAATTCGAGCCGAGTCCGAGCTAATCCTGGCTCGGCTCGGCTCGGCTCATGAGCAACCCCATTTACAGGTAGTGACCCCTCCCTGAACCACCATCGGCCCATCATCACCATCACACCAAATCATCGCATATTCGCACTGCAGCACACCACCGACCATCTTCGGGTGAACCGCCATTGCCCCACCCCCACCATCCCTCTCCCTCATCCTCCTTTTTGATTTGTGGATGACATCAACATCATTGTCCCTGTCTATTCAAATCGCAAGGGGTTTACTCAAAATAGGACCAAACCATCCAACCTTAGCAAATCGTACACTATCCTTTCTTTTTACATAGTTTATGTTACTAGAGAACCATTTTATAGGACTTGTGGTGGAAGTTTTGGTGGTAGGTAGCAGCCGGTGCGGTGCATGATGGTGGTCGTGGTGACACAGTAGTGGACTTGTCGTGGTTAGTCTAGGAGGGTGTTGTTAGAGATCGATGATAAGAGGGACAGTTTAAGACGACGATGGTGAATTTTGGTTTTTATAAGCAACAGTTTGGTGTGGTACTTGATAATGGCTAGGTGATGAGGTGGTTACCGGAAAACATGATGTTGGTGGTCGGTTGCGGGTAGACATGTCGCGGTTGTGGTTGATGTAGTGGTGGCGGTGGTGAGAGAAGGTTGAATATGAAATGTGGGTATTTTATGTTTTAATTAATTTTGTATATTATTTATTTTTTTAATAATTGATGTGAAAGAAGGTATTTTGATCATTTTAAAAAAATTTAACAAAAAAGTTAACTTTTTATCCATATCAGGGGCCTTTTGTGCTACGTTTTGACAAACCTTTAAAGCAACCTTGTAATTTTTTAAAATTAGAAACCGGAAGTGAAAACATACCTAAGCATAGGGACTTTTCCTACAATTAACTCTTTTAGATATTTCTTTTATAATTTTTAAAATATAATATTATAAAAAAATCTTCTATACACAATTGGGATGTACTTATTTTTATCTAATTCTCAATGTAACTTTCATTCAAAGGAGTTTCAATATTTTATTTTCTTTATAGTTATTTATTTATTTATTTTGTTTATTTATTTATTTTATTTAACTTCTTTTAGACATATTTTTATGAGCATCTTGGCGTAAATTTGTTTGCAAGGTGAATAGTATTTTTTAAATGAAAACGTTGACCCATTTGTAATATAAGAGCATTCACAACCCATGCCTTATATTTATGTGAGTGTGTTTGGTATATTATATGGAATGATTTTGAGTGGTTGTGAGTGAAGGAGAGAGAAAATGTTATTGTGGATTGGTATATTTGAAGAATCACTGTACAATCCTTATAAATTTTTTAATATTTTTTAAAGTGGTTGTGAGTGAATGAGAGAGAAAGAAGTAATGATAAGGGTATAAAAAGTATTATTTAATTGAAAGGAGAGAGAAGAAGTAGTGATTTTTAGTGTAATTATATAGATAAGATAAGGAATGGGATGTGAATGCTCTAAGCCTATTATACCGAAATGAAAAGCAAACGAGCAACAAATTTCCGCCGCTGGCCCTTTTTAGATAGTAAAACTAAGTTTTTTAAAAACTACATTCATGGATTTTAGGGTCGTAACATTGCTATGCATGAACTGTTGAACTTCACTAAATAGTTCCACAACCTCCTATGCAAAAAACCAAAAGTATGGCATGCAAATTATATAAACACATGTTGGTTGTCAAGCCACGTTTTCTCGTGCTTGGTCATTTTGCATATTGTGACCCACTGTTGAAACACTACTTTTCAAGCTCACAAGAGAAAACTCCTATTAGATCCTTACACGTGTTCTAGGGGTGTCGTTTTTACCCGAACCCGATTAAACCGGCCGATCCGAATCATAATTGGGTAGAATGGGTCAGAATGGGTCGGGTAGAACGGTTATTGGGTCGAACTTATTCGGATATTCGTTTAGTCCGAAGTAGATCGGATCGGAAAGTGGATAGACAAATGATCAATTCGTGTTACCTGAGTAACCCCATTAAATTTGAAATTTCCTAAGACTCTATCCTAGATAGCTAGATGCTAGAATGATTGATTAATACGTACCTTCGTTTATGTGAAGTGATAAACTTCAAAATTATAATCCCAAGAAAATCTAAGCGGCAATTAACGATCGTGAATCCTGACCCTCAAAAGCAAGCAACAAGCTACATACAAGCAATCTTCATCAGTTGGCTATTCATAAAATCATTCCCGAAGCGATCATCAACTATTCATCATTCGTAAAAGTCGTTCCATAAGGCCCAAGTGATCTTCAATTGGCAGTCACAAGTCACGATTTTTACAAGGTTTGTATTATATGTTTACCTATGTGTTTTTTGTTAAACATGCTTCTCATCAAGATGTTTGATTATGTTTTGAATTGATAGATGTCTGGATCAAACAATTTAGTTGAAGAGGAGACGGCTGACCTCGAAAGAGATGAAGAAACTACACTAACAAAAGAGAAGCAACCTAAAATATACCAACCCAAAAACCGAACAATCCGACCCAATGATAACCGAAAACCAATTTACCCGAACCCAAATAACCGAACACCAATATGGATCGGTTATAGGTTACAACATGAAACTTGAAAAACCCGTTTATCCCGACCCGATCTACCCGAAACCCGATTAAAATATCCGAAGAACACCCCTAATGTGTTCTCTTCCTATCCATCTATATACCAAAATGTTAGCTGGGTTGAATGTTGATCGTCCTTCCAACGGGTTGATTAAGAAATTCACACGTGCTTATTTCTTAGCTGACACGTTTGAATATGTTAAAAAGAACGTCCCTATAACCAAATTGTATGTGTCCTTGAACCGCGGGAGCTCCCTGCATTGTTCAACATGTTGTCCAATGAAGTCCAAACACTTATAGTGACAAACAAGGCATATCTCATCAACCGAAAATAAGAAAATCATGAGGCGACACTTGAGGATAGTATGATACTCCACAGGCGACATATGTTGCCTAACCCAACTATAGGCATAGCAAGAAGACATTCTTGAGCATATGGTGCTCGTAGACATTTAAAAACGGCTTTTTGTTTAATGGTCATATCAAAGTGTATTTCAATGTCCTGAACAACTTTACTAAAAAGGACATCGTCAATGCATATTGTGCTTTAATGGGCCGTTGTCACTTTTAATAATATACCATTCATCCAAACCGAGTCTTTCAAACTTTTTACCTCTTCAACACTGCTTCGGTTTCATTCCCTTGTTTAAGACAAAATAGAAAATCTAATACCAAGAATCCCTCACAAATTTGTATAATGAAAATTAAGAAAATAACTTGTGATATACTTACGTACTTACTTATTTTTAACCTTCTAGAGGGGAAAGTAACCTTCTAGAGGGGAAATATGGTGCATTACCAGGGTTTCTTTTCCCCTTGAATGGTGCTTGACTAGTACACGTAATCTAATAACGTGATACATGTGTATAGTTATTTTACCCAAAAGGCTAAATGCTCTCCTACTAATTTGTTTAGTATGAACATAAGAAAATATCACTGGTTTCCTAACTTAAAATGAAACATAATAATTAAAAGTGAAGGAGGTAGTATTTTATTTTATTTTACATTTTTTTATGAACAATGATTTTTTTCCTTTTAAATATTACGTAATTTTGTACTTATAAGGATTGGAATTCATATTATATTTATAAGGAGTAATCGCCAATGATACTAGCATGCAAGACTTATAAGGACTAAGAAACGTACTGTTTGTTAAATTATTAAGATACAACTTCTGAATCGGTAAGAGGTAAAGTGTATATGGTTTGTTTAAAAATCATCTATTAATATTTATGCAGTCTGTTAATAAGTAAATTTTATAAAAACATGAAGAATTATTGATGCGGGCCCAAGTGTTGAACACCGGGCTTTACTGTTTTTGGAGGATCAATACCGCGCTGCACGAAAATGGGCCTAACCTGGGCTGTGAGTCTCCGAAATAAGGTCTCTAAATGGTTTTTAGCCACTTTTATGTTTTTTCTAGTTTTTTGGGTTTGTTTTAAGCTTTTGTTTGGCCCATGGTTGTTTGTTTTAGGTCCATCCGAATTTTGCTTGCTTATTTAAGTTATGTTTATGTAATGTGATAGGACACTTGATCATTAATGAAATTAAAATTTTAGCCTTTTCAAATTCGTGACTCTTGGGTCGAATTTACACTAGTACAAAAAAGATCAAAAGGGGCGGTGAAAATGGACATAAGGGGCGGTTTTTGGACCGCCCCTTATGGCTGCGCACCTTATGCTCTTTTGCTTTAAGCGGCGGTTGACATAAGGGGCGGTTTTAAGGTCATGAGGCTGCGCACTTTATACTTGATCAAAAGGGGCGGTCCAAAACCGCCCCTAAAGCCCTTTCGCACCTTAAACACATCGCACTTTATACATAGATCAAAAGGGGCGGTCCAGAACCGCCCCTAAAGCCGAACCGCCCCTAAAGCCATTTCGCACCTTATACTTATCGCACCATATACATATCGCACCTTATAATGTTTTTTAAAGGAATTTCAAGATCTGGCAAAATCAACAGCACTAAAAAAAATCAGCAGCACTAAAAAAAAATCACCCCCTTGTCATGAGAACATTATGTACAAAATTGCCTTCAATGGTAAATCAGCAGCACTAAAAAAAATCAAGACTAATTAATGTTACAAAAGATCTTCGGACAACCCTACAAAATGTAATGTTACAATTTACAATATAAACAAATTGAAAACATCACCGGTTCAACTAATTAATCTTGTCAATCACTTCGGACATTAATTGTAAGACTAAGTTATCAAGATCTTCCGTTGTAACAATCCCTTGTGTATTCCATAACTAGAAACAAATAGATAAAAAGAAGATGGTAAGTATATAATCTAGCATTATATTAATAAATATACAAAAACTTACACGAATAGGAAAATCATGTTGAACGTGATTGACAAACTCCATCATATGCTTGATAACCATCAAGCCACATTCCCAATCTCCTTTTTGTTGCAAGCACTGTATTTTATTCACAATCAATTGACAGAAAATATTTTTTAATCAATTATATGTATTGAAAAATCACATACGTTAACCATTTTCCATTTCCACGCATTCGGATCATTTTTTTTCTCTTTACCAAATATGTCTTGTAGTATTTTAACAAGACGATATTGTTTCACGCCCTTTCCGTTGCTCTTCTTGGAGTCCACAACGTACCCGCAATGCAAAAGTGTATCCATAATGATAAGCACCCAATGATTACTACAAAAAAAATTAGTGTATATATATATATATATATATATATATATATATATATATATATATTCATCTGTATGATTGTATATAATACCTTTGAATGTAAGGTGCAATAATGAAACGTTTATCTAGATGATGTTGAGATACACTAACTATATGTGTTTGGACTTCATCTTCTTGACGAATACATTTTTGAGCCTCAATTTCAGTTGGGTCTAGAAAAGCACAACTAGAATTCCGCGCTTTATAAAAATGCCTACAATCAAGTAAAAATGAAATCATAATGTTAAGAAAATAGATTATATTATAAAACTACAATTAATGGATGATATGTTACATAAAACTTGTAATACCAACTTACATTGCAAACCAATGAAGTATTGACATGTCAAGCCAATCATGAATAAATATTTGAGCCACCTCGGTTAATGGAATAGCTTGCGTTTTTTCCTCGGGGTACATGCCTGGAGGTGTATCAACAATAATTGCAGGCTTGTTCTCAATGGCCACACATAATTGCTCCCATATGTTTTGAAATGGTTTACAAGTTAGTTTGATTTTATTTATGGCCAAAACTAACTCGGGATCAACAAATTCGGGTTCGGGATCAGGTTGGGTCGCGGGTACTTGTGGCGCCACAGATCGCAACTAAAAACGATTAAACATTTGTATGTCATAAGCAGGCACATATAAAAATTGAATATTTAAGTACTAACTCGGGATCAACAAATTCGGGTTCGGGATCAGGTTGGGTCGCGGGTACTTGTGGCGCCACAGATCGCAACTAAAAACGATTAAACATTTGTATGTCATAAGCAGGCACATATAAAAATTGAATATTTAAGTACTAAACATAAAATGTTTCGAAATCTAACCAAGTTGGTATAAGGGCCTCCAACATTATTATCAAATATTTCAGCTCCAAAAAACTGAAAAACATTGTATGTAACACATTAGTATTTAGAAATATAGATAAAATAAATTGTTATATGAAAAAGTTTTGAAAACTAACAGCGTCTTGAAGACGACCTCCAACAACTTCTTCAAATTCAGCATTCACGTCATCATTGACGACATCATTGACAACATTCATATCTGGCTTTTAACCCGAAGTCAACGTGTTCTCATCATTGTCCAATTGTGATGAGTCGACCCTATGACTTTGTGGCGAGACAACTCTATTACTTTGTGACACGTTGCTTGATTCCATTCTCGAGACAAGCTACAATTCAACAAATAAAAATTATTATGTCAAACTAAAATATATTATAATAAATATAAAGTATACCTTTATTGCATATCGTGGCCACTGAACGATTTGCAAACTCATGTTTTCAACAATTTTAACTTCATCCGTTTTTGCAACTTTATAGATAAACAAATTCTTGTATTCTTCATTTATGAGATCCACATTAACCTTTACACAACCCTCAGCTAGTCGCCCACAATGAAAGTCACTAAACTGTTGCGGCCATGCTACACCGTAAGCCACCATCACCATCTCGTCAGCCACTTTCATTTGTAACTCACAGGCTGTGTGGGTCTGTATCATTATATCAAAAAATGAAATAATGATTCAACCAAAAAATCATAAGCTAAAACAAAATCCATGTGACTAATAATACTTAAGTTATTTGTAAACTATAAAATATATTACCTCGATAGGTGGATAATTGACTCGTGCATCAGAGCCATAACTAGTTCCATGTGGCACTCTATCAAACTGTGATACTGAGTCCGTATCATTGTTCACATTTTTATACAATCCACCATGAACTTGAGTACGACCTATAAACACAATGCAACAACATTTTTTATTCCACTCGTTTAATCTAAAAAGTCATAACTAATTTTAAAACATAAGATTAGAAATTGACATAATCCTTACCAATGAGATTAGATAAAGTACGTGCACGCCCCCATGCTCGGGGCCGACGACTTTAACTAGCGGGTCATTTTTATTTTGACTATAAGTTCCATCCGCTTTCATTTCTTGCTCTACTTTGTACTATGAAAATATACACATTAAATATTAAAACTATAGTATTAAGAAATTATTTACCAACTCAAAGAATACAATCACTTACCAAATTAACTCCAATTTCAATTGCAAAAGGAGTAAGTTCATACTCATTTGTTTCTTTGTTTAATTCAGCGGTGGCCATTAAAAACCATCTAGAACGGGGGTTAGTAATGTCTTTAAGAACTGTGTATTTGGAGACTAGTTGAGGCCAAATATATTCTTTTTTTTCTTTAAATTCAACCCATCCACTCCGTCCCACGTGAAGCACGTGTTTGTTTGCGGCATTAGCAATCTTTGCTTGTGCGCTTTTTGCCTTCACAAAAATAAACTAAATATTAGTACAAATATATAATAAACAACATATAATAAACAAAGAAAACAAACCTCAAATTCAGCACTAGTTTTTTGTGCAACAAAAGTATCCCAATGATCACGGTTAAGAAATTGATATGTATCACAAGCATTTCTTTTTTTTTTTGCACAAATTTTTTGTTAAGATCATGCCTCCAATTTGTACCGCGTTTTATAGCCCATTTCTTCATAAAATTCTTGGGGGCATCGGTTTCAATCATCCAAAAAGCCTAACATTAAATAACAATAAGTTAAATATAATATTTAACTAATAAGTAATTCATGAATTTAATTAAAATATAACACGTGCCTTAGCTTGTAACCATAGTCGATCAAAATCTTCATCCCCAAATTTTGACATGGGAATATGATATGAAAAGGTATGTTTCAGTTTAGTCGCATACCAAGACTTAAATTTTTGAGCCATTGTACCCGTTGGTTGACCATCTTTATTAAATCGTAACAATTTTATTTTATCCTTCGGTATCTCCTTTGAAGAAGAAGCAGGACCACGTGTCTTTTTTTGTGAAGACATCCTATACAACATAAAAAAAATATAAAGTAACTAATTTTCATGTTTCATTAGTTATCACATTTAATATTCTAACATATATATACATAGTTATAAAAAAAGAACATATATATACATAGTTATCAAAAAAACAAAAAAAAAAGCCAAAGTTATACTATCTAAATTTTGACCAAGCATATATGCATGTATGTAAAAAAAACAAGTTACGAGAACAAAACGTGCAATATATATATGTTTACACTACGTACCCCACCACACAAATTTCAAGTTTACAATAAACTATACACATTTAATAATCTAACATATATATACATAGTTATCAAAAAACAACAAATATATACATAGTTATCAAAACAAATAAAAAAACAAATTATACTATACAAATTTTGACATAGCATATGTGCATATATGTAAAAAACCCCAACTAATCACTACAAAACGTGCGATATATATTTCTACATTTCATCAAATTTCATCAAATCTATACACATTTAATAATCAAACACGTACGTACGTACCCCACCACATAAATTTCATCAAATCTATACACATTTAATAATCAAACACGTGCAATAACCCCACCACACAAATTTCATCAAACCAATACACATTTAATAATCAAACACGTGCAATACAATTAAACAATCAACGGCCCCACAATAAACCAAACACTATATATACAAAGTTCTAAACCGTAAATATCATAAAGAAAATAAACTTAACTCGGTGTTGCGGAGCGGCCGGAGTAGAAGCACCGGTGTTGGGGAGGCGGCAGAAGGAGATGGCGTCGAAGGGGGAGGGGAGGCGGCCGGAGGGTGGGGGGAGGGCGTCGGCCGAAGGGGGAGGAGGGGGAGTGAAGGGCGTCGGCCGAAAGGGGATGAGGGGGAGGGTAGTGCGGCGGCGGAGGAAGGGGAAGGGGAGGGCGGCGAGCGAGGGGGAGGCGGGGGAAGGGGAGGGCGGCGGTCGAAGGGGAGGAGGGGGAGGGTAGTGCGGCGGCGGAGGAAGGGGAAGGGGAGGGCGGCGAGCGAGGGGGAGGAGGGGGAAGGGGAGGGCGGCGGTCGAAGGGGAGGAGGGGGAGGGTAGTGCGGCGGCGGAGGAAGGGGAAGGGGAGGGCGGCGAGCGAGGGGGAGGAGGGGGAAGGGGAGGGCGGCGGTCGAAGGGGAGGAGGGGTAAGGGGAGAGCGGCGGCCGAAGGTGAAGTCGACGGGCGAAGGTGAAGGCGACTGGCGAAGGTGAAGACGACGGGCGAAGAGGAGAAGGGGAGGGCGGCGTGCGATGGAGGTTTCGGCCGAAGGAGGAGATCGAGAGAGGGAGACCGATTGGAAATGGGAGGGAAAGGTGGGTTTTGGTGGGTTTTGGTGGGTTTTAGAGTATAAGGGGCGGTTTTTTGTGGGTTATAAGGGGCGGTTTTGGTGGGTTTTAGAGTATAAGGGGCGGTTTTTGTGGGTTATAAGGGGCGGTTTTGGTTGGGGTTATAAGGGGCGGTTTCGTGGTTATAAGGGGCGGTTTTGGGAGGGATATAAGGGGCGGTTATTGGGTTATAAGGGGCGGTTGGGTTATAAGGGGCGGTTTTTGTAGTTTTAAGGGGCGGTTCCTGTCCAATATTTTTCTAAATAATTTTTTTTAAGTTTTCATACACAACATGACTCTTAATAAAATTAAATTTATAAGTGATAAATTTTTTTAATTAAGCTAAAATTATCAACACGATCAAAGATTAACTATTGTAATCATATAAAAAATGATAACCGCACAATAAACTATAATATAAATGTTTACATAAACAATACAAATGATAATTTCTTATTAATTAAGATAAATCCCGTCAACATGATCACGTAAAATTCCAGTGCGGTTGATATGTGACAACTCTTCAATTCCGACTGAAAATGGTGGTAGATCATCAAACTGGTCGTATTCCTCCTCGCTACTTACATTGTCAACTCCAATAATACGTCGTTTACCTTGCAAGACAATATGATATATTGGATTGATAGGGTCTTTGACAAAGAATACTTGTGTCGCATGTTTTGCCAAAATGAAGGGTTCAGATTTATACCCATTAGTGGTAAGGTTGACAAGTGTAAAACCGTATTTGTCAAGTTGAACACCTTTATGGTTACACACCCACTTACATTTGAACACAGAAACAGTAAGACCTACATCATAATCCAATTCCCAAATCTCTTGTATAACACCGTAATAGGAGTTTTTGGCGATTGTTTTCAAAGTATCACCATGTCGTCTCTCGAATTCGGTTGATGATGCTATTAACGTAACTCCACTATTCTGCACTGCGCTTTTTTTATCTTGATCATTAGTGTAAAATGTATAACCATTAATGTCATAACCCTGATAAGATTTAACAACACAATCCGGACCTTTTCCTAACTTCTTCACTGTTTCATTAACAAAATCGGTTTTTGTTACCCTCTGTTTCATCCAGTCGGACAACTCTTTGTTTTGAGTTGTAATGTACCACTCATCATATTGACCTACGTTTGACGATCGTAACATGTCCTTGTGTTCACGAACATATAGATCAAGACATGTCATGTGTTTTAAGACCACCAAATGTGCATTTTCTAGATCTTTCCAAGACGGGGTGATTGTTTTGATACCAAGTACTCCCTGACCACCAAGTCGACCCGAATGACGAGACTTAGGAACACCACCACCTTTGACGCTGTCCATATAGTCTGAAAATAGAAACAAATTATTATAGTGTATGTTAATATTAATATATGTATATAATGTAATATGATTGATAGCGTTACCTTGACAGAAGTCAGTCACCTCTTCAGAAGTATATCCTTCAACAATACTACCTTCTGGTCTATAACGATTTCTTACATAACCTTTTAAAACACCCATGTATCTTTCAAAAGGGTACATGTATCGTAAGAATACAGGACCACAAGCCTTAATCTCTTTTACGATATGACATGTAAGGTGAACCATTATGTCAAAAATGATGGTGGAAAGTACATCTCTAGTTCACAAAGGGTAACATAAATGTCCTTTTCCCATTGATTCAAGGATTCTACGTCTAACACCTTTGAGTGAATATTGTTAAAAAACAAACAAAGCTTTGTGATAGTATGTCGGACGTCATCAGGTAGCAATCCACGAATTGCGATAGGAATCATGTGTGTCATCAAAACATGGCAATCATGAGACTTCATTCCAAGTAATTTACTATCTTTCAACGACACCAATCTTTTAATGTTTGCAGAATAAGTTGATGGAACCTTAATACCATGTAAACATTCACAAAACTGTCTTCTTTCTTCTCTTGTTGTATTGTAACAAGCAGGTGGCAGGTAAATACGGTCGTTACGTAGTTCCGGATGAAGTTCTGGACGTATTTTTAATAGTTCCATGTCTTTTCTAACGTTAATCCCATCTTTAGTTTTACCTGAAATATTTAATAATAAACTTATCAAGCTGTCACACACATTTTTTTCTATATGCATAACATCTAGACAATGTCTGACCATTAAATCATTCCAGTAAGGTAAATCCCAAAATATAGACTTTTTTTTCCACAACGCTCCTTTCTCGACACGTGATCTTTTCCCCCCGGCACTGTTTAGATTTTTAACACGTGCAAATGCATCAAAACTTGTTCTTAATGTGCCAATCTAGAACTCACCATCAAACTCATCCTTTTTCTTCCTAAAAATGTGACCTTTCGGAAGGAATCTTCGATGTCCCATATATACAAGCTTCTTGCAATTTTTTAACCATATCGAGTGTGTTTCGTCTTCACAAACAGGACAAGCTTTCTTACCCTTAGTACCGTATCCTGACAAGTTACCATATGCTGGAAAATCATTTATCGTGCAGAAAATCATGGCGCGCAATGTAAATTGTTCTTTATGATAAGCATTGTATACGTCCACACCTTCATTCCAAAGCTTTTGTAAGTCTTTAATCAAAGGAGATAAGTACACATCAATATCATTACCAGGCTGTCTGGGACCTTGAATCAACAACGACATCATAATATATTTCCGTTTCATACATAACCACGGTGGAAGATTGTAGATACATAAAAGAACTGGCCATGTACTATGACGACTACTCATGTTACCGAATGGATTGATACCGTCTGAACTAAGCCCAAATCGTATGTTTCTCTTCTCCTTTGCAAACGTTGGATGCTTTCTATCAATGATTCTCCATTGAGGCGAATCCGCAACATGTCTTAGTTTCCCATCAATTATACGTTCATCTGAATACCAACATAACAATTTTGCATCTTTTTCGTTTGAAAATAATCTTTTGAGTCTCGGTATAATAGGGAGATACCACAAAATTTTAGCCGGTGGTCCATTTTTTGTCACGTCATCATCATATACATCTGAATCTTTTTTCCGTATATACCTCGATGAACCACACTTATCACATTTATGTTTATTTTCGTATTCATCTCTATACAAGATGCAATTATTTGGACATGCATGTATTCTTTCAACTTCTAACCCCATCGGACACATTAACTTTTTTGCTTTGTATGTTGAATTAGGTAATTCATTGTCTTCGGGAAGAATTTCATTCAAAAGGGCTAACAGACCTGTAAAACTTTTATCGCTCCATCCACTTTCAGACTTTAGTTTAAACAACCTTAACACAACATCAAGTTTGTTATGTTTAGAACCGATATATAAAGGTTTTTCTGCCTCTTCAAATAAGTGTTGTAACTTTTCTTGTTCAGATGTACTCATATTAGTCTCCATGTCATGCAACATTTCAGTATTGTAATTGGCAGTGGGTTCATTTGGAAGCTCATCATCTTTATCAAAATTTAGTAAGTTGTCGTTGTACGTTGTATTATCATTAATGTGTAAAGTGGTCGATAAAGTATTAAACTCAAGAATTGATTCTCCGTGCTCTGACCAACAATGATATCCATGCATAAACCCGTGTCGTAACAAGTGATACTCTATGGTATCAATATTCCCAAAATATTGAAATGTTTTACAAACGGAACAAGGACAACATATTTTTTGACTTCCTTTTTTCAAACGGTTCTCTTCAGCTGCCCTTTTAAAACTTTGAACATCTTTCGCATAAATTTCTGATGAACGCAAACTTTTGTACATCCATGCATCACGATCCATCTGAAAAGTATAAAAACAAACAAATGATGTAGTTGTACATAACCGGTAATCTAAGGCGGTGGATCCTAACCCACTTTTTGAATAAACTATCTCATATGTATACATTTAACGTGTTAACTATTTAAGAAAAATCGACAGCATTTCCCCTTAACTCCCCAAGTATGCGTATAAAACGCAAACCCGAAGGAGTATAGGAGAAACTATCGATTTTTTCTTAATAGTTAAACACGTTAAAATGTATACACGTCCTAATGAGATAGAATATTCAAAAAGCAGTCCCAATGGGGACAATCCAAAATGTTATCTCTATTAGATAAATTTTGGACGGGTATACTCTAAAGGTTTTTCCTAAATTCATTTAAAAATCTATCCAAACACACATATACATATACAAATACACATATAACATACTTACACATAAATGCAAATATTAAATAATAGTATATATATAATATTTGTGTATTAAGTGCAAATATGTAAAAAAAACCCATCTTATCAATACAAAACGTGCAATATATATATTTCAACTACGTACCCTACCACACAAATTTAAACAAACCTATATACATTTAATAATCAAACACGTGCAATACTAGCTAAATGCATAATAAGTTTATGTGGTTCTTAAACTAACAAAGAAATCGTAAACTTGCATCTTATACTTGTTCATACTTATATACAACATAGAAAAACTTGCATCTTTAAGTAATTCGACATATATATCACAACTTATAAACACACATATATATATAAACACGAATTCATATGAAAACTGAAATATTTAAAAGGAATTGTACCTTTAAATGAGAGATTTTGAAAGAAAACACGATTTGAAATTCAAGAGAGAGAACATTTGAATTGCAGGTGGAAAAGCTTCAAAATAGAAGAAGATGACCGTTTTCTTATATATATATAAGTATTTTTTAAAAAGGGCGGTTACGGACCGCCCCTAAAAGCATCTTCGAATTTCAAATTTGCTTTACAAAAATAAAAACCTTGCAACGAACCGCCCCTAAAGATTATTTTAGCACCTTATAGTATATCAAAAGGGGCGGTCCATAACCGCCCCTAAAGCCTCCAAGCAAACCGCCCCTTATGATTAATTTCATACCACATACAAGTTCAAAAGGGGCGGTCCCAACCGCCCCTAAAGCCCACCACATAAACCGCCCCTAATGTTTATTTTCGCACCTTATAGAAGTTCAAAAGGGGTGGTCCTAACCGCCCCTAAAGCCCACCATCGAAAACCGCACCTTCAAGCTATGTGGCCTTATATTTATTCTAAAGGGGCGGTCCGTAACCGCCCCTATAAACCCTCAAAAGCTGCGGCTTATGAAACCGCACCTAAATGTTCCTTATGGGGCGGTTTCGCACAAAAGTATATTTCTTAGAGTTTGTGAAGGCAATTAAGGGGCGGTTTTTTACCTCAACCGTCACTTAAAAAAATTTGATCCGCACCTTATACTACTTATTGTACTAGTGTTAAGGGTTTGGGTGAAGATCATCACGGGTATTCGCAGAATCAACGTGCTTGAACTTCGATTTCGTTCCGTGCGCTGCATCAATTATTCAGATCCTACATCTTATTCACTAAGACCTTTTAATGGTCCAGCATAATATTAAACAACTCCTAACTCAATTACCTTCTAATAATGTTCATTAACACTTGAGAGGAAAACCTTTCTAAAGCAATTTGGCATGTCCTGATCACAAGCACAAGGACTTTGGTACTATTCTTATTTTATACTTTAGCAATAAATATGGAGGGTAGTATTCTAGTAACATGTAACAACATTGTGTACCTACCCCCAAGATTAGAAAGACCATTTTCTTTCTTTTCTGCACATTTATATACCTCATTGTAGCAACCAAATTCTTCACACTCACACACTCACACACTCACACACTCACACACTCACACACTCACACACTCACACACTCACACACTCTCACTCTCTCTCTCTCTCTCTCTCTCTCTCTCTCTCTCCCTCTCTCTCCTACATAGTGAAAATGGGAAGATCACCTTGTTGTGAAAAGGTAGGTCTGAGGAGGGGAGATGGACGGCTGAAGAAGATGAAGCATTGGTTAAGTATATTCAATCCAACGGTGAAGGTTCTTGGAAATCTTTACCGAAAAATGCCGGTATGTTACATATTAATTCCTAATTTAACCACATTAGTTTCATATATGATATCTTCGTTTTTGTAAAAATGATAAAAGGATTATTGAGGTGCGGAAAGAGTTGCAGACTGCGATGGATAAACTACTTGAGAGAGGACTTGAAAAGAGGTAATATTACGGATGAAGAGGATGAAATGATTGTCATGTTACATAAAGCCTTAGGAAACAGGTTTGTTAACGACTCCATTTATTCTCCAGGTGTGCTTTTCCTTTTATGTTAAGAGTCGGTTGTTGTTATACATATTTGTGTCATTGTGTGCATATATTTTTAGCATCAAGATGAAATTCTGAGTATTAGAGGGAATATGGACAAAATACAAACACTGTATACGATGAATGGGGAATAATGCGACTTTTTATCTAGTTTTATGATATATTAATTTTAACACTAAATAACTTTTATACACTTTATCTTTAAAAGAAAAAACAAAGTTATTATACGATTATCCAGATGTGTTTTCGTTTCTCTTAACGAAGTGTCTAATTTCAGCGTGTTTGCCTCATACACATGAACAATGTATCAACTTTTTCGTCATACGCATTTACCACTCACCGCTTGCTTTCACGTCACCCCTTTTGCCTGTTTGTACATTTACTAGCCTTAAAAACATGCATATTATGAGGGTTAGATAAATAAAAATTCTAAATATAAACCTTTATATATATTTTTTTATTAAAATAACTTATTATATATAAAACAGTTTCAGAATGTACAATATATATGATATATCTTCATTTGCAGATGAGAAATAAATTAGAAAACATTGAATTGTTTCTTTAAATAAACAAAATTTGAAACGATGGTGTGGATAAATTACTATCTTAATTACTAATTGTCACAAAAGGGTGGAAAGTACTTTGAGCGGAAAAATGAAATTTTTGACTGTGTAGAATTACAGCAAGTATCTCTCTTAAGATACTTTTTTTAGTAGATTAGTATAATATGTGTGTATAAATATATATGATAGTTGGATTTGATTTGTATGGTTGTTTCATATCATGGTCGGTTTATAAGAAAGAAACATGACATGGATGACTAAGATTTTCGATGTGCAACTTTTAGACCGTCAATACATAACTTGGTCACTGAGACTGTGAAAGTCTCACTTTAAAGAGCCATGCAGAACCCACGTGAAAGTAATTGAGTGAGGTACATGTTGAGTGGTACCCACCTCTCTCAAAAGTCAATAATAATTTTTTAAAGAGTTAATTACACAAATAGTCCCTGTGGTTTATCGCGGATCCCAGATTTGAGTACTAATATTTTTTAGTAACAACTATGAGTATTGTATTTTAAAAATCATAACAGAGTAAAGTATTAGGCCTAACGCCCGTTCGTTTTTAACAGAATACCCCCCACGTGACAAGCACGTGAGGGCATTTTAGTCCATTTATGTACCACTTTAATAAACCCACCTACAAAAGCATCTTCTTCTTCCTTTACACCAACCAAAACACTCAGGAGAAGGAAGGGTGCCCCCAAGGGTTCCGGTGACAGGAGCCGCGCCAGCGAATGAGGGCGAGTGGAGCACACAGAAAGGAAGGTCCTGACTCCCTGATCATGATGGTGACGGTGGTTTAGCTGTTTTCGCGTAGTGGTGACGAATATGAGTCACGAAAGAAGAGATGGTGGTGGATGAGATGTTGGCAGCTGCCTCGTGCGGCGGTGACAGTGGCCACGGCCACCCTTATCGGCGGCAACAGTCGCTGGGGGTGATGTTTCAAGGGTTCTTGAAGACGATAAGGGTGCAAGCCCACCACAGTGACAAGGTAACGGTGATGGTGGGTTGCGGTTGCGCGGCGGTGGTGGTCATGGTGGTGGGTGCAAGGTAGGATCCCGGCCAAAACTCCGGCCAACCCCAAGCGACGACGGCTAGGGTTCCGACAAGGTCAACCGGCGAGTGATGAGCATGGTTGGGTACACCTCAACGAGATGGTGATATTGGTGATGATGGCTAAGGCGGACTGGCAAAGATTGGGGATAATAACCTATGAAGCGAGAATTAGGGTTCCGGCTAGATTTCCGACCGAACTCCGGGTGGCCTATAACCGAGCAGTTCCTCATCTGCATGTACATAAATTGACTAAAATACCTTCACGTGCTTGTCACGTGGGGGGTATTCTGTTAAAAACAAACGGGCGTTAGGCCTAATACTTTACTCTGTTATGATTTTTAAAGTACAATACCCATAGTTGTTACTAAAAAGATTAATACCCAAACCTGGTATCCGCGCTAAACCACAGGGACTATTTGTGTAATTAACTCTTTTAAATTACGGAACAACATTAGGGCCACTACGTTACTTTCTTTAAAAAGAATTTAAAAAACATTTTATAAAGAACAAATAAAACTTTAACTAGATGGTACTGTTAAATAATGATGATAAAATCTTTTGTTTAGCATAATTGGAGTGTGAGATTCACACTAACATCTTCTAAACCCATAAGGGATTTTAATGTAGTGGTATCTAGATGATTAAGAGCATTCACATTTCATTTCTTATTTTTATCCTTATACTTACACTAAAAACAATTACTTTTCTCTCTCATTTCAATTAAATAATATTTTTCAACATATTTATTATTATCTTTTCTATCTCTTCCACTCACAACCACTTTCAAAACTATTAAAAAATTTATAAGGGTTGAACAGTGAATCTTCAAATTTACAGATGAACAGTAATATTTTCTCTCTCCTTCACTCACAACCACTCAAAACTATACTATATAATTTAAAAACTCTACTCACATATTTTTAAAGAATGAGATGGGAATGCTCTAAAATTGTATTCTTCTATAATAGATTGACCCTCAACCGTTGAGGGTGGACAATTATGTAAAATGAAAATTAAATTCAATTGAAGTTAAAGAAAAATGTACTTGAAACCTAGCTGGCAACCTTTACAAAACTATTTGTTTGGTTGTGTTTTAAGGGCTCTAATATCAAGAATATACAGAGAATATGCATGTGGACCCTGATATTTAATTATTAAGAAATAAAATTCAATAACCTTTTTAAGTTCAATATCTATATCTATATATAACTATATACATGTCTATATAATTTATCAATAATAAAATTTTTATGGTGTTATACCATAGTTTACTATATTTATCACATTACGTTAAAAGGGTAACAACAATTTTTATATCATTGACATCAAAAAAGGTAATATGTTATTAATTAAAACTAATTAAGATTCTTCTCACACTACGCCGCAGGTGTTTGATAATTTTTCTCCGAGCTACGTAGCGTGATTTGGTCATTATTTTCTCAGCTCGTCGAAAATCATAAAAACGAATACCGAATCAAAAAGCATAAAAAACGAATATCTACACCAGTTCACATGATACAACGCACTCAACGATGTTTTTTCACTCTAAATTGACTCATTAGTCACAATAATATCACTTAAAAATAATGTAACCAAATAGACTAAAAATTATTGGATTTATATATTTATATAAACCGATGTCTTATTCCATATTATTTAAGAAAAAATAAGGGGACCAAAAATGACACTTCACAAAAAAAAAGCCAAAAACATAAAAAGAAATTTTTGTGGCAAAAAACTAAACCCACAAAAAATGTATTGTAGCAATTAAGTTACTTTTTAATATATAATAATGGTTAAGATATTACATTATAGAATATTTTTCATTTTTATTATAATATAAAAATTGTTATAATTTATTGAATTATTATATCATTTAAAAGTTTTTATTTTTTATTAGTCAAATATACCATATTTATTTATTAATACTTTATTGTATTTTTTATTATATAAACAAGTACTTATAGTTTATTAATGTACGTTATGTAAATAAATATATTATATTTTTCAAATACATAAACTAGTCAAAGAGTACTAGTGTAAGAAGTAGGACCAAATTAAAATATATATACCAACTATATTTACAAATAACTCGCTAGGATTTGTACTTTAAACAAAAAAAAATATTTTCAAAACTAAAAAGGAGTTTTAAGTAAAATTCCACTGAATTTTCAGTGAATAGGTGCAGGAACATGTTGCTTGTGACTAATCAATTTCTCCACTAACATTTTTTTTCCTTTTGAGAGGGATCCATTTCTGCATTTAGCTTTATAAAGTTATCATCATCATTGCTCTTCGATCACAATAAAGCAATACAAATTATAATCTTGGCGATTTTTGTTTAGACATATTAAATTTAACGATAATATTAGAAATAAAAGAAGCAATTAAATGACTTGTTTATGTGTATGTATATATTTGGACAAATTTTCTTAGAACCAGTAATATATTACTAACCTTTAGGAGAACACAATACACTTATACATTATTCAGTGAAAATAATCAAAGAGAAAAAGTGGGGTGGTTACGAAAGTGTTCCTTGATTCTAGAATGAACGATCCTCTATGTACGTATACTTAAAGGGTTCCTTGAATTTCTTGTGCAGGTGGTCAATGATAGCCAGTCATTTACCCGGTCGAACAGATAATGAGATTAAAAACCACTGGAACTCTCGTCTAAGTCGCCAGAGTTATCGTTTCTTGACGAATAAAAACAAAGAAAAAACATCAATAGATATAGCAACATTGGTTAATCAAAAGAAACGACGAGTTGGCCGTGTAAGCCGCAGTGTTGCGAAAAAGTATAACCAGAACATGAGGTTTCCGAAAAATAACAAGTCACCATCTTTAACAACCACCCAAATATCAAGTCCATCAGCGCTTATGCATGAACAAGTCGATGAGAACGTGGGGAATTATTCGAATTTTGTCACTAAACATATGAAAGAAAGTCAAGTTGTTCATGATAATGTTATTAGCGACGAGTTGGAGTCGAATTTGTTAGTGTTTCAAGATGATGAACCGTTCAACATCGACTATCTTTTGCAGGATTCAAGCGGGATCTCGAGCATCCATGATGAAGATCAGATAGAACAATGGTTAGCGGAAATTGATGATGAAAATATTAAGAAAAATGAAAGGAATGTTAATGAGAAAGAAGATGAAAGGTTGAGCTTAAATTCCTCAAAAACAATGGAGGTATGTTGTGATGAGATTGAATGGGATATGGAGTTTGATTTTACAGGGTTTAATATGTGTTATGAAGAAGATGACATGTTGCTTTCGCTATGGGAAGGTGCAGATAATCCTTAGAAGAAAATAATATAGGCAAACAAATGTATATCCTTTAAGGGGATTCATGCAAGTTGTCTACGTTATGTAACAAAAATAAAACTTCTGGATTGTGTCTTTTCGATTGTATCGTTTGTTAGCTCCAAGTTCTTGATCTATATATATGTAGATAGTTGTCAGATGTTTTTATTTTATTTTTTGCTTTACAGAGAGACAATTATATGTTTTTAGTTCTGTGTGGTAAACCAAAAGAGGAAACTCATGAGAATAACAAAAAGGGTAACTAAATGACTACATAAAAAACAGATATAGTGAGAGATGTAGCATCAATGTTGTCGCTCAAATAGTAGACTCACAACTCGAATGCGATTGACATAATCCGGCGAATCTTAGTAATATTACGAGACGAGCTTGATACTTGGCCTTCTTACTAGAACATCAACAGTGTGCTTTTACTGGAACTCCAGCTCATAAGGTAGAAGCAAAGAAAAACAAGCGGAATCACCTTGGGAAGAATAGGATCAATTAACACCATGTTTTTCGGTTTCAAGTAAAACGTGCGATGCATAAATTTTGAATGACACCAATCTTTTGTCATTTTCTATATTTTGTACAATTGACGCTATTGTTTTTTGAAAAAACTAAATAAAGCAATTAAGACCTCTATTGTCCATTGGTTTTACAAGAATTTAAATAAATCTTTCTGAAAGTTAAAAAATTAATTAATAAGCTATATAAAATATTTTAATATATATTGTTGTGTTAGTTGTGTAGAGCGTAAAAATACTAAGATTATAAACCCAAAATTCAAGTCAATTCTCATTATCTATTACCCTCTTGTTAATTAAAAAAGTAAAGATAAAGCATATCTCACATTTAAAGTGGATTTACGTAACCAGATGGATGATATATATAAACATTGTTTGCATTTGCTATATTGAAAGTTACTATCGAAATATGATGGATCAGTCTCAAAACGTGAAAGGTCATTACGAACAACTATAAAAAGATATTCTCCTATATTATAATAAAATTGTACTTTTGTTGTGTTTTTTTATCTAATGACAGCGTCCTTTTATTTTGTGGCTCTTATGTAACATTCCGAAAAGTCAAAACGATTCATCAATGATAATGTGCTTAATTAATAGGTATTTAATAAAGGAAAGAAATGGTCATGGACTAAATTAGCATTATTGGATAGTAGCCCAAGGGATTAAAGGCTCATAATCAGCCCTTAAGCTACTTAACCAACCATCATTTTTCTCATTTGAACCCTAGCCACTCAAATTCATAGAGAAAGAAAGTAGAGAGAGAAAGTGAAGAAAACTCAAGATTTGGAGCTTCAAAGGTTAAAAGATTGAAGATCTGGGTGTTGAAGCATCAAACTATAAGAAAGGAGCAACAAATCCAGGTAAAAATCGGCCTCTAAACCCTTCTGTAGATCAAACACAGATTCTAGGGTTTTGGGTTTTGAAAAGTTGCAAAAAATCACATAAAGGTCACATTTTTACGTATGAAAACATGTAAAAAGCTTAGATATAGCCTCAAGGTTGATAAACTAAGAGATTGGACGTAAAAAGTTGCGATTTTAGGTTAAAAACGGGTTGGTTCGTATTTTTTATGTGTTTTGCGAAACTGTCTGTGCATCCAGCGAAACTGGGTGTTCAAGTTGTGAAACTGCGAGTCTTCTGATAAACTATAGTTTCGCAGGTAATTTCGTAGCCATGGAATTCCAACGAAAGTTGGGCGAAACTGACATGCGTAACTGGCAGTGAAACTGTCAGCGAAACTGGCAGCGAAACTGTCAGCAAATTGGCAGCGAAACTGCTTATCTGGCAGCGAAATTAGCAGTGAAATTAGGCAGAAATTAACACCTTTAAGTGTTAACTTATCTGCAGGCTGTGTAGTGTGATCCTAGCCTAGAAAGCTTAGTTTAGAAGTTACTCACTATTTCCATATGAGTTCTAGATCCCCTTATTTAAAAGTTTTTCCATGTTTTTCGGGCTGCTGCCCCTAGAACCCCGCTATCAGGGGCTGCCGCCCCCGAACCCCTGATGTCCCAAGGAGGGTCGATTATACGATGTTATGTTATTCTGTTTTCCAGATGATAGTTATGCTCCATGGTAAACTGTACTTTATATGCTGTATACTTAGTAAGTAAAGTATTATATATTAAAGTGGAAGATTAAAACTAATGAAAAGTAAAACTAAAGTAATTTTACCTCCGGGCCCGTTTGATGATAAAAAGTCTTGCAAGCACTATGATAGACTTCACTTATATTATTCTGTCTTCCCTCCGACTTCCCATATTCTGGACCTCAAAGCGATTACAAACCTGTTTTCAAACCAGTTTTTAAAAATATCCGTTGTATAACATTAATATAGCCGGTTTTTTTGGTTGAACCACAACATCTTATAACGCTTTCTACCTTTATAAATCTAAAAAACACTCAATACTTTCGTGCATTAAAAAAAACTCTCAAATGACTTCATCAAGTGATTAATCATTCATTGGTTGTGATAACGTAGTGGTAGCAATCTTTCCTATGAATAGGAACCTCAAAATATGGTGCAATTACGATATATGTCAAATGGATAGCTGTCCGATCAAAGCTCGTTGCAAGTTTTGTAATAAGTTTTTCAAAAGAGATGCAAACACAACCTTGAAAAACCACATTAAGTATAAATATTGTAAGGCGTTAAAAGGTGAACCATCTCGAGGTCAAGATTCGATGACACGAGAAGGAAATGTTTGGGCTTATAACGTTGATGCGGTTCAGGAGCAAATAGCGCATTTTGTAATTCAAGAAAGCTTGTCATTCAAATATTTCAACAACGAACATTTGACTTGGCTCATTCAATGAACTTTCCAACCACGTTATATCAATATAAGCCGTGCTACTTTTCGAAAAGATTGTTTAAAAATGTGGAAAAAAGCTAAAAATGAACTAATATTTTATTTTAAAATTTACAAACCGGTGTTAAATTAACTAGTGATGTTTAATCTACTACTGACGGTTCACAAGACTCATACATTTGTTTCATCACCCATTGGGTTGAACCCGATTCATGGAAAAATGATGAAACGTACAATTGTGTTTGAATTGTTTGATTATCCTCACACTGGTGAAAATATTGTTTATATTATTGACAAAGTTATTAAAACGTATAAATTGAAAACTAGAATTTATTCTGTATCTTTTGATAATGCGTTAAATAATACGCTTGCAATATAACATCTAAAATTAAAATATAAACCAATTTGTGACAGTATGTTTTTCATAATCGATGTGTTACGCGTATTATAAACTTAGCCTTCAAGACGGTTTAAGAATGACTAAACTAATAAAAGATGCATTTAAAAGAATGTTACGTGACATTTAGAAGTAATCAAAGATATAGTTAGCATTCGCAAGTTTTGTATAGACACAAATTCTAAATGTTTAGGTCCGAATCAGGACGTACCTACACGATTGAATTCGACTAATAAAATGTAGGAAAAGGCTATTGAGCAAAAATAAAGCTTAATAACTTTTCATAATATTATGATGAGTTGTGGGAAAGCTTTGACTTACCATCAATCAAGTTGGGCTATTATCAAAAAAAATAACTAAAATGCTTTATGTTTTTAAAACCGCAACTACTTGTCTTTTTGGAGTTTATTATCCGATGAGTCCCTTACTACTTCATCATCTTTACTTAATTTCTTTATAATTAAATGAGTTATCATTTAGGGGTAGACTTTATTCGGATATGATACCCCCATTAAAAGAAAAACTTAAAAAATATTTTAAAGAAATACCTCCGGTTATTACATGTGCCGTTGCCTTAAACCCTTGCTTAAATACTTCGGGGGTTGAAACTTTACTTGATTTGCTCTTGATTTGGGTTTAGATGAAGAAGACCCATTTTATGATCAAGGATTAAAAGTTAATTTTAACCAACATTTATTAAACATGTTTGATGTTTATTTAACAAAATATGGTGAAAATCAAGCATTCATGAATCAATGAGATATGCGGCACATGTCGAAAGTTCAAACGATCCAAGGTTTTCTTTGTATAATACATCAAAGGATGAATGTAATAAACGTAAACGTGGTAACACTCCTAGTAGCGAACTCTGGAGGTATGGTGAGACGAACTTTTTATCCACCACGACTCTATAAGATTTTAAAATTTTTGAGTTACGGCTTGGTGTAAAGGTAAGGAAGATCAATTTCCCATCCTATCCACCATGACCCGAGATTTACTAACCGTCCAAGCTTCCACGACAGCTTCGAAATCTGTTTTTTCTATTAGTGGCAGGATTATATCAATAAGACGAACTTGACTCACTCCCCAAGCGGTTGAAATGTCAATTTACTTGAAATATTATTTGGATGTCGCGGAAAGAATACAAGATAAATGCTCACATGAATGAGAATTGAAATATGAAGCTGAATTATACGAGGACGAAATAGAGAGTGCATTGACACCTGGAATAAACGATTATGAAGCGGCATATGATAATTATCTTCGTAATATATCGGGTTCAGGGGGCGAAGAATAAAAGCATGAAAATACGCAACAAATGAACGGAGAACGACTATGTTAGATGTTTAGTTTTTAAAAACAAAAATTGGAATTTTAAGTCGTTTGAATTTTTTCTGTGTTTTATATTTTGTGTTGCCCTTTAATTGTTAAGAGTTAAAGTATTAAATAAATTTAATTTTAAGTCGTTTATAATGTTTTTATGTTTTAATTTCTATGAATCATAAATATCAATGAAAATATATAAATGTGTTTTGTGATTATAAAAACAATTAATTATGTATTTAATTTATCATCTCTCATGATTTTTATTTTTATGATTTCATAGTTCATATTTTTAATTACTTTGTAATGATTATTTAAAAAACAAACCGGCTTGGGTTCGAACTGGTTTCCAAACCGATCCAAATTGGTTTTTATAGGGTCGGGATTCCCAAACCTTTTTTAACCAACTTTGACCAAACCGGTTTAGCTTTGAAACCGAAACCGGTTTAAAAAAACCGGTTTATTCCCCACTAGTTAGAATTCAAGAATCAGAAAATATTAACACCACAAGAAAATATTTCTTGGTCTCGTTATTGGTAACTAGTAGTCGTCCATTATCATCAAAACAACCCGCCTAATGAAAATCAGTGCCGGCATGATAAATAGTTTGTCCATGTGTGATAGTAGCCTTACATAACTCGGAATAAGGATCTTCCATAAAAACGCTAGAACTTCGAGAGATCCAACTCCTGAAAAAATCAAGAAAAACTTTTGCACTGATTTAATTAAAGACCATGTGTTGTTGAAGCTCTGGCAAAGAAAAGTAACAAGACAAGTGTGAACTTTCATATAGAATATGGCCCTTATCATAAGAAACAATTCAATTTGCCCAAATACCCAAGAGGGAATTAAGAATGCAGCTACAACATCACCTGAAAGACAAAGCCAAAAGTTTCCGAGTGTAGAAATTGAAAGACTTTGATATTCTAAAATATTCTTTCTTGTCTTGATAGAAGGGAAACCAATCCCTATAAATAATACAATGATGGACATAATTACAGGATTACAAATGGGGAAATAATTGACTAAATTAATTATTCTAAGTATAGAATATAGACAAATAATATACAAAGATAACCACTAATATTGTGTGCAATATTATTGGCTAACACGCCCCTGCAGTTTGAGCCGCAGGCAGTCGGAGGCATAAACTGGATCGAAACTTCTGAAATAGGTGTTTGGGGAGTCCCTTTGTGAAGATATCGGCGTACTGGTAGTCAGCTGGAACATGAAGAACTTTGACGGTGCCAAGCCGAACCTGTTCCCGGACAAAGTGGATGTCCAGTTCTATATGTTTTGTCCGTTGATGTTGTACTGGATTTTCAGCAAGGTAGACCGCAGATATGTTATCACAGTAGACAATGGTGGCATGACGGACAGGGACACGTAATTCGAGTAACAAATTTCGGACCCAACTGATTTCAGCAACAGTGTTAGCGACTCCTTGATATTCTGCTTCAGCACTTGACCGTGATATAGTAGATTGGCGTTTAGAGGACCATGAGATGAGGTTGGAGCCCAAATACACGCAATATCCAGAAGTTGACCGACGAGAATCCGGACACCCACCCCAATCCGCATCAGAATAGGCTGTCAATGTTGCAGTTGGGGAAGGTGAAATCAGTAAGCCGTGTGAGAGAGTCCCTTTCAAGTAGCGGAGAATACGTTTCAAAAATTGAAAGTGTAGTTCTCGTGGGGCATGCATGAAGAGACACACTTGTTGGACTGCATATGAGATGTCTGGGCGAGTAATGGTAAGATACTGAAGTGCCCCAGCCAGGCTGCGGTAAAGAGACCCGTCTGAGAAACCTGGGCCATCAGTGGCACTGAGTTTGGAGCCGACTTCAACTGGTGTGCTAACTGGTTTACAGTTAGTCATGTTTGCACGAGACAAGATATCAGCTGCATAGGTGGATTGTGACAAGAAAAGACCATTACCTTGCTTCTGAACTCCGATTCCTAAAAAATGGTGCAGATCCCCGAGGTCGGTCATTTTGAACTCTGCAGTCAAACTTTTAATGATGTCATGCAGAAGAGTGTCACTAGAAGCACTGAGAATGATGTCGTCCACATAAAGAAGTAGATAAGCCATGTGGGGCCCTTGCTGGTAAATAAAAAGAGAAGTGTCATAAATGTTACTTTTAAATCCACACTTAGTCAGATAACCTGCAAAATGTTGATACCAAGCTCTAAGGGCCTATTTCAAACCATATAAAGACTTTGTTAGTTTGCAAACGTGTTTTGGTTGAGTAGTGGATGTGAAACCAGGAGGCTGAAACATGTAGATGGTCTCCTTTAAAGTGCCATGCAAAAATGCATTTTTCACATCCAGCTGACGGATGGACCAGCCTTTAGATACAGCCAAAGTAAGAACGGTACGAATAGTGGTCGGTTTAACAACCGGACTAAAGGTCTCGTCACAGTCAACCCCGATTGTTTGACTTTTTCCATTGACAACGAGACGTGCTTTGTGCCGTTCTAATGTACCATCGGCGTGGAATTTATGCCGAAATAACCACATGCAACGAATTACAGGTGCATCAGCAGGTCGAGGAACAAGTTCCCATGTATTATTTGCTAATAGAGCTTCATATTTATCAAGCATAGCCTTTTTCCAGTTCGGGTCATTTAAGGCAGAGAGATGAGATTTTGGAAGAGGAGACATGGGAGAGGTGGTTTTGGTATGAAGTGAAAAAGGAATACGGGGTTTAAAAATGCCAGATTGTGAACGTGTCTGCATGGGGTGAGTGGGTAACGGTGGAGGTGGGTTTGGTTGGACAATCGGTGGACCGTCACTAGGGGCCGAATGGGGTTGGGCCTGTTGGGTGGATGTATGTGGGCCTAGGATGGAAGATGGGTCGTGGGGTGGTGCATGAGGAGTATAGGGGGAGTTGTTAAATGGGTCGGGGATTTGGAGAGGTCCACAAGTTGTGATTGGACTATTGGGTGAAGATGGACCAGGAGATGATGGGCCGGTTGGAGTTATGTTTGGTGAGGGGTCACAGAATGTTGTAGGATGTGTGAAGATTATAGGTGTAGGGTCCAGAAAAGTGTGGGTAGGTGGGAGTTGTGAGTTATTAGCAAATAGGAATTGATTTTCATCAAAATTGACATGACGAGAAAAAATGGTCTTCCCTGTTGAAATATCAAGGCACCGGTACCCCCGATAATTGGCCGGGTATCCTAACAACACACAAGCCATGGATCGAACATTTAATTTGTGTGACCGAGTGGCCGAAGTGTTAGGGTAGCACAAACAACCAAAGATACGGAGATGAGTGTATGATGGTTGACGAAGGTAAAGAAGAGATAAAGGGGTGCGGTTAGCATGAAGTTTGGTAGGAAGAATATTATGGAGGTATGAGGCAGTGTGAAGGGCTTCGACCCAGAAATTTGAGGGAAGGGACGCATGGGTGAGAAGGGTAAACATGATTTCATAAGGCGACGAATCATGCGTTCGGATTTACCAGTCTGTTGTGACGTATGAGGACATGAAAAACGAAATTCAATTCCATGTTGGGAGTTGAAATTTTTGAACATAATGTTGTCGAATTCACCCCCCATATCACATTGAAAAGCTTGAATGGGAAATCAAAATTGTGTGGTGACAAATTTATGAAATTGTTCAAATTTAGAGAAGGTTTCGGATTTAAATTTTAGTGGGTACACCCAAGTGTATTGGGTGTAATCGTCTGTTAATACCATATAATATTTATAGCCAGCATGACTTAAAATAGGCGAGGTCCATAAATCACAATGTAACAAAGCAAATGGTATTAAAGTACGTGAGATAGAATCCGAAAATGGTAATCTCTTATGTTTGGACAATTGACACGAATGACAAAGAGACGTCATGTTAACTCTATTACAGGAAATAAACTGTCTAGTACGAAGAAAATCCATAATTTGTTGACCCGGATGTCCAAGTCGAGAGTGCCAAAATGGAGAAGAAGGTGTGGAGGTGACTGAAATGTTGCACGCAGTAGCGGAAGCACTTGAAGTGAGTGGGTAGAGATCACTAGAGCTGTTGTGACGACTCAGGATCGTGCCATCCTTGAAATCCTTCACGGAAAAACCAAATGGGTCAAATTCAATAGATGTATGATTATCGATATTGAACTGACGCACACTTATTAAATTTTTAACAATGTTAGGATTGAAAAGAATTGTTTTAAGGTGTAAAGGTTTGGTAGAGATGTTTAAGGTGTGAGACCCGGAACCCAAAACTAGAACTTTTTGACCATTGTCGACAATTATTGACTCTATAGGCGAATAATTAGAGAAATTGTTAAGTATACCTGAGTCATAAGTCACGTGTTGGGATGCACCCGTGTCAAAATTCCACTGTCCGCCTCCCGAGTCAATAGAGAGAGCCTGTACTGCATTTGCAAGTTGGGTCGGCTAGAGGGGATCCACAGCAGCGAAATGGGCCTGTGCAGGTCTGTTTGAATTTTGACCAGAGTTCCTGTTGGGCCGAGGAGGGGGCTGAGCCCATCCTAGTGTCGGATAGGGGCATGGTGGCGAGGTCCAAAGGGGGGGGCCCAATAAGGTGGATAGTAAGGGTGATGGGTCTGCTGTGGGTTTTGGGTATTCTGGTATGGGCCACGATAATTGTAAGCATGATTTTGTTGGTTGCGGATGGGCTTGTTATTGTTTCTGTTGTTGGGCCGCCTGTTTGAGTTGCTGGCCCGATTAGAAGGGGCAGATTGTGGAGTCAAGGCAGCCGCAACAATGGGTGTGGGGGTGGTGTTGTCACGAGCAGCAATCCGACTTGCATCGGAGAGGAGTTGATCAATCGCATCCTCCCAAGAGGGAAGCGATTGGTTTAGGATGGCTGCAATTGTTTCGTATTCACGCGGCAAACCGCGGACAAGGTGGAGAACCCGAAGTTGATTATCCATGGGACATCCGAGAGCAGTAAGTTGATCGGTAAGATCCCGTATTTTCTGACAATATGTTTCGAGATTGGGCATGGAAGCAAGAGTTAAATTGGTGAGTTCGTGTTGAAGGGCTTGAATCCATGGCCCTTTGTTGTTAACGAACAGATGTTTAACTCTCAACCAGGTCGCATGAGCAGTGGACTCATCGGTCAGAACCCGTACCAAGAGTTCGTCGGAGAGAGTCCCGTAGATCCATTGAAGGACTACGGCATCGATTTTCTCCCAAGCAGCAGATTCGGGAGAGTCTTTAGGAGGTGCCGGTGACCCGTCGATATGGTTGAGAACATCATACCCCTTAACATGAAGCATGAACAGTTTAACCCATGAGGAGTACGACACCTTTACACCATCTAAGATCCGTATTTTGTGTTGGATGTTAGATACTGTGTAGACGGGGTGAAGAGGTTGCATCAGTTTGGGGTCAGGGTTCTTGGGGGTGTTGGTTTCATCTGGTTTCTCTGCCATGGAGGGAATGAAAGATAAAGGAGGGTTATGAAGAAGAAGAAGGTTCTACGAGAAAGAAAAGAAAAAAATGGCAGTGGCTTGATCGAAATCAAGAGGAGAGCTCTGTACCATGAAAGACTTTGATATTCTAAAATATTCTTTCTTGTCTTGATAGAAGGGAAACCAATCCCTATAAATAATACAATGGTGGACGTAATTACAGGATTACAAATGGGGAAATAATTGACTAAATTAATTATTCTAAGTATAGAATATAGACAAATAATATACAAATCATCAACTTATACAAGGACATAATAAGTAACCATATCACGACATTAAAAAAACATTGAAGTATCACAAATACAATGAGTAAATCCGAATATTAAGAGGGAAGTAGATAACATGAAAAAAAAATGCTCCTACGGCTTGCTCAAGGCAGTCGCCTATGAGAGATCCAAATATTAAGAGGGAAGTAGATAACATGAAAAAAATGCTCCTAGGGCTTGCTCAAGGCAGTCGCCTATGAGAGTTTATCTGATTGGATATCCCCGAGGAATATATAACAACGGTGCTAAGTGTGCATGTAATCATTTCAAAATAAAAAAGAAGCTCGTAATCTGAAGAGTCAGATATGGTAAACGATTAAGGATAAACATAATCGTCAACAGAAGCATTATTGTAAACTTAAAAGGATGGTCACGTTATAAATTAAGCCTCATGTAATCTCTAGGAGGTGGTGGTTACCCGCTTAGCCACCCCCATTTTGTTTAGGTGTGAACAGACAAAAGTTGGCTGCTTGAGTACATCTGCAATGGAAGTATTTATGTTGTTGGAAAATAAGTTCTCAACAAATTGTTTAAAACGATAAAAGGCTTTAAGATCTTAAGAACGGTGACAACCCTCGTAGAAGAAGTTTAACGTAAAAAGAAAAATGCAACTAAATGACTACACAAAAATAGAAAAAATAAGAAAAATTTGCTTGGATAATTCTAAAAGTTAATTTTGTATCCTATATTAAATTTCTTAAAAAGCAGTTGATTCACATTAAACACTCTTCTAATCACCAACACTTGTTTCAAACATGATTACTAGGAATCATGGATTATTAAAGAGAACATTTAGAAACAAAGAAAGGGTGGAACAATTTGTTCCACGTGTACTCAAGCTCAAGATCCATAAGTATGTATTGTTGAACGGTATAGAGGTGTAACATTTTCTTGTCTGTATGAAAGCAATTATGTCAAATAAATCAACATATTACTCACTCACGTGGACATACCCAAAGATAAAATGTTCATAGTATCGCTGAAGAACACGTATGCTCAGTCCAATCACCCGTTAGTTAACTCAATTGATCCATTGAAAGCCCTAGCATGCAAACTCAGTCCCCTAACAGATATTATTTTAATGGCTATGATGTATACTCAAACATACTTTTTTCACGGGTTACATAATATGTGAGATGGGGCTTCTTGCAATGAGTAAGAGTTTGACTGCTACTGATTGCTCTAAGAGGTCTTATTGGTGAGATTTTATATTGTCAATCATTGTTTGTTATAGTTTTTAACTGTACATAATCGTGGTGTCTCCCTAAAATATGGTTTGGTCAATATCAAATTCGAATTAAGGTTAGCACCCATCAAACTATTCGTTCTAACATACAACTATTAACAAATGTATTATTCAGTCTACCCTTGGATAGCATAGGACTTAAAGCATTGGTGACTGGTTATCAAGTTGAATTCATCGAGGGGGATATATGAATTAGCATATTGTGTTAAAGAAGTCATCGATGATGATGATAATTTAAACGAAGAATTATTCATTTCTGATCAAAGATAGGACGAACAATTGTAATATTAATGTGGGCTCCACATGATCTTGTGCACATGTTAAGATAATTAGATTGATTTGTAAATATTATGCTTATGAAGTTATGATTCTTTGTAGCATGGAAATATTTGATTGACGGTCTTCATGTTATAAACCTTTCTATAAATAAGTTAATCTACTTTTCTTTTATTAAACAGTAGGATTTGGCCGAATGCTAAAACCAAGCCTAACATAAGTATTAAGAAAAAGTAGCCTCTACCTTTCTAGCTAGCTAGATAAGATAGTTTGTCATTGTTATTTATTTGTTTTACATAAATATTTTAAGGGAGGAGGAGGTACTACCATAAGATATTCTGGACTATTCTTTAATCCATCAATCACACACTGTCACATCACAATTACCCTGAACTATACTAAAACCCTCAAAAAGATGTAAATGCAACCATGGACTACCCTAAAACTTTTATTTTTATATTAAAATAATTTAAAAGAAAATTAACTTTTATTTAAAAATAAAAATTACAATAATTCAAATAATAAAAAAGAAAAAACAAATACAATAAAAAATTCCTAAAAAGAATAAAAACTAAAAAACACAAGGCCAATTCTATTTTTCGGCTATTTTTCGTTTCCGATCCAATTATATTTGCAACATTGGACCGGTGATGTGATCGTGTGGTTCAACGAACGTTTTTAAGTCCCGTTCCATCCGCTGCTCTCTTATCGCCTCGCGTTGTTCGTCTAACAATGTGATACTTTTTGGCATTGTTGTTTTTCGTACTCGACCAACTCTTTATAGTTTTCTTCTTTCATTGAAGCGTAAGCTGATAGTTGCTCATTTAAATCTAAATTAACGCTTGACGAACCGGCGGACCTTTTCGCTTTACGGTTCGGCCTTGTAGGTCCCGCGTTTTCGTTGAGGTCGGGAATGTGAGCCGTTGATCATCATCGGGTGTATACGGGTAGTTTCCGGAATTCGACTACTTTCTTTTTTTGTCTGAATGACTACCCGACGACTCACCCATGACCGGCACTTAAGACCATTTTACATGATTCTTTGCAACTTCCTGAGCTCTAAGGTGATGAAAACCGGAGGGCTGATTCTTTTGATAATCCGTTAACGCCCTTCTTATCACGTCAAGATCGGAGCATCCGATACGCCGTAAATGTTCCTACGATTACAAAAAAATTATTATAGAAACTTTACACTTTAATTTAAAAAATAAATAAATAAACAAAATACACTTTAAAACGTAAAATAATTAAATACATACTGTCACACCCCAACCTTGACGGCGGAAACGTCGAGGTGTGAGGGTTAAGATTGTTCACAGCCACATAACGCTATGTTAAAGTATAAAATGCCATTAATCAATTGTTTCAATCACCACATACATCAATGTCTCAAAGTAAATCAAACAAAAACAAGAATTCAATCGTCTTTATTAAGCCTAGGTCCATGTTCTAGGTTTAAGCATTCCTTCAATCATCGCTAAGCTTGCACGTTACCTGAAACATGTTGAAAATAAAGTCAACTAACTAGTTGGTGAATTCTCATGGTTTTAAATACAATAAGTATACAAAATGTGGCAATTCTAGTCAATGGTCACAAGACAGCAAGTATATAGAACATGCATAGTTACAATCAAGCCTCGACTGAATAATATGAATAAGCATGATTAGCTAAGTGTATTTGGTTCCCTAGTGCACAAGCATACGGCTCCTAGGAGTCGGCAATACATCGACTTTAGCACCAAATAGGCTTGTCAGGCCCAAAGATCTAAGACTTCGCTAGGCTAGCAATAGTTAATGATTGCTCACGTATGTCACATCTCATATATTACTTAACATATTCAAACAACCACGACTATGTAAAGAATTGCACGTGTGTATTAAGTATCAAAGCGTGTATGTGTAAGTTTGTATACGCAACATGTTTCACCCCGAAAGATGTGAAATAATCGTAAAGCGGGGCATAAGAACTCACGTGTTTAATAAAGGAGGCTTGTAGACGTAATAAGAATAACCACGAATAAGATTTCCAACACAAACGTCACAACGCACCTAAACGAAATAAAGTAGCGCGTTATAATTTGTTTGATGATTAATTGTAGGTCTAATAGGATTTAATAATCATTCGTATTTATTACATGTTAATAACGTGATCGGTTAAATGGAACGAATGGATTATACTTGGTATAATCAATTGTTAGCGCGTAAGAGAAATAATAAATAAAACTTGATTTAAATTGTACGTTAAACCGGTTTATAAGGATTGTATATAATAGTGATTTAGCTATTATAAGGAACTATATAAATATATATATATTTATAGGTATAAGTAATTAAACAATTTAATTGTTTGAATATACATATAAATATATATACTAAACAATTATAATATTGTGTATAATAATCAATATAAATGATTTAGCTATTAAAAGAACTATGTATAAATATATACATATATATATATATATATATATATATATATATATAAGTAACTAAACAATTAAATTGTTTGAATATATATATATAAATATATACTAAACAATTATAACATTGTATAATCATAATAAGTGATTTAATTACTAAAAGAACAATATATAAATATATATATATATAGGTATAAATAACTAAACAATTTAATTATTTAAAAATATATATATACATATACAAGTATTATGTTTACTCATTTCTTTTGTATTTTTAAAACTAAAATAATGTATTTATAAATACAAAAGTATTTTATAAAAATTAATTTAGTCCCAAATTAATTAAACAAAAGAAAAAAAATAATCTGTATTTTATAAAATTAATTTTAGAAATTTTCAGAATTTAAAAAGGTTTAATAATTAAAAAGAAATGAAGAAAAGCATAAAAAAATTCAGAAAATAAAAAAAAGGGGCAAAGGGGCTGCCCGGGGTCGAACCCGGGGCTCCCTTGTAGCCTGAAGCGCAGGAACCAGTGAACCAGGGCCAATGCCTTGGTTTCACTTGGTTTGTTTTAATTTTAAACAGAATCCCCTTGCTTTCCCCAAATCCTATGAACCCTAATTTCAAAAGAATCAAAATCGGCCCTCGATTCGGTGTTAATCACCTAAATCATCATAGGGCTTTTGATCTTTGAATGAAATCGAGTAGAAAACAGGTTTCAATTACCTGTTTTGATGAGATTAAAGGTGGTTTCGAGTACGGTTTAGGTTTCGGGTGTTCTTGAATTTGGGGCTTTTTGATTCGAGAGGATTTATGGTGAATTGAGAGTTTGGGGAGTTTAGGAACTTCTCAATGAACCGAAAGACCATAATTTATAAGTTTGATTTCTTGTTTTCGAGCAATTCCCGTTTAAATTTTGAAACCGCGTTCCCGTTTACCAAATTTGAGA
Source organism: Flaveria linearis (assembly GCA_024085815.1). Classification (NCBI taxonomy): domain Eukaryota; kingdom Viridiplantae; phylum Streptophyta; class Magnoliopsida; order Asterales; family Asteraceae; genus Flaveria; species Flaveria linearis. Next base: position 14,144,311 of record CM044011.1, read on the forward strand.
GATTCGAGTTGTTATTGTGTGATGTTGATTGATTTATTAATTGATTAGGCCGCGTATTTACTTTAGGTGTGATTGATTTGGTTTAATTTGTGAAATTAAACATGATTTGATTCGAATTTTTTAAAAATTTTGATTCGGTTTTGATTTGGAAAGGGTACGAGCGGGAAATTGAAATTTCGAGTGGGTTCGAGTTCGAAACTGAGGGTCGAGCGAGTTGGGGGGTTTAATTGGGGTCAAATCGCCTTAAAAATGGAGGTTTGAGGCTCGCCGGAGCTCGGCCGGAGCTCCGGCCGTAGCCACCGGATAATCGGGGAGGAAAGGGGGGTTTGGTTTGGGATTTACACAAATGGTCCCTCTTCTTTCGAATGTTTATTATTTCATGTTTTAAACTTTTATTCAAAGTTTTCAAAATGGCAAAACAACCCCCTGTACTTTAATTCTAAGTTTTATTATTATTATTATTATTATATTATTATTATTATTATTATTATTATTATATTATTATTATTATTATTATTATTACTATATTATTATTATTATTATATTATTATATTATTATTATTATTATTATTATTATTATTATTATTATTATTATTATCTATTATTATTATTGTTATTATTTATATATATATATATATAAATTTACTAATGATGCTATAAAATGACATAAATAAAACGAACAAAAATATAGGATGTTACAGTCTCCCCAACTTAAAAGAATTTCGTCTCGAAATTAAGAATCAAAAGGGGTTACAAGAATAAGGAAGGGTATGTCTTCTTCATATGTTCTTCACGCTCCCAAGTGAATTCCGCTCCTCGTTTGTTCTCCCATCGAACCTTTACAATTGGGGTCGTAGAGGTCCTAGTCTTCTTCATAATGCGATCCATGATTTCGACGGGTTTCTCAACGAAGTGTAGTGACTCGTCGATCTGAATGTCTTCCAATGGCACACGCAAATTATCGTCGGCCAGACACTTCCTCAGATTCGAGACGTGGAAGACAGGGTGAATTCCACTAAGGTCGGAGGGTAGTTCTAGTTTGTAGGCCACTTTCCCGATCCTTTTCAAAACCTTGAAAGGCCCTACAAACCTTGGAGCTAACTTGCCTTTCCTTTCAAAGCGAACCACACCCTTCCACGGTGAGACATTGAGAAGGACCATCTCCCCAACTTGGAATTCCAGTGGCTTTCGACGTTTGTCCGCGTAGCTCTTCTGTCGACTCCTGGCCACTTCCAGGTTCTTGCGGATGATAGCGACTTTGTCGGTCGTCTCTTGTATGAGCTCGGGACCGGTGATAAGATTCTCGCCAATGTCGGTCCAGCAGATTGGTGAACGACACTTACGACCGTAAAGTGCTTCGAACGGTGCCATTTGGATGCTTGAGTGGTAACTGTTGTTGTAGGAGAATTCTGTGAGCGGTAGGTGCGTATCCCAGTCGCCACCAAAGTCAAGGACACACAGACGCAATAAGTCTTCCAGAGTTTGGATTGTCCGCTCGGTTTGGCCATCGGTTTGGGGATGGTAAGCCGTTCTTAAATCCAATTGTGTGCCCAGAAGTTCTTGCATAGTAGACCAGAAGTGAGAAGTGAATCGAGCGTCTCGGTCGGATATAATGTGAAGAGGCACACCATGACGGCTTACGATCTCGTCAATGTAAATCCGGGCTAACCTTGATGTCTTATACGTGTCGCGTATGGGTATGAAATGTGCCGACTTGGTCAATCGGTCGACGATTACCCATATGCTATCGTGCCCGCGAGATGTCCGAGGTAAGTTGGTTATGAAGTCCATGGATATATGTTCCCACTTCCACATGGGAATTTCGGGTTGTTCGAGTAATCCACTTGGACGTTGATGCTCCGCTTTAACCTTCGTGCACGTAAGGCACTTAGCAACATAGGTTGCTATGTCTCGTTTCATTCTGGGCCACCAATATTGACTCCGTAAGTCCATGTACATCTTATCGGAGCCCGGGTGGATAGAATAACGAGTCCGATGTGCTTCGTTCATGATAGAAGCCCGAAGGTTATTGTGTTTGGGAATCCAGATTCGGTTTGCGAAATACATTAACCCATTGGCTCTTGTTTCCAATTGGGCTAAGAGATTTGGCTCGAGTTCTTCCTTCATACCCCCTTCGGTTTGCACCGCTTGCTGTGCTTCTCGAATACTCGCCTCGATGTCACAATCGATCTTTAAGTTCTGCAATAACACCGTAGCATTGTTGACATCGAGTCGGACTTCAGTGTCAAACTCTCCCAATGTATCGAACCATTGGCGTCGGTCGCGAATCTCTTGAACGGAAACCATCTTTTGATGCGTCTTTCGACTCAATGCATCGGCTACGACATTTGCCTTGCCGGGATGGTAGCGGATATCACAATCATAGTCGCTAATTAGTTCCACCCAACGACGTTGCCTCATATTGAGGTCCTTCTGATTGAAAACGTGTTGGAGGCTCTTGTGGTCCGTGTAGACTATACATTGTGTGCCGTATAGATAGTGTCTCCAGATTTTCAAAGCAAAGACCACCGCTCCGAGCTCGAGATCGTGCGTCGTATAATTTACCTCGTGAACCTTCAATTGTCTCGAGGCATATGCGATGACCTTTCCCCGTTGCATGAGAACACAACCAAGGCCTTGTTTCGACGCGTCGCAGTATACCGTGAAGTCGTCATTCCCATCCGGTAGCGTCAGAATAGGAGCATTGCACAACTTGTGCTTCAATGTCTCAAACGCCTCTTCTTGCTTGGCTTTCCACTCGAAAGGCTTGTTCTTCTGAGTCAAGGACGTGAGTGGCTTTGCGATTTTTGAGAAGTTGGCAATAAATCGCCGGTAATACCCGGCTAGACCAAGAAACGATCGAACTTCCGTCGGAGTTGTGGGAGCACTCCAATTCTTTACGGCTTCAACCTTCGCAGGGTCGACGTGAATTCCTTGACTATTCACAACGTGCCCTAAGAACTGTACTTCTTCAAGCCAAAACTCACATTTCGAGAATTTCGCGTACAGTTGTTCCTTCTTCAACAGTTCGAGGATTTGACGGAGATGAAGTTCATGATCGGAGCGAGACTTGGAATAAATAAGAATGTCGTCAATGAAAACGATGACGAACTTGTCTAGGTATGGCTTGCACACCCGATTCATAAGATCCATGAAGACCGCTGGAGCATTGGTTAAGCCGAAAGGCATAACCATGAACTCGTAATGCCCATACCGGGTGCGGAATGCAGTCTTTGGGATATCGTCGTCGTGGACTCGCAGTTGATGATAACCCGAACGCAAGTCGATTTTTGAAAAGATTGCAGCTCCTTGAAGTTGGTCGAAAAGATCGTCGATACGAGGAAGAGGATACCGGTTCTTGATAGTCAACTTGTTGAGCTCCCGGTAATCGATACACATGCGGAAAGACCCATCTTTCTTCTTCACAAATAAGACAGGTGCACCCCAAGGAGAAGAACTAGGGCGGATAAACCCCTTCTCGGATAATTCCTGGAGTTGGCTAGAGAGTTCTTGCATTTCCGATGGTGCGAGTCGGTAAGGTGATTTAGCCGCGGGGCTTGCTCCCGGAATCAAGTCGATTTTAAATTCTACTTCGCGTACGGGAGGTAACCCGCTAAGATCATCGGGAAAGACCTCAGGGAATTCTCGTACAACTGGAACATCTTTGAGTTCCTTCTCCTTGGCTTTGGTGTTGACTACATAGGCCAAGAATGCCGGATAACTCTTACTTAGGCATTTCTGAGCCTTAGTACATGACATAAGCTTGAGACCTTTGGATGACCGTCCACCGAACACCTTCAACGTACCCCCGGAGGGTAAGGGCATGTGAATGCACTTCTCGAAGCAAATGATCTCGGCATGGTTCTTAGATAACTAATCCATGCCAATAATGACGTCGAAACTCCCGAGCTTCATAGGAATAAGGTCGATAAGAAACTTATGGTCGTCGAGACACATTAGACAATCGCGGATAACCACGTCAACGGTGATGGGTTCTCCATCAGCAACTTCGACGGTGAGAGGTCTCTCTAGATTTGAGCGAGGTTTAGAAAGTGTCGGCTCGAACTCTAAGGAAACGAAACTTCTATCGGCGCCCGAATCAAATAATACGTATGCATAGGTGTCATTAATAAGAAACATACCTGTATAGGTTTTAAAGGCACTTAAGGACACAAGTAAGGAATTTTAAGAGAAATTCTATGGAGATAGGGTTGCAAATTTTTTTTTTTTTACGTACCGTTCACCACCTCGTTGTTCGCCTGAGCTTGGTTCGCGTTGATATTGAAAGCACGTCCACGAGCTTGTGGAACATTGCCCACAAGACGAGGGCACTGGGGTCGGTAGTGACCTGGTTCTCCACAGTTGTAGCAGACCCGGTTTGGTTCCGTCACTGCGTTCCCCAATGCTCGGCGACACGTTGCCACAAGGTGCCCGTACTTGCCACATAGTGTGCAGATGCGACACGTAAGGTTTCCCGGATGATGGTACCTACACGTGTTGCACATAGGTAGAGGGCCTGCATAAGCCCTTGCCACGGGCACTTGTGCGGCCGGTGTAGCCCCGGTAGTACACTGTCTTTGGGGCGGTTTAGGAGCAGCCACGGCGTAGTTCCGTGCCGGTACAAACTTCCGTTTCTTGTTATCAGGCTTGACCTCCTTAACCTCCTCGGAGGTCGTCTTCTCAGACTTCTTGGCACCCTTTGCGGACATAGTGCCCGCTCGGATGTGGTTCTCCGTCAGCTGTGCCGTGATAGTGATGGCTTCTTCCAAAGTTGCGGGTCGGCTACCCACAACGGCATCCTGAATCTGAGGCGGCACACCCTTAATAAATTTTTCCACATTTCGGGAAACAGTATCCACCATGTGTGGTAGCAGTATACTCAGTTCATGATGACGGGTAGAATAAGCCAGATGGTTCCCGCCATCCTGTTTCAGGTTCCAGAATTCCTCCTCCAGTTTCTGGATTTCACTTCTCGGGCAAAACTTGGCGATGGCTATGTTTTTGAATTCCTCCCAAGTTAAAGCCAAGATTGCATCGGGGCCTCGGTTCCTCTTTTCACTGTTCCACCACGTTAAGGCCCGTTGCTGCAGCATACTGGTGGCATACCTTACTCTGAGTGCTTCGGGGCACTCACAGTTGACGAAGGTGTTCTCCATCCCCTCAAACCATTCTAGCAGACCGGTGGCACCTTCCTTGCCACTATAACTCGGAGGCTTCCATGAACTAAAGTGCTTGAAGGTGCAAGACTGGTTGTTACGCCGTTGGTTCGCACTATTTTCCCCTTGGTCATTGCTGTTGTTCGTGACGTTTGCGATCATAGTGCTGCTGAGTTCAGCCACCATGGTCGGGATGACCGCAGCCATTTGCCGGGCAATCATGGCAGCAAGCTTACGGCCGGATCTTCCTCGGTTTCCGTGGTAACGAGACATGCTGGAAAAATACAAATTGGGTTAGGATCGGTTAAAGGATAATAAGGGTGGGCAATTAAGGTAAGAATCATGAATTATACGGAATGATTCCATTTGGTGACGCATCACCATTTGGAAACGTTGACACGTCAAGATGAATTGACCCATTCACCTCAGAAACTCGTGTATGTTGGTCATAGTTTATCACTCATCCCGGAAATCCCCAGGTAAGCATAACTGGTCCCGTAGGATTTATGCGAAATGCTTACCTTAGCCCGAGGGCCTTTTGCCAGAAAATCCAGAATACAGGTGTCTATGTACCACACTAGTTCTTTGGTTTATGAAATCAAAAATCTTGATGGGATATTTACAAGATTAGACATAAAGTCTAAAGAATTCCTATCAATAGATTCTACTTGGAGACGAGAATAAGTTTAAGAAATAGTAACTGTCGGGGAGAATTAACGTTTAAGATAAGTCTAGGGGAGACGGGTAACAATATGTAATCATGTAGAAAGGCACCTATGCTAAGGCATCACATTGCACATAATGAGGCATAGCGTTAGGCAGCATGAAAACAATAAGTATGTATTCATAAGAATACTATTCTATAAGGATCATGCATAAACTATAGTCTAGGTCACCATTTCTAATAACCTAAATCCCTATAGTTATGGGCTCTGATACCAATCTGTCACACCCCAACCTTGACGGCGGAAACGTCGAGGTGTGAGGGTTAAGATTGTTCACAGCCACATAACGCTATGTTAAAGTATAAAATGCTATTAATCAATTGTTTTAATCACCACATACATCAATGTCTCAAAGTAAATCAAACAAAAACAAGAATTCAATCGTCTTTATTAAGCCTAGGTCCATGTTCTAGGTTTAAGCATTCCTTCAATCATCGCTAAGCTTGCACGTTACCTGAAACATGTTGAAAATAAAGTCAACTAACTAGTTGGTGAATTCTCATGGTTTTAAATACAATAAGTATACAAAATGTGGCAATTCTAGTCAATGGTCACAAGACAGCAAGTATATAGAACATGCATAGTTACAATCAAGCCTCGACTGAATAATATGAATAAGCATGATTAGCTAAGTGTATTTGGTTCCCTAGTGCACAAGCATACGGCTCCTAGGAGTCGGCAATACATCGACTTTAGCACCAAATAGGCTTGTCAGACCCAAAGATCTAAGACTTCGCTAGGCTAGCAATAGTTAATGATTGCTCACGTATGTCACATCTCATATATTACTTAACATATTCAAACAACCACGACTATGTAAAGAATTGCACGTGTGTATTAAGTATCAAAGCGTGTATGTGTAAGTTTGTATACGCAACATGTTTCACCCCGAAAGATGTGAAATAATCGTAAAGCGGGGCATAAGAACTCACGTGTTTAATAAAGGAGGCTTGTAGACGTAATAAGAATAACCACGAATAAGATTTCCAACACAAACGTCACAACGCACCTAAACGAAATAAAGTAGCGCGTTATAATTTGTTTGATGATTAATTGTAGGTCTAATAGGATTTAATAATCATTTGTATTTATTACATGTTAATAACGTGATCGGTTAAATGGAACGAATGGATTATACTTGGTATAATCAATTGTTAGCCCGTAAGAGAAATAATAAATAAAACTTGATTTAAATTGTACATTAAACCGGTTTATAAGGATTGTATATAATAGTGATTTAGCTATTATAAGGAACTATATAAATATATATATATTTATAGGTATAAGTAATTAAACAATTTAATTGTTTGAATATACATATAAATATATATACTAAACAATTATAATATTGTGTATAATAATCAATATAAATGATTTAGCTATTAAAAGCACTATGTATAAATATATATATATATATATATAAGTAACTAAACAATTAAATTGTTTGAATATATATATATAAATATATATACTAAACAATTATAACATTGTATAATCATAATAAGTGATTTAATTACTAAAAGAACAATATATAAATATATATATATAGGTATAAATAACTAAACAATTTAATTATTTAAAATATATATATACATATACAAGTATTATGTTTACTCATTTCTTTTGTATTTTTAAAACTAAAATAATGTATTTATAAATACAAAAGTATTTTATAAAAATTAATTTAGTCCCAAATTAATTAAACAAAAGAAAAAAAAATAATCTGTATTTTATAAAATTAATTTTAGAAATTTTCAGAATTTAAAAAGGTTTAATAATTAAAAAGAAATGAAGAAAAGAATAAAAAAATTCAGAAAATAAAAAAAAGAAAAAGGGGCAAAGGGGCTGCCCGGGGTCGAACCCGGGGCTCCCTTGTAGCCTGAAGCGCAGGAACCAGTGAACCAGGGCCAATGCCTTGGTTTCACTTGGTTTGTTTTAATTTTAAACAGAATCCCCTTGCTTTCCCCAAATCCTATGAACCCTAATTTCGAAAGAATCAAAATCGGCCCTCGATTCGGTGTTAATCACCTAAATCATCATAGGGCTTTTGATCTTTGAATGAAATCGAGTAGAAAACAGGTTTCAATTACCTGTTTTGATGAGATTAAAGGTGGTTTCGAGTACGGTTTAGGTTTCGGGTGTTCTTGAATTTGGGGCTTTTTGATTCGAGAGGATTTATGGTGAATTGAGAGTTTGTGGAGTTTAGGAACTTCTCAATGAACCGAAAGACCACAATTTATAAGTTTGATTTCTTGTTTTCGAGCAATTCCCGTTTAAATTTTGAAACCGCGTTCCCGTTTACCAAATTTGAGAGATTCGAGTTGTTATTGTGTGATGTTGATTGATTTATTAATTGATTAGGCCGCGTATTTACTTTAGGTGTGATTGATTTGGTTTAATTTGTGAAATTAAACATGATTTGATTCGAATTTTTTTAAAATTTTGATTCGGTTTTGATTTGGAAAGGGTACGAGCGGGAAATTGAAATTTCGAGTGGGTTCGGGTTCGAAACTGAGGGTCGAGCGAGTTGGGGGGTTTAATTGGGGTCAAATCGCCTTAAAAATGGAGGTTTGAGGCTCGCCGGAGCTCGGCCGGAGCTCGGCCGGAGCTCCGGCCGTAGCCACCGGATAATCGGGGAGGAAAGGGGGGTTTGGTTTGGGATTTACACAAATGGTCCCTCTTCTTTCGGATGTTTATTATTTCATGTTTTAAACTTTTATTCAAAGTTTTCAAAATGGCAAAACAACCCCCTGTACTTTAATTCTAAGTTTTATTATTATTATTATTATTTATATTATTATTATTATTATTATTATTATTATTATTACTATTATTATTATTATTATTATTATCATTATTATTATTATTATTATTATTATTATTATTTATTATCTATTATTATTATTGTTATTATTTTTTATATATATATAAAAATTTACTAATGATGCTATAAAATGGCATAAATAAAACGAACAAAAATACAGGATGTTACACATACCACTTGAATATAAAAACCATTAAAGTTATTTATTTTTATATGCAACGCGGTCCATTTTGTGTTGAGTTGGTGGATTGTTTGGGTGCTTCCTCCCACGAGTTGATTGTAATGGTGAAGAAACGCGTTCTAAAAAGTAGATTATTTTTGTTAATTTATGACTGTTTTGTTTTCGGAACAATGAACCCAAGCTTTACACAAAGCTTCTTCTAGTAATTCGGTGCATTGTTGGCGTTCAGCTTGTCCTTGAAACGTTCGTTGCGGTTGTTGCTTGATCGGGAATTCGTCTTCGTCATAACCTCCATATTCTTGTAAAGTGTCCGGAACAAATTCTTTTTCTTCTTCTTCTTCACCTTCCAGTATGTTTTGGGTTAGGTATGCAAATGGATCATCGAACGGGAAGTCGGGTAGACCAACATTTGTATTTTGATATGCTAATGGATCAAACATCGATTGAGGTTACGGTGAATACCCTTTTGGTGTGCTAATGGACCAAAATTTTCAAGGGTTTCTTTTAGTAGGGCTAGGCTTTTGACGTTTCGTTTTGTTTGGATGCATTACATAAACGATGGATCATAAAGTTTGTACCTTGTACTATTTCATACTCACATCAAAGCAATAAAGTCTCGTGCTTCTTTTTTCCTAGGAAAATATATAATAAAATAAAAGGTCCAGTTTTTCCTTATAAAAGTCTCTAAATAAATTTTACGCATAAAAACTAAACTTTATAAAACTTTTTCTTTATAAAAGTCTCTTAATAAAATTTCTAGGGTTTCTTTTAGTAGGACTAGGCTTTTGACGTTTTATTCTGTTGATGCATTACATAAGGGGTCTGTTATAGCTACACCCCGCATTATATGCGGACGCCCTTCTTGTCCGTGAGAGCCTTTACGGATCGTAAGGTCTGCGGCCCATCGAATCAGTAATTCAACAGTTTAACGGGGCGTGACGCCCTTCACTAGCATAGTTTTCACAGGTCGTGAAAATCTTTACGGGCCATTAATCATTATGTATACGGCCCGTTAAGTCTCTTATGGGCCATTACTTGTGACGAATATTTTTATATTATTTTGACGCGATGTAATATTCCTCGATTACGGTGCAATTCTGTATTTATTACATTGTTTGATACGATGTAATATTCATCAATAATTATTTGACTCGATGTAATATTCTTGGTAAAATACAATATAAATCGTTACTTTTTAATTCATTTCATATCGATAAATTCAATATTTGTTTACATTTTAACCGATATAGTTTATTAACGATGTCAATTTGGGATAGCAATTATTTACTTGGTTCTGATTCTAACTATTACCCCGTCAAGGGTTATAGTTATTACGGTGACGAGGGTGATAACTATGCTGAACAGTACGGCGATAATGTTGGAAGTTTTGACGGTAATTATGGCGGTGATGTTGCCATCAATGGCGGTGATGACGGTGGCAACAGAGGTGATAGTAGCAGAGACGATTATGGTGATGGTTCTGAAAAAAAAAAGTTATACAACACGAATCAGATTATTACGTAATTATTAGGTTTTTAAGTATCTGATAATAAATGATTATTAGGTTTTGTTATTTGATAATAAATAATTATTAGGTTTTGTTATTTGATAATAACCAATTATATTATTTAAAGTATTAGATTTTTTCATTTCATGAAGAATTTGCTGATTGGATAAGTATTATAAGTCGTGAAAATGGATATGTTATTTTCAAGAAACGGTCGAAAAAAACATAAGTGGGTTGCTAGTTAAAATATGGTTAACATGTGATCGCGGTGGAGTATATAAAGGAGCATCTACTCTTAGATTTGGAGCTTATATATATAAGAGGCACAATTTCAAAGATACGGTGAATTGAGAAAAGACGAGAAGCTTGAAAATATTAATTTGTTATAAGTTGTATATTGTAATGGTGTTTGTAATGGTTTTTTTGTATTATTGTTGTAATAATCAAATTTTAATATAATATACAATTTGTAATTATATAATCGCTAACTATGTAACTTTAAAATGCAATTTGTAATCATCAAACGAAAAAACGTTAAAACTAACTATTTTTCAAATAAATACAATTTTTTACATCAAAACAGAAACAACAAAATACATCAAAATAACTACTCCAGAGGTGGCTGATCCGCGACATCGTCGGCTAGCTCATCACCATCTAACGGCGGCCTCACAAAAGGGACAATCTCCGGGAGAGGCGGAGGAACAATACCCTGTGATGCAGCCTGTCACACCCCGACCGACGGCGGAATCATCGGAGCGGACGAGGGAATGATGGATTGTTCATAACACATGGTTGTCTAATAGTGGAAATAATATTAAAATCAGATTACAAGATAATATAAGTTTAACATACACACATACAACAATTTAAACCACAAATAGTAACTGTCTTTTATTTAAACTAGGTCCGAGTCTTAAATGAGCAGGTAGAAGTCCACTATCTTGCTTAACCTGAAATCATGTGAGAAAATAAAGTCAGCTAACGAGTTAGCTGGTGAGTAATCACAGTTTTGAATATACATATAGATTGATTGATTGATCCATCGAGAATAATTCAATTCACAAGGTAATATTAATACTTATATGGCAACTGCGAAGCATATAGACAAACCGTCACAATATAAACCCCTTGACTTGACACTTGCATATAATAGACTCCACACAAACACCATAGATTGACTAATTGCCTCTGGCATAATCACCACTCGTAAGCCATATGGGGTGGGTTATCCAAACCAGTAGATCTACCATTGATACCAGGATTGATTGATTGAATTAGGGTTTTACTGTCGTCCAGTTTATCACAGTATATTCACATAATTGCAAGTAATAACATAACCTGTCTTGAATTGAATTTAGAATAAAATAACAATAGAATATCATGATTGAATTTATTGTATCACATGATTTCCCCCAAATAAGAAATGATATAAAAAGGGGATATGAATACTCACTTGATTGATGAGATTTGAATTTGGACCTGATAGATTAGACACCAACGATTTCCTTATGATTAACCTAAGGAACGGTGTCTCGAGTTAGAATAATAACGATTTGGGAATTTGGGAATGTATTAGGATTTCCATTGGTTCTTGAATGATAGTTTAAATTAATTAATTTTATTTGGTTTGAATGTCTTGAAATAAACGAATTTATTGAAAGTGATTATGTCAAGAATTTTAATAAAAATTTATACGTGTAAGTTATACATTTATACAATTTATTAATAAATTGTATATGTATAATTATATTCATAATTATTTATAATCAAGTAATTATATATAATTATATGTATAATTATATACATGATTATATGTATATAATACATTTATACATAAGTAAACATAACTATGTATTGTATGTAAATTATATACATGAGTTATAAATTGTATACGATTATGTAAATGTAATTTATTCAAATAACAGTTGTTTCGGTAATTGAATAATATATAACTATGTATATATATTGGGTTCAATTTATTTATTGTATAATTATGTATTATACACTAATTATAAATTGGTAGAAACATAATTAGTTATTTTATTTATTTAAAACAAATAAAATAAATGAATAAGATATAAAAATAAATTTCAGAAAGTAATTAAGTGGTTTTAAAAATTTTTAATGTTTGTAAAAATGTTTTTATGATTTTTAGAATTTTTTCTGAATTTTTTAAAGGCTTAAAAGGCCTTAAAAAAATAGTGTAGGTGCCCGGGGTCGAACCCGGGACCTTCTGCGTGAAATGGAAGCATGGAACCGGTGAACCGAAGGCCTAAGCCGCGGTTATGATCCGGTTTTAACTCTTTTAAACCAATAATACCAAAACCCCAAACCCAATTCGAGCCCTAGTTCGATCTATGCCCAAATTGAACATCGATTCGATTTTGATAGTGCTTGCAATCATGGGGCTTTTGTTCCCCATGATTAAACGAGTGTGTGTGTGTATGTAATTACCCGATTCGGTGATCAATCGATGTAGAACACGTCAAGAACAGGTCGCGGCCAGTAGGATAATCGTTTGATGCTCAAACCACAACCATAATCAAATTAAACTTGTAGACAACTTCGGATGATAATCAAGAACAATAGCCCCTTATCAATTTCGATTAAAATCGATCGTAGGTTGGTTTAAAATCGAGTTGCAGGTCGCGATGAAGATGAGGATTGATTTCAGTGTTTGTGTTTGTGTTTGGTGAAATTGAAACCTGAGTTCGATTGAGTGTGTATAGATAATTGATTTTGCAGCTTTGATTCGTTTATTATTGTTGTTTGGGTGTATTATCGAGCTGTATAGAATCCGAGATAAAAGTGAGAATTATAACCGTTTGTTTGACCGATTCAACACGTGTTTTTGTTGGAATTCCATTAGAATTGGATCCAAGAAACTTTCGGTGTGATTGTGGGGTTCAAAATCAGATTAATTGACTGATTTTGGTCGGGAATTTTAGTGACTTCGATGTGGAAACTTTGGATTCGAATTCACCGACGGTTAATCGTGTTTAATAAGTGCCTTGAGTTCAAAACTAGTCCACGAATTGGAACCGGTTTTGCGAGTTGAAATGGTGAAATTTGATCGTTTTTGGCTTCGCCGGAGTTCGGCCGGATACTCGCCGGAGTCTCGCTGGAAAAACGGGGTGTCGACGGGGGGGATGGTTTGGGTTTTAAAAATTTACACATTCAGTCCCTGCGGTTTTAAGTTTAATATTTTATGTCTGAAACTTTGGTTTTAAGTTTCTTAAATTACATAATCACCCCCTGAACCTTTAAATCCAATTTTTAATACATGCTTATATATATATATATATATTTATAATCCTTACTAATTATTAATAACAGTATTATTTTAATTATTATTATTATTATTTATTTTTATTATTAGGATTATTGAAATTTTCGAATTCAATATCGACAAAATCAACTTTATTAAAAATACGCAATGTTACAGTCTCCCCTGCTTTAGGAAATTTCGTCCCGAAATGTTAATCACGAGGAGGCTGAAACGAAGAGATGAGGATACTTGGATTTCATTTGGTCCTCGCGTTCCCAGGTGTACTCTGGCCCACGTTTAGACTCCCAACGAACTTTGACAATGGGTATCCGACTGCGTTTGAGTTGTTTAACTTCCCGATCCATAATTTCCACAGGTTTCTCAATAAAGTGCATAGATTCATCAATCTGGACTTCGTCGAGTGGAATGTGGAGATTTCAATCGGCAAGACATTTCTTGAGATTTGAAACATGAAACGTCAGATGTATATTGCTAAGTTCTTGAGGTAGTTCAAGCTTGTAGGCCACTTTCCCAATTCGCTCGAGCACTTTGAATGGACCCACGTAACGAGGTGCTAGCTTCCCTTTCTTTCCAAAGCGAATCACTCCCTTCCAAGGTGACACCTTAAGAAGTACGAGATCACCGACATTGTATTCCATGGGCTTACGTCTTTTGTCAGCATAATGCTTTTGACGATTTCTAGCAGCAACCAAGTTATCACGGATCTTATGAATTTTGTCGGTTGTTTCTTGTATCAATTCCGGACCAGTAATCTGTGATTCACCAACTTCAGACCAACAGATGGGAGATCGACACTTTCGGCCATACAAGGCCTCAAATGGTGCCATTTGGATGCTGGTATGGTAACTATTGTTGTATGAAAATTCGATTAACGGAAGATGAGAATCCCACGATCCACTGAAATGAATGACACAAGCCCGGAGCATATCCTCGAGGGTTTGTATCGTTCTTTCAGTCTGACCGTCGGTTTGCGGGTGATAGGCTGTGCTAATATTTAGTTGAGTCCCGAGAGCTGATTGGAGACTTTTCCAGAAACGAGAGATGAAACGACCATCGCGATCAGAAATAATATCTAAAGGTACACCATGCCGACTGACTATTTCATTAATGTAAATACGAGCCAATTTTTCGACTCGATAATCTTCCCGAATTGGAATGAAATGAGCCGACTTAGTCAATCGATCAATGATAACCCAGATACTATCGTGACCACTAGCGGTACGAGGCAGCTTGGTGATGAAATCCATGGATATGCTTTCCCATTTCCATAATGGAACCTCGGGTTGTACGAGTAATCCAGAGGGACGTTGATGCTCAGCTTTGACTTTGGAGCACGTGAGGCATTTAGATACATACAAGGCTATATCCTTCTTCATGCCGGGCCACCAATATTGGTTCCGAAGATTCATGAACATCTTATCTGCTCCCGGATGAATAGAATAACGAGCCTTATGAGCCTCATCCATGATAGTTGTTCGAAGATTATCGCGATTCAGAATCCAAATTCGATTTAGAAAATATAGTAGTCCGTCCGACTTGATTTCCAATTGGAGTTCAGCACCGCATGACATTTCCTCATACATGTTGCCCTCGGTGACTGATTCGTGTTGAGCTTCGAGTATACGGGTCAAAAGGTCGGTTTGAATGGTAACACTTTGAAGCATAACTTGACCCTTACGCTTAATGCATCGGCTACGACATTAGCTTTACCAGGGTGGTAACGAATCTCACAGTCGTAGTCATTGAGTAGTTCGACTCGTCGTCGTTGCCTCATGTTAAGCTCCTTCTGATTGAAGATGTACTGGAGACTCTTATGATCGGTGAATACAACACATTTAGTGCCATAGAGATAGTGTCTCCAGATTTTGAGTGCGAATACGACAGCACCCAATTCAAGATCGTGCGTCGTATAATTTTTCTCGTGAATCTTCAATTGTCTTGAAGCATAAGCTATAACCTTACCTCGCTGCATAAGAACGCAACCTAGACCTTGTTTTGAAGCGTCACAATAGACAACGAAATCGTCGTTTCCATCAGGAAGTGTTAAAATCGGCGCTTTACACAACTTTTGCTTGAGGGTTTGAAATGCTTTTTCTTGATCAGGCCCCCAAAAAAAGGCTTATCCTTGTGGGTCAAAGCAGTGAGTGGCACAGCAATCTTCGAGAAGTTAGGAATAAAACGTCGATAATATCCGGCTAAACCAAGGAATGAACGAATCTCTGTAGGAGTTTTAGGTTCTCCCCATTTCTTTATTGCCTCGATCTTTGCAGGATCAACGTGAATTCCCTTGCTGTTTACTATGTGACCAAGAAATTGAACCTCCTTAAGCCAGAATTCGCACTTTGAGAATTTGGCGTAGAGTTTCTCTTTCCTCAGAAGTTCGAGTATTAGACGAAGGTGATTCTCGTGATCGGAATTTGATTTGGAGTATATCAAGATGTCGTCGATGAATACGATCACGAATTTGTCTAGGTATGGCCGGCACACGCGATTCATTAAATCCATGAATACTGCCGGTGCGTTAGTTAACCCGAATGGCATCACCGTAAACTCATAATGGCCATATCTCGTTCGGAAAGCTGTTTTTGGAATATCATCATCGTGCACACGGAGTTGATGGTAACCAGAACGAAGATCGATCTTTGAGAAATGATTGGCTCCTTGAAGCTGATCAAACAGATCGTCGATCCTGGGTAATGGGTAACGGTTCTTGATTGTGAGTTTGTTGAGTTCTCGATAGTCAATGCACATACGGAATGAGCCATCCTTTTTCTTCACGAATAAGACTGGAGCTCCCCATGGTGACGAGCTCGGGCGAATGAATCCTTTGTCTTACAGTTCTTGCAATTGGCTAGCAAGTTCTTGCATCTCAGATGGTGCAAGTCGATAAGGAGATTTTGCCACGGGAGTTGCACCAGGTACAAGGTCGATTCGGAATTCAACTTGACGAACGAGAGGAAGACCGGTTAAGTCTTCGGGAAAGACTTCGGGAAACTCTCGAACAATTGGAATGTCTTCAATCTTCCTAGGTTTCTCATCTGCCCTCACAATATGGGCTAAGAAAGCCACGTAATGCTTGCGGAGGTACTTTTGAGCTTTGGTACAAGACATGAGTTTAAGCCCCTTGTAAGGTTTTTCCCCGTAGATTCGTAGTATGCTTCCAGTCGGGAGAGGTATACGAATGGTCTTTTCGTGACAAATCACTTCGGCATGATTCTTTGATAACCAGTCCATGCCTATTATAACGTCGAAACTACCCAGTTGCATGGGTATAAGATTGATAGAGAAATCGTGCTCGCTTAGATTCAAGGTACAGTCGGGAATAACAGAATTAATTGTAATAGGTTTTTTGTCAGCTATCTCTACCGTAAAGGGGTTGTCCAGCTTGGTTCGGGCACTAGCAAGTAAAGGCTCAAAGTCTAAGGATACAAAGCTTTTATCGGCACCGGTGTCAAAAAGAATCGAAGCGTATTGATTATTAATTTGGAACATACCGTTCACCACGTCGTTGCTAACTTGGGCTTATTGGGCATTGATGTTGAATGCTCGACCTTGTACTGCAGGGACGGCCTTGAGAAGCTTCGGACATTGGTTGCGGAAATGGTTAGGATCTCCGCATTGGTAGCAAGCTCTTGCGTGTGTGATTGTCGGGGTATGCTGAACAGTCGGTGTGGTAACTGGAACCCTTGCAGTATTCTTGCACACGTTGAATGTATGGCCGAAACGACCACAGTTGGTGCATTGACGACATTGAACGTTAGCGGGATGGTGATACTTGCAGTTGTTACACTGCGGAAAGGGTCCAGCGTAGGGCTTTTTCATCAGCGGTTGATTGTTTACTGTTGGTTGGCGAGTTGGAGGGACTTGATTAATTGGCACAGCAGGGGTAATCACAGCAAAGTTTTGGGATTTAGCCTTCCTCTTCCTGTTTTGAGAAGATTCAGGTTTTTCCTCCTTAAGGGGTTCAGCTGAGGGTTTCTCAGGCACCTTTTTAGCACCCTTCCTAGTCAGGGTTCCAGCCTTGACATGATTATCAGTTAACTGAGCAGCTAACCGGATGGTATCTTCCAATGTTGCAGGATTTCTACCCCACACCGTGTCTTGAATTTGCATGGGTAGACCACCGATGTATTTCTCGATAGCCCGAGATAAAGGAGTAACCAGGTGAGGAACAAGTAGACTCAGTTCATGAAATCGGTTGGTATAAGCTAGATTTTCTCCACTTTCTTGAGTTAAGTCCCAGAACTCAGCTTCCAATTTCTTAATTTCATTTCTCGGACAGAATTCCCGAGTCATGAGCTCCTTAACTTCATCCCACGTCAATGCTAATGCGGCATCAGTTCCACGGGTTCGTTTCTCACCGTTCCACCAAGTAAGTGCGCGTTTCTGAAGAACACTTGTGGCATACCGGACTTTTAGATTTTCAGGGCATTCGCTGTTTAGGAAAGTGTTCTCGATGCTTTCGAACCACTGTAGTAATCCGGTAGCTCCTTCAGTTCCATTGAACTTGGTGGGGTTGCAAGAGCTGAATTGTTTGTAAGTACAAGTTTTGGGAGGGTTTGGTGCAGTTAGGTTTTGGACAGTGTTTGGTGCAGTTGGGTTTTGGACAGTATTGTTGCCTTGGTTCAAATGGGTAAGTAGAGTTGGAATGACCGCAGCAACTTCACGTGCTACTATAGCAGCAATCTTGCGGCCAGAGCTTCTAGATCGGGAGCGGTTTTGACGAGAAGACATGCTGTATAATATGGAAAGAAGAAACCTTTATGAGAAACGGGTAATTGGTTTTTAAAACTTTTCAAAATAATAAAATCGTTAATGAGATTGTTTAAAATAACAATGAGAGGTTAGGAGTGTAAACGTTCGGCTCGCAAACCAAAGCGAATACGGTGACTTATCAAAGTATTTGTGTCCACCACAACCTTAATGAGGACATGCGTACCTATAAGCGAATACTCATCTCGAGAGTTCCCAGGTAAGGTAAACAAGTTGTATGAATACCTTGCCTAGACAGAACACCTTAAGATACAGGTATCCCACTCTTCCAGCATTGCATGTTCTCAGTCATGTGACACGGACTTTGACGAGATTTGAAAACCATGAATAACAAATCAAAATTTAAAATTTGAGAACAATTTGATTTAGGCATACAATGCCATCTAATATGATTAGAATTTGTATGTGAAAGGTAAGAATCAAAGTATAAGGAATTGTCATAATCACATAATAAGCATAAACATATAAGACACATAAATCCTATCTAAGCATATAAAATACCCTGTGTACCAATCTGTCACACCCCGACCGACGACGGAATCATCGGAGCGGACGAGGGAATGATGGATTGTTCATAACACATGGTTGTCTAATAGTGGAAATAATATTAAAATCAGATTACAAGATAATATAAGTTTAACATACACACATACAACAATTTAAACCACAAATAGTAACTGTCTTTTATTTAAACTAGGTCCGAGTCTTAAATGAGCAGGTAGAAGTCCACTATCTTGCTTAACCTGAAATCATGTGAGAAAATAAAGTCAGCTAACGAGTTAGCTGGTGAGTAATCACAGTTTTGAATATACATATAGATTGATTGATTGATCCATCGAGAATAATTCAATTCACAAGGTAATATTAATACTTATATGGCAACTGCGAAGCATATAGACAAACCGTCACAATATAAACCCCTTGACTTGACACTTGCATATAATAGACTCCACACAAACACCATAGATTGACTAATTGCCTCTGGCATAATCACCACTCGTAAGCCATGTGGGGTGGGTTATCCAAACCAGTAGATCTACCATTGATACCAGGATTGATTGATTGAATTAGGGTTTTACTGTCGTCCAGTTTATCACAGTATATTCACATAATTGCAAGTAATAACATAACCTGTCTTGAATTGAATTTAAAATAAATAACAATAGAATATCATGATTGAATTTATTGTATCACATGATTTCCCCCAAATAAGAAATGATATAAAAAGGGGATATGAATACTCACTTGATTGATGAGATTTGAATTTGGACGTGATAGATTAGACACCAACGATTTCCTTATGATTAACCTAAGGAACGGTGTCTCGAGTTAGAATAATAACGATTTGGGAATTTGGGAATGTATTAGGATTTCCATTGGGTCTTGAATGATAGTTTAAATTAATTAATTTTATTTGGTTTGAATGTCTTGAAATAAACGAATTTATTGAAAGTGATTATGTCAAGAATTTTAATAAAAATTTATACGTGTAGGTTATACATTTATACAATTTATTAATAAATTGTATATGTATAATTATATTCATAATTATATATAATCAAGTAATTATATATAATTATATGTATAATTATATACATGATTATATGTATATAATACATTTATACATAAGTAAACATAACTATGTATTGTATGTAAATTATATACATGAGTTATAAATTGTATACGATTATGTAAAATGTAATTTATTCAAATAACAGTTGTTTCGGTAATTGAATAATATATAACTATGTATATATATTGGGTTCAATTTATTTATTGTATAATTATGTATTATACACTAATTATAAATTGGTAGAAACATAATTAGTTATTTTATTTATTTAAAACAAATAAAATAAATGAATAAGATATAAAAATAAATTTCAGAAAGTAATTAAGTGGTTTTAAAAATTTTTAATGTTTGTAAAAATTTTTTTATGATTTTTAGAATTTTTTCTGAATTTTTTAAAGGCTTAAAAGGCCTTAAAAAAATAGTGTAGGTGCCCGGGGTCGAACCCGGGACCTTCTGCGTGAAATGGAAGCATGGAACCGGTGAACCGAAGGCCTAAGCCGCGGTTATGATCCGGTTTTAACTCTTTTAAACCAATAATACCAAAACCCCAAACCCAATTCGAGCCCTAGTTTGATCTATGCCCAAATTGAACATCGATTCGATTTTGATAGTGCTTGCAATCATGGGGCTTTTGTTCCCCATGATTAAACGAGTGTGTGTGTGTATGTAATTACCCGATTCGGTGATCAATCGATGTAGAACACGTCAAGAACAGGTCGCGGCCATTAGGATAATCGTTTGATGCTCAAACCACAACCATAATCAAATTAAACTTGTAGACAACTTCGGATGATGATTAAGAACAATAGCCCCTTATCAATTTCGATTAAAATCGATCGTAGGTTGGTTTAAAATCGAGTTGCAGGTCGCGATGAAGATGAGGATTGATTTCAGTGTTTGTGTTTGTGTTTGGTGAAATTGAAACCTGAGTTCGATTGAGTGTGTATAGATGATTGATTTTGCAGCTTTGATTCGTTTATTATTGTTGTTTGGGTGTATTATCGAGCTGTATAGAATCCGAGATAAAATTGAGAATTATAACCGTTTGTTTGACCGATTCAACACGTGTTTTTGTTGGAATTCCATTAGAATTGGATCCAAGAAACTTTCGGTGTGATTGTGGGGTTCAAAATCAGATTAATTGACTGATTTTGGTCGGGAATTTTAGTGACTTCGATGTGGAAACTTTGGATTCGAATTCACCGATGATTAATCGTGTTTAATAAGTGCCTTGAGTTCGAAACTAGTCCACGAGAGCATTGGAACCGGTTTTGCGAGTTGAAATGGTGAAATTTGATCGTTTTTGGCTTCGCCGGAGTTCGGCCGGAGACTCGCCGGAGTCTCGCCGGAAAAACGGGGTGTCGACGGGGGGGATGGTTTGGGTTTTAAAAATTTACACATTCAGTCCCTGCGGTTTTAAGTTTAATATTTTATGTCTGAAACTTTGGTTTTAAGTTTCTTAAATTACATAATCACCCCCCTGAACCTTTAAATCCAATTTTTAATACATGCTTATATATATATATATATATATATATATATATATATATATATAATCCTTACTAATTATTAATAACAGTATTATTTTAGTTATTATTATTATTATTATTATTATTATTATTATTATTATTTATTATTTTTATTTTTATTTTTATTATTAGGATTATTGAAATTTTCGAATTCAATATCGACAAAATCAACTTTATTAAAAATACGCAATGTTACACAGCCCATGTGCTGCTAAGCTCCATCTACCACAGATGCATAGCGTGCATCTCCCAGAGCAAATGCATGGACTCGGCCATAAACTCCCCGGTAGGTGGAATCTGCAGGATAATAGTCCTCGGTTTCGGTGGCGCCTGCTGTGGAGCAAATGGTTTGATTTGATGAGAAAGATTTCGATATTTCACTTAATATACGATAACATTTACGACAACTGAAACAGTTTATGGAATGATGCAGACATTATGGAGAGGGCTCAAGAACAATATCGGTGAAGAATCGAAATTTTGTTTAAAAGATGAAAGATTGTATGTTATTAATTTTAGACTATACGAATAATATTATTAATAATCAAATAAAAATATTATATATTAAATAATTACATTGTTCGTCTTGAATATAGTTCATTTGTTATAAATCGTCGGAATCTAAGGCAAGCATTGTAACATTGCGTATTTTTAATAAATTGATTTTGTTCGATACGTTGATGTTAATAATAATAATAATAATAATAATAATAATGATAATAATAATAATAATAATAATAATAATAATAATAATAATGTTAATGGTAATAATAATATTAAAAAAAAAAAAAAAAAAAAAACACAATAATAATAATAACAATGGGTTATAAATACATATATGTATATTTATATATATATATATATAAATAATAATTATTATATAAATTAAGTGCAGGGGGTGTTTTGTAAATTATGAAACTTAATTTTAAAGTTTCTAGCATAAGGTAATAAAACTCAAAACCACAGGGACCAAAATTGTAAATTTATTTAAAACCCAACCCTCCCCCGTCGAACACCCTCACCGCCGGCGATCCCTCCGGCGACCCTCCGGCGAGCTTCAAACGCCGAGATCACGCGTTTTGACCAAAACCGACACTCCTGACACCTTCACATGGGAGATTCGAACTCGTGCAACTAAACAATTCCAAAATTCGAAAGGCATGCGGTGTAGAACCCGAGCCACGCGTTGTCGGACTTTTGTCAGTCCACAGATCGCACTAACATCTTGTTTTAATCAAATTAAACGAACGAGGACTACCATAAGTCAGTTTCTAATCAATCCCCATTCTCCATTTCACTTGAAACGAATTTAAACACCCCCTTCGACATCACCATACCCGCGGACCTGCAACTAATGTGTTCATCTTCTTCGAGCTTCAAACTTCAAAATTAACATAGGG
This sequence comes from Flaveria linearis, assembly GCA_024085815.1. Classification (NCBI taxonomy): domain Eukaryota; kingdom Viridiplantae; phylum Streptophyta; class Magnoliopsida; order Asterales; family Asteraceae; genus Flaveria; species Flaveria linearis. Next base: position 14,167,271 of record CM044011.1, read on the forward strand.
TTTTGAGTCTCGATCATCACACGAAACTTCCCCTGAATTTAATTTGAATTCCATCAATGTTTGCTTGCCCATCGAACACCACATCGACCGCGATCTGTTCTCCATCGGGTTAGCATCCAATTCAACATCAAACGGGTAATTATTTACTTCATTACACTCGTTTTTAACTAGGGAACAAAAGCCCTATGAATTCAGATGCATTAGGGATCGAATTGAACTTCGATTTGGCTGGGATCGACCTAGGGTTCATATTGGGTTTGGGGGAAACAGCTTAAACAGCTTATAAGCAATTGGAACCCAAACCAAACGCGGCCACGGCCCTTTGGTTCACTGGTTCCTGCGCTCCGTTTCAAACAGGAGGTCCCGGGTTCGACCCCGGGCCACCTCAAACATTTTTTTAGCCATTTTTAAGCCTCTAAAAATTATAAAAAAAATTCCTAAAAATTATAAAAATGATTTTTCAAACATTAATATTTTTGAAACAATTTAATTATCTTCTGAAATTTATTTTTAATATTTTATCTATTTTAATAAATGTTTTAAATAAATAAAACTACAAATAATACAAAATTAATTAAACAAAAATGAACTCTTAATAATAATTTAATTTATTAAATTATTATTCGACACAGTGTTATTTTTAATTATTTCAAATAATATTTATTATTGTTTAAATAATGATTAAATATATAAATTTTTATATTTAAATCATTCCAATACCAATTTCATTTCTTTTAGTTATTTAAATGATTAAATAATTTAATTAATTATCATATCATTAATTAATAAAATTAATCATTTGTTTATTTTTCCACATTTTCACGATAAAACAAATGGTTACGCGTAATAATATGTTTAATTCTAATAAATTCTAAAAATCACTTTCAAATTCATTTTATTGATTTCAAAACAATCAAACTAAATAAACTATTTAAACTATCATTCAAAACCAAATGGAAATCCTAATACATCCCAAATTCCCAAATCATTATTATTCTAATTCGAGACACCGTTCCTTAGGTTAATCGTAAGGAAATCGTTGGTGTCTAATCTATCACATCCAGATTCTAATCTCATCAATCAAGTGAGTATTCATATCCTCTTTTTATATCATTTCCTATTTGGGGGAAATCATGTGATACAATATATCCAATCATGATATTCTATTGTTGTTCCATTCTAAATTCAATTCAAGACAGGTTATGTTATTACTTGCAATTACGTGAACATGCTATGCTAAACTGGACGACAATAAAACCCTAATTCAATCAATCAATCAATCCTGGCAACAATGTAGATCTACTGGTTTGGATAACCCACCCCATATGAATAGTCGAGTGGTGATTGTGCCAGAGGCAGGAGTCAATCTATGGTTTATGTGTGGAGTTTATTATATGCAAGTTTCAAGTCAAGGGGTTGTTATTGTGTCGGTTTATCTATATGCTTTACTATTGCAATATAAGTCTTAACGTTACCTTGTGAATTGAATTATTCTCAATCAATCAATCAATCTATATGTATACTCAAAACTATGACTACTCACCAGCTAATTCGTTAGCTGACTTTATTTTCTCACATGATTTCAGGTTAAGCAAGCTAGTGGACTTCTACTTGATCATATAAGACCTGGACTTAGTCAAAACAAAAGACAATTATTATTTGTGACTTTAACTGTTGTATTTGTATCTGTTAAATTCATGTTATCCTGTAATCTGATTTTAATATTATTTACACAATTAGACAATCATGAGTTATGAACAATCAATCATTCCCTCGTCCGCTCCGATGATTCCGCCGTCGGTCGGGGTGTGACAAGCATCTTGTAATTATTTTCATGTCACTCTAAAGATTTATTTTAACCAGTCTACGTAATAACATACAAATAACAACTCCTGAATCTCGACTAATATGACATGTATTTGAAGGCCACACAGTTTCACCAGACGCTAACAATTCTTCAATTTTTTCTTGCCCAGAGTGATGCCAATAATATATACGTGCAAGAAAATAGAGGAAATACGATTCAAATTGTACAATAATCGCCCGAATATTATGATGAATGCACCATGAATCATCACACGTATTTGGACGGCATTCAAATGGAAAGAATATATGAACTTGTAGCGCCTCCATATAAATCTTAAAAAGATACCAATGTTCATCGTCATCAGTGATCAGTACGTACACCTATAAAAATCACAATTATATATATATTTTAGTTGAATTAAATCACAATTATAATACGAAAACAATATCATCGTATCAACTTCCCATAACATAGGAAATAGATCAGTATTCTCGTCTACATATTCATTACCATCAACGGGTCCCATGTATACCACTTAGTACCGACAACTCTTCTGTTCTACTTATTTCTTCAAATCGTCAAATCATCAGTCTAGTTGTCCACGCATGAATATGCTATAAATAACAATAAAAAATAGATTAGAACAATTAAATTTTCTTTTTGACAATTACTTATTTAAAATCTTACATCTGAACATAAAGTTATGTTTTCAAGTAGCCCTCGTCAAAATTGTAAGTGGAGATCCACAACACCCATGTAATATACCCTACATAATTGAGCATATCCGTTTCGTAAAAACTGCATAATATTCCGAGACCAATTTTTGTCATTCTGCCAATTATGGTTATTAATTGGTTCCGGAATACTTTCAACAATTACACGAGAGTTAGAAGCAAATTTATTCGCACGCCTTCTATTATTTCCCTGATCTGACATTTTAGTTATGTCGATTTAAATTGTTTCATAAAAAACGAACATGTATCCCTATATATATATCGTTAAATATAGAATATTATATCAAATCAAATAATTGATACGTATTTTACGAGAAATAATACGTCACGTTAAATAACTATAAAAAATGAATAATCATGAAAATCGTTAAATAATTAATAAAAACAAAAATACTCAGATAATCTTCACGAGCCGTGAAACATTTCGCATGCCCTGAATCAATACCTTCACGGGCCGTAAAACTTGACACAGATTACTGTTTATGGCCCGTTAGTCGACTTCACGATCGTGACTAATTAAATCTGATATTTAATATGTTGCATACACCTTACGGCCCGTAAGGGTCTTCACGGCTCATGAATAATAGTCAAAGGGTGTCTGCATAACACCTAACAAGATTTCTGCATATCCCACCCCTTACATAACCGATGGGTCACAAAATTTGTAGTTTGTACTATTCCATACTCATCTGAAAGCAATAAAGTCTCGTGCTTTTTTTTCCTAGGAAAATATATAATAAAATAAAAGATCAAGTTTTTCTTTATAAAAGTCTCTTAATAAATTTTACAAATAAAAACTGACTTAATTTATATTCTCACATAAAAGTATATCAATAAAGTTTTAAGCATTAGAGTCTATTCACGTACTAAATTTAAACAAAATTGATAAAAAAAATGTTCAAATAACTTAAAATCAATACATTGGTATACGTTGCTTACATGCATCTTTTGGTAAGTAGCTTATAACTAGCTTAGAATTCTAAACATGCATCTTTTCGTGAGTAACTTATAACTATCTTATAATTCCAAACAACTACTTACTATTTTACCACGTAAAAATAGTTACACATACAAAATTTATAAATTTCTTTATTTGCATTTTATATTTTATGCTTATAAATAACCGAGTCAAGTCACTTCCTCTTTATATATTTGTTTTATATATAACTTTGTATATAACAAAAGTAAATAGTTTAATCTCGCTCAGAAGTAAGTATCAGCATAGCACCCTTTATATCCAGCATTTCTTGGTCGTTATTGCGTTAGAGAACTTCTGTTATGCATTAAATTATGCTTGGTGGCAACCTCTTTTGCTGGGCATTCACGAGACTCGATTTGAGGATTTATTTTTTTTAAAGGAGAATGAATGAAATGGAAGGGGGGGAGGGGGAGTGGTTCAAGTGGGAGTTTATTTCTTAAAAATTGTTATCATCTTCAACGACTTTTACTTCTTTAGTTATTTAGATAAAAAATTATAACTTTTAAAGAAAAAAGTACACTTTAAGCAAAACTATCGAATTCAAGTCTTTTATTTAATCTGTTCATAAATTCATTTAAATTTATTTAATATGTGAAGATACATAAATTTAAAGTTCAAAATTACTTTGAAACTTTTGTGAGAAATCACAAGAAAGTTTGTTGGTTTTTCATATTTAGAAAATTATTGATCAACTTTTATAAGGAAAAACATGAAATAAGTTCGGTTTATTATCTTAATAATTTTTACAAGGAGAAGTGATTATATATAATGTATCAACATAGAAATTGAAATAGAAAAACAAGCCGCATCGGGCCCTACTTAATTTAAATGAATTTAAATCTTAAAATTATTCATTTTTGGACAAAGTTAAAAGTTCATCGAACTTTTGTCTTTCTAATTATTAAGAAAACACTTAATTAGTTCTTTTATTAGTAGCCAGCTATCCATCTTTATCGCTCGAGTCCTTAGCTATGCTTTTGAAGACGCCCACTTGTTCGTATGCAACTCATATCATACCAACATCAATGAGATCACATGCACTTGCACATCGATCTCAAAAACAAAACCAAAAATAATAATAACAAATGAACATGAAAAAAATATCTTTTTCAAAGATCTTGATTATTATCTATGACAGGTTGACAACTAAAACTTTTTAATTGCGGACTTTGATACCGATGACTTGGGCCCTTAGTGTGATTATTTTTAACTAATTGAAGGGAAAGTTTTATCATAACCCAAAGCTCAAAAGGACATGATTAGGAGCACGTGGATTCTCAGTGTCTCTTCTAGAAACTTACTTTTTAGTCACACGAATATTGTACAATATCTTACAAGCTAACTGATGAGCATCCCATCAATTACTGTATTTGTGAGAGAACTTTAGGACATAAAAAGCCCGCAAATTTAACGACCGATTTACAGCTGAAGTTTCAACTGGTGGTAATATAAAAACCGTTGTTATTTCATAATATTGGTCGTAAAACATTCATAAAAATTTTATTATTCTAATTCGTAAAACAGTTGTAAAGACTAAAATTAAAAATAATAAAAAGTAAAAACGTTTTTCATAATTGTCATTTGAGTTCAAAATTTAAAATTTTATCATTTGCATTCAAATGTTTCACAAAAATTATCATTTGAATCCATTTAACTACTACTAATTAACATCATCAACTTTTTCCGTTAAGTTTCTTACATTAGAGGTATTTTTATCAAAACAATTACAAAAATCATAAAATCAACTATACGTGAGAGGTTTTATATGCTCAGCTTCGTTTGGTAATCACCATTACGATTTGAATTCACTTATTAGATAGACTAAACTATAATGATAATCACATAAAGTGACTCCTCTCAAACTTTATAAAATATACACCACAAAAATATATAAATAAACAAACAAGTCATATGACACAAATCATTTAATCATAACATAAAAGACAAATCATCATAAAGGTATAAGAAAACAATAAACAATATGACATTAACAATCCATTAATAATAATCATAAAATATCAATCATCGTAATCATAATTAAACTTTAAACCAAAGGAATCCATTATTTAACAAGATATGCAAAATTAAGATGACTATTAAACCAAAATACATCAACAAGACAAAACAACATATAACTACCATGTAGTTAAATCATAACAAAAGAGACTAAACGTAAAAAAAACTTTTCATCAGGCTAGTTTTTTAGTCAAAACGATTACAAAATAAAATATCATCTCACGTGAAAATTTTTATGCGTTCAGTCTGTTTTGATAATTGCAGCTTCTTCACGTGAAAATTATCATTATATTTTATTTTATCTAACATGTGGATTTAAATCTCAATGGTGATTATCAAACGAGATTAAACACATAAAACCCCCTTGTAGTATTACTTTTTTATTTTGTAAATATTTGATAAAAAATGCACCTAATGTAAGAAACTTGATGTAAACGTTAACGGTTTTAATTAGAAATAGTTAAATGAATTCAATGACAGTTTTGTGAAACATTTAAATGCAAATGATAAAATTTAAATTTTTGTACTCAAATGGCAATTTCTATAAAATCTTAAGGATGAAAACCACATTAAACTCAATAACAAATAAAGCATACAATTGTCAATTTTCTCTCTAAGTTAAAAACATACACATACATATATAAGCTCACATTATTTAAAAACTCGTAAGAAAATGTTAGAGACTGTAAAAATTTCTATTAGCGAAACATGTTTTTTAAGTATTATGTTTTTATTTAAGGTTATTGGATTTTAATTATCTCAATTTTTATTTATTAATCGAGATTAATTCCAACTCATTAAATGCTTACAGACATTCCTGATTTAAACTTATTTTCCTCCAATAATCACTTGCTAATTGAGAGTTAATCTCGTTAGATTTTTGATGATGTAGACTATATATGTGACCAAACATTAAGAAAAAAATTGAAATTTACCATCAGATCTGTTAATCTGAAACTTTTACACCTTGAAACACATCAATCTCTATCTCTGAATCTAAATCACTTGACTTATTGAAAGTAGATTTCTGATAATAATGAATGTCAGGCACCAAAAATCAAACCAGATGGACCTCTACAAATAAATAGGGGTGTTTAAAAAATCTGATATCCGAAAGTATCTGATATCCGATCCGTATCCGAATCTGAATAAATCGATCCGAATCCTTATTCGGATAATCGGATCGGATCTCATCCGAATCCGAATTCCTTATTCGGATTTCGGATCGGATTTTGGATTTCACAATTTTTTTATTCGGGTTATTTGTATAATTCGGATATCCGGTTAATCCCGAATAAGACTTCAATGTTTCTAGCCTAATACTCATTACTCAACTATCTATTATGTTTTCAACTTAATACACAAGAATCTTTACACATTGTAGTCATAATACTAAATAATTATGCAATAATCGACCGCCGTTCTAAATTAGAGATTGTAATATTCAGGTTCTATATAGTTACCTATTATGTTCTAATTTTTAAATTTGTATACAAGTCAAATTTTACCTTTTTAGTTTTATATCTTTTATTGTGATTTCCAACTTATAAAATTGAAAGAATAAAAAATTAGCAAAAAATAATAATAAATATATAAGAAAAAAATTGTTATTTGGTTTATTCGGATTATTCGGATTATTCGGATCTCAGATAGCACCAGTTACACCAGAGATTATAATTGCAAAACAAATCATTAAGAAATTAGACTTTGAAATCAACCATAAAATTTTTAAACTTGCAGAAGCATTTCAAAAATAGTAATTCAACAATTTGAAAAAGTCAACATGCGTTTAAACCATTAAGTAGTGAATGTTTAACAAAATATAACGATGGAGTTGTGATGTATGCCATGAATGCATCCTAGCTGAATAATAACCTCGTGCGTTCCTTTGACCTGAGAAAATATGCTAAAGTGTGTCAACATAAAGTTGGTGAGTCCATAGGTTTAATCAACAAGTAATGTGTCCAAAAGTGTTTCACATGGTTTAGTATATAAAGCATATCGATAGGTAGCTAGCCTATAAAGAAGTTACTTAGTGTTTCAAACCGTAGCTGACTATGTGTGTTTAATGCCTTTCCACCACATCTATCAAAGACCGTGGCAATCGTTAGGTCAAGTACGCACCCGTTCGACCTCCAATCAAGCTAGCGCGATTAGCCCGGGCGGGATTTGTCAAACCCAGTAGTACTACCCAGAATCACCTCGCTAATCCCATTACTAACAGTTCTATACTGTAAGGACTTTCAAATGTGTCTACACTAATGTAACAGGCGATATCAATAATACTGGCAACCAAACAAAAATAGTATTTGCATGTTTTCTCCTTTAAAAAGAAAAGAATATAAAATGGGGCCGTGAAAACTCAACTCGAGTGCATAGCAAAATCAATAAGTGTAAGCACGAACGATTAAGTTTCCGAACAACCTTGATGCACGTTTATTACATAGTTATTATTAAGGATTAAATATTAACAATGGGTCGTACGGTTTCGCGTTTCACGACTCGATTCACGATGTCGGTTATCGGTTGTTTCTCTACACCCGTAATATTTATATACATAACCCACATATATAATGCCTAACGACCCAAACACAACACTATACATATATATATGTATTATACACATTTCATAGTTACATATTCCTAAGTATTTATATATTGTACACACTATTAATGTAAGCCACACACCTAAAATGAAAGCATACACACACAAAACATAGATTGTATTAATAATACATTGTTAACATACTATAATATATATTAGCTCATGCACAATATATACATGCATTATTGGACTCAAGTGCACACACACATATACATGCATGGACACGTACACATGCATAAACTCACTGCCATAACTCATGTGCCTAACACATGTATGCATATAAGCAACCATCATTCATGAACCCAAAGGTTTATATATATATATATATATATATATATATATATATATATATATATATATATATATATATATATATATATATATATATATATATGGGCTTCCAAATGAAAACCAAAAATTTGTCAAGAACTAAAAGAACTAATTATAGCCACTCATTTATTTTTAATTTTATAATTTATTTTTAAAAACCAATAACTAACAAGGTTAATATGGTAATTTACTTTTAATTACATGGGTTCCTGGAAACTGTTCCCAGATTAGTTGTTTCAAGGAGGGGATGCGGACCTAAAGCGAACGAAATCCTCGTCGGTTCCTCACCTTTATACCCTCGAACTCTATCCACCTTACACAAACAAAGTCCTTGTCGACAATACCATATATTGGCCGTTATATACTGTGATTCGTAGATTTAGTGTGATATATGACTAATCGTGTATGCATGCGTGTGTGTGTGTGTGAATTCATGATTGGTGCAGGCATTGCAGGGAGTGAAGAGAGAGGAAGTTCAATTGGATACAATTTTGAGATGGAATTTGAGAGAAACAGGTCATGCGGAATTTGGCGAGCCAGAGTACGTTAGGGCTTCTTGTGATTCTAAGATTATAGAAATAGTTCGTTAATGCCACAGAGACTTTAAAAGCAAGTAATAAATCGTCTTTGTGTGCTTTCATCTTCTATATTTTGTGTATGAAAATGTTCTTGTTATTGTTCTTTACGATCAACTTCTAAACTTTTGTATGATCGGCTAATATTCATGTGCTAACTATCTGCTGTGACATGTCATTTTGAAACTCTATCATTGGTATAGACTATAAGTCTGTAATTGCATTTTTCTATTTGATTCTAAAATTAGGTCAGAAATTGTGATTATGTTTTTGAATTTGAGCTTTTGAATTTGAGGGTTATTGAGATGTGAATTAAAGATGAAGGATTTGAATACAATTTCTGTACTAGCTTGTTTGTTAAAGAACATCCAACTTATCAGCTTTTGAAATTATGATAGTTCAATTTCTTTAATAGCTTCTTTAAATTTATTCTTTTACTAGGTTGTTTAATACAAGTGAACAATTCATGGAACTATTATTGGGAGTGCATTTCTATTAGTTCCTGATTTCTATTATTGGGAGTGCATAATGAAATTGAAAATTAAGATCATGATATCATATGAAAGAAAGCTTACTTGAGGTATTCAGACATAATATTCAATGCACCTGTGAACAAGTTAAGAATCATTAATTATAAGTTTATTACAAATAAAGAAATAATATCACTTTTAAGTGATTTTTTTATCATGTATAAATGATTAATGTGTGGCGCACAACACTTAAGATTAGTTGGATCTATTATAAGATTATTCTACGAACAAGAATGTTTTGTTATCAGTAATTTGTTTTATTTGAAACAAATATGTGCAGTGATGCATATATATGTAATAATGCATATATGCATTTATAGATGCGTGCATCTATGAACATATGCATCTATGTAAATACGCAAATAAGTTCTAATATACCGTAATGATTGTACAAGTCTGTCATTTATTTGTAATTTCAAGTCGATGGTTAAATTGATCCGGGTGTGATTCTAAATCGACCCGGGTGTTTCGTGCTTTGTAATGTTATGATTCATGATCTTTTGAAATCTTATATAACCTTGTCACTATATATCTATAGGTAACAATGGATAGAAAGCTCGGGTTTCGCATCTAGTTTGCTCTTTGTTGTCCGGGTGTGATTCTAAATCGACCCGGGTGTTTCATGCTTTGTAATGTTATGATTCATGATCTTTTGAAATCTAATATAACCTTGTGACTATATATCTATAGGTAACAATGGATAGAAAGCTCGGGTTTCGCATCTAGTTTGCTCTTTGTTGGTCAAGTTTTCGAATTCGGTTTTAATCCAACGCATCAAAGGTGTTGCTAATCAATTGTCTAAGAAAAATCTCCTTAGAAGATGTTGATTATTGAAGTCAACAATTGGCTGATATCAACTTGGAAAGCAAAAGTCTTCGCATCAGCCATCTTTTCCTTGGTATATCGCCACCGATTATTGAATATGGCCTGAGAACTTTAGAGGGATTGAAGTATGTAGAGAGAATTAGTAAAATGACGAAATTTGTTGTAGAGAAATATGAAACCGGATGGAATCGGAGTGAAAATATAAAATCAATTAGGGTGTCGGTTGAAATAGGAAGGATTTGATTTTTTTTTTCAATTGGGAGTTTATGAGAACTAACTTGTGGCACATGATCTCAATAGTTTGAGATTTAACGTGTTAATCCAAATTTGCCCTTCGAATCGGTTGATCCATTAATTAAATAGTAGGAAATTACTTTTATGCCCATATCATTTATGGCCATTGATCTTGTTAATCTAAGGTTTAAAATGGTTCTTATGGTTTTTAACAATTATTTGGTTTTCAATAGAATGCAACCCTATATATATATATATATATATATATATATATATATATATATATATATATATATATATATATATATATATATATATATATATATATATATATAGGAGGGATCAAATGAAAATCATGATTATAAATGAAAACCATGAAAACCATCATCAACCAATCATAGAATTTTAAAATTAATTTTATTATTTTAACTAAAAGGGTGTTTATGTAATTTTAGCAAATAATTATTTATGAAATTCAACTATATTGACCAAATCCCTAATTTATCTCTAACCATATTTAATGGGATTGTACCCTTCTTCTTTGCCATTTTGAAGCTTTATTTGAAGGTTTGAAGCATCATCGTCATTCTATATGATTTTTTACTTAATTTTTGTTTTGTTTTGTTTGTTAATTCAACTTAATAAAGGTGTGATGGTGGCTAGTGGTCGACGGTTGTGTGGTGGTGGCTAGTGGTCGACGGTGGTGTGGTGGTGGCTGGTGGTCGACGGTTGTGTGGTGGTGGCTGATGGTCGCTGGCTGCAGATCGAGAGGCGAGAGATCGAGAGGTCCTTCGCAGACCGAGAGGCGAGAGATCGAGAGGTCCTTCGCAGACCAAGGTATTGGATTTTGTTAGGGTTCTTTCAAAGTTGATTGATTGATTGATTGATTTCGGTTGTTATGAGAATTGATTATGGGTTCTTTTTGATTGACAGAAAAAGAAGGAAGAAGAGATGATAAGGTAACTGGATTTTGTTAGGGTTCTTTCAAACTTTATAAGGTAACTGGTGAAGGAGATGATAAGTATTTGATTGCTACTGCTGAACAACCGCTTTATGCTTATCACATGGATGATTGGATCCATCCAACACAACTGCCATTGATGAATGATTTGTTTAACTGTTACGTATATGTACCTTAGTATTAGTTGTTGATGAATGATTTGTTTAACTGTTACGTATATGTACCTTAGTATTAGTTGTTTGATGAATGATTTACGTATGTTTATTAACTGTTACATATATGTACCAAAGCTTCTTTAGCATATAACCAAAATCCTAATCGCACCATTACACAAACAAAGACTTATTAAATGTTACATATATGTACCAAAGCTTCTTTAGCATATTAACTGTTACATATATGTACCAAAGCTTCTTTAGCATATTAACTGTTACATATATGTACCAAAGCTTCTTTAGCATATTAACTGGTATGTATCATTGAAGTTTTAAAACATTTTAATATTTTTGAACAATTATCCTATGTACACATATGTACCGTCGTTGTATTATCCAAATTTTTCAACTTAATTAAGTCTTTAGACTTTTAATAAACTTCTATTACTGTAAAAAATGTTCATCATACATCACTCAACCGTTCACATTATTTGGTACACATATGTACCATCGTTGTATTAGGAGAGAAGAGAGAGAAATAAAAATTAGGAAAGTAAAGAGTAATTAAGAGAGAGGAAAGAGAAACGAAAATTATGGAAAGTTAAATAGATTTATTTTTTGTTTTTCCTAAAATGCCCTTTTATATTAAAACTTGTCTTAAAAACTTCACAAGAATTACAATCATGCCACTAGTAATTAATGACCATTGATCTACATAATCAATGGTTAAGATTTAGTTTGCAAGGTTTTCATTTATAACTAGGTTTTCATTGGATCCTCCCCCTATATATATATATATATATATATATATATATATATATATATATATATATATATATATATATATATATATATATATATATATATATATATATATATATATATATATATATATATATATATATATATATATATATATATATATATATATATATATATATATATATATATATATAGAGGAGGGATCCTAAGAAAACCAACATTTTTTGAGAAAACCATGAAAACCAAATTCATCCAATCAGAATTTTTCTTTAATTTTTCAGATTTTTATTTTCAAAGGGTATTTATGTAATTTATACATAATATATTCTTAATTAATATTAAATCCCTATTTTTTCTCCAAATTCGATATGATGAGCAGAATTATTGGAACTGATTCAATTCGATCAGTTACATTTTCTCCATCGATGCTTGATTGTTTATTTTTTGGATTCAATTCGAGTTTCAACAGATTCATAGTCGAATTCAACAAAGCTTTTAACGAAGAAGGTAGGTATCTTTTAATTGTTTACTGTTGATGTGTTCGAATGTTGCTCTGTTTTCTGTAATCTTATGTTTTCACCATTTTAGGATGGAGAATTCCAATTCTAATTCAATGTTAACTGTATCTGGGATGGAAATTGAAGATTTTGATGAAGCAACACATTCAAAACTTATTGATCAGATCGATAAACCTTCAACCGGTAATAATCTCGAATTAGACTCATCGACCACATTTGTCCCATCAAATATGTACCGTGGAGGTGGACAAATATATCTTACTGGCGTTGAAAATGAAGGTAACTATTTTCCCTATATGTTTGGGTATTTTTTTAAAGTTAAACGTAATGATATGGATGTATACGTATATGTAAGTAACATGTTGTTAATGTAGCATATGGACGTTTACGTATATGTAAGCTGACATAAGTAACCATATTTCTATATTAATGAATACGTATGAATCAAGTCTCATTACTTAATTGTCCATAATCAAAACATTTTAGATAGTGCTTACATATATGTATCCATATATGTAAATTTCTAAAAATGACACCCCATCATTGTAATACTGTACTGACTTATTATATTTTTTTTCATTATCAAGGTTCTTTATCTACCAATGTTTATGAATCTCCAAACGGAACACGATATTGGACTCCTAATGTTCCAGTTGAGTAGAAGCTTGTTGTAGGAACCAAATTCGATACATGGCAAGATGTGATGAATATGTACGAAGCGTATGCTGAGAAGGCTGGTTTTTCTACTCGACTAGGTGCAATGAAAAGAAAGGATGGGGTGATTACTCACAGATACATGTTGTGTACCAAAGCTGGTAAGCCTAATGGTCAAGTTGTTGACACTTTGGAATCCACGTCAAAGTCCCCTATTCGTCGGACAAATTTCAAAGTTACTAATTGCCGAGCACGTATAAAACTAAGAGCTATTTTAGGCACATCAGCTTATGAGGTATATGATTTCGATGAGGTTCATAACCACGGATTAGTGAATTCAGACAATTTGGATATGACACGAAAAAGACGGAAGTTGAATTTTGTTGACCAAGAGTATATTGTCAAATGTCGTTTGGCAAATATTGGGCCAACCAAAGCTCATAGGCTACAAGTTGCATTAAAGGGTGGCCATCACATGGTGCGTGGTACAAAAACAGACTATAAAAATTTCAGTCGTGATATTACCAAGTACATTGGTAAAAGAGACGCACAAATGTTTGTAGATACAATGAAAGAACGTAAGATGTATAGAGAAAATTTCAGTTTCGAGTATGTTGCTGTTGATGGTGAGGTTAGATCATTTTTTTAGGTGGACAATGTTTCGAAGGTAAATTATGATGCTTTTGGCGATGTCTTGGCATTTGATGCAACATACCAGACAAATAAGTAAGTTTTTTTTTGTTTATTCAGTAATAAATCATACTTATTTATAATTAACTTCTTTTATTTCAGGTATAATATGATTTTTGTGCCATTCACCGGTGTTGATCACCATAAAAAGTGTGTAACTTTTGGTGCCGGGTTGTTGTATGACGAGACAATTGAATCTTACACGTGGTTACTCAATTGCTTCGTTAAAGCCCATAACAACAAACAACCAATGTTGATTCTTACGGATCAGGATGAGTCTATGAAAGTAGCGGTCAATAAGATTTTTGACAAATCAATACATCGTTTGTGCATGTGGCATATCACTATGAAACTTCCATCAAAAGTATTATATTCTTATCTTTTTAAATCTACTTTAATGTCGTCATTATTTGTAAATATCGCATTCTTATATTGATATTCTTAGATACATAGATCTGACTTACATATATGTATGTTCTAAATATTAATATTTACGTATAAGGAATCACCCTATTTTTTTTGTGTAGGTTATTGGGAACAAGTTGAATAACACTAATTTACGTGCATCTATTCATAAGTTAGTTTGGAACGTGTACATGAAACCATCTGAGTTTGAACGTCATTGGATTTTGCTGATGGAAGAGTACAGTTTGCAAGATCACCATTGGTTGTCTGACATGTTCTCCATTAGAGATCAATGGGTTCCTGGTTATTTCAAAGATATACCCATGTGCTGCTTAATGAAGACTACCTCTAGGTATGAAAGTTCTAATTCTTATTTTAAAGTCAACTCAAGTGCATCCAATACTCTTGTTCAATTCTTGTTGTGCTTTGACTCTGCGATGGATGGACAAAGGTATAACCAACGTTTGTTAGAATATACCACTGCAACTACAGTACCAAAACTTAGTACTTCTTTAGCAATCGAACGTCACGCGGCTGAGATTTACACACGCAACATATTTTTAGAAGTCCAAAAGGAAATACATAAATGCACATCATTATGTTACATAGTTAATCGTGAGATTCTGGATGGAACCTACGTTTATATGATCGCCCACGAAGATAATAGGTCGGATATTATCAACGAGTTCAAGGTTAACACTTGTCTAAACTTTTACATGTTTTCATATGTTTCAATTTATTGCTGAATTGCATCCTTTTGGACATTTATCTAATCCAAATTTGTTTTATTGCGTAGGTAACGCTTAAATTACTTGACAACTCAATTACATGTTCTTGCATGTCCTTCACGCGTATTGGTTATCTGTGTCGTCATGTTTTTTGTGTGTTTAGACACCATAAAATTGACAAAATTCCAGATCAATACGTGCATGTTCGATGGAGAAGAGATGTTCTACCTAAACATTTGTTTAGTATTGCCAACCGATATGGTGTGAATCAAAGTAAAAGTTCAATAATTAGACATCGTGTGATGGAAAACATGCAACAATATGCTGATTTGTTAAGACATGACACTGACCGACTAGCATGGCTTGACAAGCATGTGGAGAAACTAAAGCAAAAAATATTTGATGACTTTCCAGTGCAGCATGCTAAAAATAACATTGGTGTTGTAATTGAAGAGGTGGTAGGACAATCCGAACCAAAAAATATTGAAGTCAATGCTCCGCAAGGTATAAGAAACAAAGGATGTGGTACAAAACGAAGACTAATTGGTCCAGGGGAGAAGGCAAAAGTCAAGAAAAAAAGAAGCTACAGGTTGTGCAATTTTTGTCATAAAGTGGTAAATGATCACGATTCCAGAAACTGTCCCGAAAAGAAGAAATTGAAGGATAAGATGGACCAAGGTGATATTTCTGAAGACGCATCTCTTATGGAAGACGAAACAGTTGATTCTGACGATGGAATAAATGACGATTACGGAGATTCTGATTCACTTTAGTATCATTATTAATTGGCATACACACACGTATAAGATTTTGCGTTAACATAGTTTCTTTTAAGTTTGTCATTTTAATTATGTTTGTAATTGGGTAATGTTCTACACACATTTGTTACGGATGGATTATATTTCATTGCTTTGGGTGTCACATGATAAATGATGTGTTGGTCCATCGTTATTTATTTGTGTATAAACAGTAAATAGTCAACATATTTGCAAATGCTTACATATAAGTAAGCATTATATATGTTAACATAAACACATGTAAACATATATGTAAGCATACAATACTTTTACATATATGTAACCAACTTATATGTTACAAGTGTTTATAGAAAATTTGATATATTCTTACATATAGTAAATTTGTACACACCAATTTTTAACAAAAATTTTCAAATGTTTACATATATGTAAGCAACTTATATGTTAACAAATGTTTATGTAAGCATATATGTTACTAAACATCCTCATACTGCATTTTTATCTCAAAACAAGATGTATTAGTTCTTTATATATAGACCCATTTAATTTAAGCATATACAGATACGTATAGTAAATTTGTACACACCAATTTTTAACAAATTTTTTCAAATGTGTACATATATGTAAGCAACTTATATGTTAACAAATGGTTATGTAAGCATATCCGTTACCAAACATCATCATACTGCATTTTTTTCTCAAAACAAGATGTATTAGTTCTTTATATATAGAACCATTTAATGTAAGCATATACAAATACGTATAGTAAATTTGTACACACCAATTTTTAACAAAATTTTTCAAATGTTTACATATACGTAAGCAACTGATATGTTAACAAATGTTTATGTAATCATATATGTTACCAAACATCATCATACTGCTTTTTTATCTCAAAACAAGATGTATTAGTTTTTTATATATAGACCCATTTAATGGAAGCATATACAGATACGTAAACAAGCTTTCACCCGTGTAAGATACAAATCCCATAAGCATAGAACATACATACTTGTAATTCAAACATCAGATATTATAACATATGAAATGTTAATCATTCAAATTTCCCAAGAAGACTTCTTACAATCCTATTGGTTCAACAAAAAAAAAACAAAAATCATAAATATCTAATCTAATATATGTTTTCATTCACCATGTCTTCTGCCTCCATCATTACTTTTTCGCGATATACATTAATATCTGACATCAGAATTTTAAAAGCATATTTCTTTCTCAAAGAAGCTATTTTGGTTTTCTTCCTCTTTTCATCACTTGGAAATCCGCAGTCTCAGTTTTTCACATGATTACCCATGTACATTTCCATATGCCGCATGACGAACACTCCACAATCCACATAGTTCTTTGTTGTCGCCCATCCAATTCTGAGTTTTTCTGGGTAACATGACTCGATTTGACTCCACTTTGGGTGTCCAATTGATCGCAGATAATACACAAAGATTTCTTTCTGCAAAACAGTTTAAAGAAATATTAAACTTACTTCATACTTAATCTAATCAAACTTAAATAGCTACATAAATGTAAAGGAAATTTCTAACAACTAACCACTTTGAGAGCTGTTGACTTTTTATTATAATCTGGATCATCGACAACACTAACAAAACTTTCTTTCTCGTTCATATTATCAATGATCGTGATACCTGGATATTTGAAATTAAAGCATATCAAGTAGTAATGATTTCCTTCTAGAATAGGGAACATCACAATGTCAAATAGTTTCACATCTTCCACCTTATCACATTCTCGAAGAAACTCGTTCCAGTAGGACGAAAAGAATCTAAACCGTTCCTCAAAGGTCTCTTTACTACTGTGCACGACCCATCCTAGCTGCACATCAATATAACAACAATTTATGTATTAATAATGCATAAAGTCATTTATGATGCATTTGTACATTAGTATTTTTCACTTACAAATGCCGTGGTCCCACAAAACATACGATACGGTGAACTGGCACTTCTATATCTCTCATCATAATTCAGCACCTTTGCCCAACAATCAATAACATCGGTGTACAATTGCTGACCAGGTTGTAAAGAAGTAAGAAGGTACTGTGTTGTACCATCCCCTTGTTTTGTACCAAATATGAACATTCTGCATACACCAAGTAATATATATAAAGCTTAATGTATCCATATGGAATTGCATCTGAATCTGAGTACTAAAATGTACATAATCAAAACATTTATAACGCTGTTTACATATATGTATCCACTGATTACATATATGTATCCATCTGATTACATATATGTATCCATCGGGGTTCAAAATTTTTCAGATCCAATAAACAGCAACAAACAATATATATGTATCCACTGATTACATATATAAACATCAATGTACATATATGAACTAACTAATAAACAATTAAGAATAATGGTTTTCTTTAGGAACCACCCCCTTTGTACTAAAAGGGTCATAATCATTATATCCACCATGACTGCTTACATATATGTAAACATCTTCCTACATATATGCACATACTAACAAACAATTAAAAATCACTATCAATATGGATACTAAAAGGGACATACTCAAACATTTTAATGACTACTAATATATATATATCCATATGTGTTCACTGATGTACACACTAACAAACAATAGACTTTTATGAACGTACCCGAATGTCCTTGCAATAACTTTATCCTTTCCCACTTCGTTGTTTTGTTCCGCCCTACGGTTCACAATAATTTGGATTATTGAATAAATTAATTGATGCTACGTATACAATATATGAATAAACACGGATACATTGTAATGAGTAAATACTTACTTGTCATCAACTAAACCACACATAAGAAATTTCCATATTTTTTTTTCCTCATTTGTTACACCCTTATTAATGTCCACTGCCCTATCAACAAAGGGTGAAACCAATACAGATGATGCATTTGTGACTCGCTTCCCCTTTCTCTTCTGATGTGTATACCCTTTACCTTCCTCTGGTTCCACTTGCTTTTGAACGTCTCCATCTATTGGTTTATTCTCTTCCAACTTGTCAAACTCTTGCGTAAGTCCCAAGCTAAATTTCGGGCAATCATCTACCAATGACCTAACATATGTTTCTTGTCTAGCCTGTTTGCTTGTACAGATTCGTCTCTCTACTTCATCGGAATAAACAATGCACTCTTGTGTCCATGCACCAGGTGATTCATATTCCTTTGATACAACCTGTGGTGTTCTTATCTCATCCCCCTCATTAGTTTTTTCATTAGCTTTATCACAGGCATCTTTAAAATCTTTTGCTTTTATTAAAACACAATGCTTATATAACTCCTCATATTTTTTATATAATCATCAACTTCAATACTTTCAGGAAATCGATCCTTCGCATCCAGTAGTACCCTCTCCAATTTATTTTTCTCATTCAGATTGCATGAATAAATTGACTCAATCAGAGTTAGATGTCCCTGTTTAATGAAAAATTCAGATAACATCAACCAACGAATATTAGGTTAGATTATATTAATATATGTTGAATGTTTACCATACCGTCAAAGTGTTCCTGTCAAAAACTATTAAACCAGAATCATCTTCATTGTTTTTTGATATTTTCTCAACTTTATTCATACGAGAGTCACTGTCTTCATTTAGTTCCAAAGCAGACGGTTCTCTAATCTTGCCCAAACCGAAACCACCGTTTTTTATTTCCTCATCTTCACGTCTTTTGAGGTTCTCCATGCTCCAAAACTCGATTGGGCTCATGCATCTGTCATCGTCGAAGCCCGGGCATGAAACACGATCAACATAAAGAAGCTGCATATTTAAATATAAACAAATATTATGTTGATGATCTACATACACCTACCATTAATCATAATATTTTTTGCCGGTACCAGTGTACGTATATGTAAGTAATATAACTTTTTAATGCATTAATGTTTTACGTATACGTAACATATGTGCAAACATTATATCCAATCAAGTATATCAAAATACTAACGTACCGTTAATATGGTTAGCGGTCCCACAAAATGTGACTTCATGTTACACCTTTGCCAGTTATTTTTGCAACCTTTAATGGCATCAACTATGTATGCACACCAGTCATAATCTTTCAAATCCGTGGTCATCTTAATATATTCCAAAATCCCGTATTTACATTTTCCATTCTTACAATACTCTATCATGGTGTTGTAAAAAAGTATCAAAAAGTCTAGCCTGAAGACCATATAGTTTTCATATTGATCCTCGATGATGTTCTTCACTATCTCAGATGTGCCAATACTCCTTCTTCCATAACGCTCTCTCCATCTCTTGTAAATCGGATGCTCGTCCTTATGTAATTCAAGACTACTTACATCTACTCCCGTGTTTGATATTCCAATTAAATTATAAATAGCATCCTTGTCTACTGCAATTTCTGAATTACCTACTCTTATAATCATCTTATGTGTATCTAACTGGTCAACAACAAAATGCCCAAGTTTCGCCGGTATACCATCAACATTGAAATTTAGAATTTTACCAAAACCCATGCTCCTTACACAATCTCTTTGCCTTTTGTTCATCTTCCTAACTGCATTATATAGTTGATGTGGTGATGAACGTGTGCGAATACCAAACCACTTGCTAACAGCTTCTACCTTAGAACCTATCCCATCTCTTTCTTCATCATACTCACTTTCATCATTAACATGTACATTCTTCTTCTTTTTTAATTTCCTACCATTAATCTTTTCATTTCTATCTGTTAACATATAAGTAAGCACAAAATGTATTGTTAACTAAAAATATATTAATATGAGGGTACAATACTCATAATCATACATATATGTATAGTTTCAAATTAATACATACCTTTTCCATCAACCTTTTCTGCTTTTCTCTTAATCCCTTTCTGTTGAACATTTTTTGTTGTTCCAGTTGGTGAGGTAGTATCTGGTTAAGATGTTTTACATTGTAATTTCATTAGTTTCATGTTATTTACATTCATTACTTATTGTTTACATACCTTCTCTGGCATTCTTTCTCTTCTTTGAAATTACTCCTGATGAAGCTTTATTGTCTTTTGATTCAACTACACATACATAACTAAGATTATCATACATGTTTAATTTCTTGTTTACATATGTGTATCCACTGGTTACATATATGTATCCATCTGATTACATATGTGTATCCAGCTATGTTCAAAAATTTACGTACTAATAAACAGTAACAAATGCATATCAATCTGGGTTATAAAAGGCACAAAATCATAACATTTTAAATAATGATTACATATATGTAATCATCTGTGTTCACTGATGTACATACTAACAAACAACAATAAATGCATATCAATATGTGAACTAAATGTGACATAATCATAACTTTTAAAAGAATGGTTACATATATGTATCCATATGTGTTCATATATGCACATACTAACAATCAATAATAAATGACTATCAATCAGGGTACTAAAAGGGACATAATGAAAACATTTTAACAGAATGATTACATATATGTATGCATATGTCTACAGTGATGTACATACTAACAAACAATATGAAATGCATATCAATATTTGTACGAAAAGGGTCATAATCAATATAAAAACATTTTAATGACTGCTTACATATATATAAACATCACTGTACATATGTGCACTAACTAACAAATAATTAAGAATAGTGCTTACATATATATAAACATCACTTGACAAAATGAAAACATTTTAACAGAATGATTACATATATGAGGGTACAATACTCATAATCATACATATATGTATAGTTTCAAATTAATACATACCTTTTCCATCATCCTTTTCTTCTTTTCTCTTACTCCCTTTCTGTTGAACTTTTTTTGTTGTCCCAGTTGGTGAGGTAGTATCTGGTTAAGATGTTTACATGGTAATTTCATTAGTATCATGTTATTTACATTCATTACTTATTGTTTACATACCTTCTCTGCCATTCTTTATCTTCTTTGAACTTACTCCTGATGAAGCATTTTTGTCTTTTGATTCAACTACACATACATAACTAAGAATATCATACATGTACTATGATGTCTTGTAAAATTATACATATATATAATAATCAAAATAAAATACCATTCGTTAGGCTCATAATTTCATTTATTCATAACAGATTCTCCTTTACTTCTTGTATCACATTCATCTTATCGATATCACTTATCTTTCGATTTGCCACTGTTAACGTAGAATAAATAAAAAATTCATTTACGTAGAACAATGTTCTTAATTAAGGTATTTAAATATACAACTTACAATAGGTCGATTTAATTTCTTTCGTATCAATACTTTTTATACCAGCTCTCCCCTGTTTTGATTCAGTATGCAATCCTGTATTAACACGATTCACATCAACAATTTAAAATTCATTTAAATACAAACACACGGTAAAATAGATACTAACCTTTCATTTCTGATCCTTCTTCATTATCTCCAACAACGATAGGATCAGATGATGTGTTTTTAAATTTATTAAAGGTATAGTGCAACGCAATTCTCCCACTTTTCCTCCTACTTTCGGATGACATCTACATGAAAGGTAGTTTAAGAATAAAAAGGAATAGCATAGCAATCAAATTATTCACAACTAAAAGGGACATAATATTAATCTTTTAAAGGCAGCTTACATACATGTATACATTTATGTACACATATGCACATACTAAACAACAATAACAAATGCTATCAATGTCACATCCCAATACTTGATTACGAACACATACAAATAACATTTTAAATCTGGGTACTTAACAAGCCCTAATCAAACTATTTAGAGTTTGCTAACATATATTTACCATCATTATTTATATTCTGATTACTTCATTGTCCATTATCAAAACATTTTAAATATTGCTTACATATATGTATCCATATGTGTACATATATGTAAATACTAACAAACAAAAACAATTGAATATCAATCAAACAACTCAACACTTGATTACATACACGTATCAACAAAAATTTTAAATATGTGCCCTAATAAAACATTTAACAGTTTGCTTACATATACATATTCAAATTATCACACTTACGATTTACGAAACAAATAAGGACAGGAATACATATGAACAATCACCTATATTTACATGAATGTTACAAATTGATTTTGATATGCATACTTAAAAACCCATACTCAATCAACATACGCGATGCTTACATATACGTATACAGCTGTGTACACATCAAGAAATCCCCAATTGTACAGCATAACATTTTACATTACCAATCCGGAAAAAGCCCTAGCATTTTAGTGTTGATACCATAACATAATGATGATTAATGTTTCGGAACCCTCTAACCGATCAATCGTTTTGCTTATCACAACATTTTATACTTTTGAATCGGCCGACATTGATAAAAAATACACATTATTGTAGTTTCAAATCTTCTTAAAGCACATATACTGCATTATGCAATCACAAATCACTCACATTTACATATTACCTATCTTCCATTCCATTTCTATTAACAAAACACATACCTTTTTTGCCTCTGTTCTTCGCTGAAACCATTCTTCGCAAAAATCACAGCCCTTCAACTATGTCGATGCCGGATTGAAAGAAAGTTTCAATCTTTTTAAATTTCTACAGAGAATCTATCACCAATTTGGAGTGATTGGGCGAAAATCGGGGGATTTGTTATTAATCGGATTGGTATTGGCGGTTAGATACCAAAAGTACTATTTTGTGTTGCCTAAACTACCCTTTTGGTAGACTAATCTGAATAAGGATTTCTCAATTAATTACAAATTTGCCACTTTCAATATTAACCATTGATCTAAACTAATCAATGGCTCACAAGTGGTTTTTTTAGTTTTCTTAATAATAGTGGTTTTCTTAGGAACCACCCCCTATATATATATATATATATATATATATATATATATATATATATATATATATATATATATATATATATATATATATATATATATATATATATATATATATATATATATATGAACAGTCATACAATGTATATCACATTATATATATTATATATGCATACTACGGAATCTCATTTATATCTATCTATCTATCTATATATATATATATATATATATATATATATATATATATATATATATATATATATATATATATATATATAATATATATGAACAGTCATACAATGTATATCACATTATATATATTATATATGCATACTACGGAATCTCATTTATATCTATCAATGCACACACATACACTCTAGGCATATGATACCACCATACAATGAATGTACCAACCCAAAACCCACTTCTATCCGCATGCCCATATACATGCATCGATATACATATATCAATGACATTCCCTTATACATACACATGTGCAACCACATCAAACAAGCACAAGCAGAACATTCACATCATTCCTATGCATTACCAAGAACTCCTGAGCACCCATATTCCTCTCGGCCTCCACCCCATGAACACACACCGCACACACACAAACTCATTAACACACCCACTATATACACGTATCCCACCGAATACACATACAGAAGTCGAACGGATCGCGCACATCGACGGAAATACACACACACTGCAGAACCCGATCACTCGAACCCATAAGCAAATCGAACACTGTATACTCACATAGAACACACATGTACAACACACACATATCCAGCCCTTGCAACGTCCCAACCGATCGAACTCGTCATAGCCCGCTTAGAAACAACTGTGACCGGTATCTCGAAACCGTACATAATGAACACTAGTAACGAGCAAGGAAAGGACATGATACCAATTAGCGGTGGTCTGTGACCAATAACACGGCTTCGCACGACTGAAATAACGTGAACAAATAAAGCAGACAAGTTAACAAAGGTGGCTGCTACGGGAGGTTTCCAGCCTACGATGAAAGCTGTCGTGTGGAGGGGGTTTGCCGGTGGTTTTGGAGTTGTCGAATGGAGCAATTAGGGTTGAAGGCTTACCTTTGTTGATGATACGAATGCAAGGGGGAGCTCTCGGATTGTGGGAACCGCATGGGGGGGTTGGTTACTATATGATAACTTGACTTTGTGAATTTACATGGTCTCTCTAGTTTAGCCTAATACATAATTAAGTTAATTTGTTTAGTTGTTATTAATAATAATAACTTTGATCATTATTATAATAACAATAATAATTGTAACATTAATCTTTATTACTTAATAATAATAAATAACTAAAATTTTATTTTCTTACAAATGTCAGGGAAGAATTAGAGACCGGTACGATGTTAACCTGAAAAGCTCGGGTTGTCAAATCATCTCCTTGTTAAAGAAATTTTCGTCCCAAAAATTAGAACACGGATTCAACGAACGTAGTGAGCGAGCTGGTCAGTTATCCGGAATGTAGGCGCGCTAGGGTTTCTGAGAGTTTCTGAAATATACCCGAAACAAAGAAATGTAAGGTTTCGCGTGAGTTGTGACATCATCCCCTTGTTGAAGGGAATTTCGTCTTGAAATTTAAAGAAAAGATATCTTAGAATGATACCTTAAGCAGTAGATGCCTGATTGTTGAACAATTATGGATACTTCTTTTTCATTTGATCTTCGCGCTCCCAGGTAAATTCTGGTCCACGCTTCGAGTTTCACCTAACATGCACAATAGAGATCTTGCTACGCTTTAGGGTTTTGACTTCTCGATCCATGATCTCCACTGGTTCTTCAATGAAATGAAGCTTTTCATCGATTTCTAGTTCCTCCAATGGAACGATGAGTGATTCATCAGCCAGGCATTTCCTCAGATTTGACACGTGAAATACATTGTATATTCTACTGAGTTCCTCAGGTAAGCTCAATTGATAAGCTACTGGGCCAACCCGTTTGACAATCTCAAATGGTCCCACGTATCTAGGGTTTACTTTTCCACGTTTCCCGAATCGAATCACACATTTCAAAGGTGACACTTTCAAAAGTACTTTATCACCAATCTGGAATTTCAACGGTTTACTACGCTTATTAGCATAACTCTTCTGTCTATCACGTGCTACTGCTATACGGTTACGAATTTGCACGATCTTCTCAGTCGTCTCGTGCACAAGTTCAGGACCCGTAAGTTGGCTTTCTCCAACTTCTGCCCAAAAAATAGGTGATCGACACTTGCGTCCATACAGTGCCTCAAATGGAGTGACCTTGATTGAGGTGTGATAACTGAGGAGAACTCAACTAATGGTAAGTGAGTTTCCCAATTGCTGTCAAAATCAATCACACAGGCATGCAACATGTCTTCCAGAGTCTGAATCCTACGCTCGCTCTGACAATCAGTTTGAGGATGGTACGTCGTGCTCATGTCTAACCGCGTACCCAGTGATCGTTGTAAATATTGCCAGAAATGTGAAGTGAATCGAGCATCACGATCAGAGATAATGGAAATTGATACACCGTGCCGAGAGACTATTTCCCTTAGGTAGATACGAGTCAACTTTTCCATTCGATCAGTCTCCCGGATTGCCAGAAAATTTGCGGATTTTGTCAAGCGATCTACGGTCACACAAATGGTATCGCATCCGCTGGGAGTCCGAGGCAGTTTTATAATGAAATCCATTGACATCTATTCCCACTTCCATATTGGAATTTCTGGTCGTTGAAGTAAACCGGATGACCGTTGATATTCCACTTTAACCTTAGAATAGGTTAAACATCTGCTTACATAGGTGACAATGTCAGCTTTCATGTTTGGCCACCAGTAGGGGTGTAAACGAGCCGAGCCGCTCGCGAGCTACTCGAGATCGGATCGATAAAAAACTCGAAATGAGCCGAGCTTTATCGAGCTCGAGCCGAGTTCGAGCTTGAATAAAAGCTCATTTAATTACCGAGCCCGAGCCCGTGCTTCAGGTATCGAGCTCGAGTCGGCTCGCAAGCCTAAACGAGCTTTATATATATATATATATATATATATATATATATATATATATATATATATATGTATATATATATATATATATATTAATTTATTAAATATATTATAAATAATACTTATTATATATGAAGTTATGATAAAAACAATTACAAAATGTGTATAATGTTATTTGTAACATATATAATTATAAATATATATCTAAATTAAATATAAAAATATTAAAAATAATTTTTAAATAAATAAAAGAGTCGAGCCCGAGCCGAGCTCGAGCTTGAAATAGTATTTTTCGAGCCGAGCTCGAGCTTTAAAAATAAAGCTCAAAACGAGCCGAGCTCGAGCTCGAGCTCTCCAAAGTCATCACAAGCCGAGCTCGAGCCCATACGAGCTCGGGCTTGGCTGGGCTCGTTTACACCCCTAGCCACCAGTATAGAATCTTTAAATCTTGATACATCTTCTCCGAACCCGGATGAATAGAATATTATGACCTATGAACTTCATCCATCACCAGCTCTCGTAAATATCCATACAAAGTAACCCATATTCGTTCCATAAACTAACGAATTACGTTCGGTTTGGTCTCTAATTGTTTTTCCATGCCCCGCATGGACTCTGCTTTCATGTTCTCATCCTTCAAAGTTTCAAGTTGAGCATCACGGGTCTGATCTGGTAATTTGGTGTTGATAGTAAGTTGTAATGCTCGAACTTGTTTTGGCTTAGAGGTCTCTTTTCGACGTAGGGTGTCGGCTACTACATTAGCCTTACCCGGATGATATTTGATTACGCAGTCATAGTCGTTTAACAGTTCGACACAACGTCCTTGTCTCATGTTTAGCTCCTTCTGTTCAAAGATGTGCGGGAGACTCTTGTGATCGGTGTATATGGTGTACTTGGTACCGTACAAGTAATGTCTTCATATCTTGAGTGCAAACACAACGGCTCCCAGCTCTAAGTCGTGCGTCGTGTAGTTTTTCTTGTGAAGTTTTAGTTGACGGGAAGCATATGCGATCACCTTCTCGTGTTGCATTAGCACACAACCGACCTTGAATGGATGCATCACAATAAACTACAAAATCGTCTGTTCCCTCGGATAGGGATAGAATCGGTGTCGTATAGAGTTTCTGCTTCAGATCCTGAAATGCGGATTCTTGTTTGTCACCCCAATTATATGTAGTGCCTTTATGTGTTAACACGTTGAGAGGTTGAGCAATCTTTGAAAACCCTTCGATGAATCGTCGATAATAGCCAGCCAACCCATGAAACTGTCGTACCTTAGTCAGAGTCTTAGGCGTAGCCTAGTTCTTGATGATTTTTATCTTTGTAGGGTCAACATGTATTCCATTCTCGTTGACCACATGACCTAAGAATTGGACTTCTCGTATCCAGAAGTCACACTTTGAAAACTTAGCAAATAATTGTTCTCGTTTCAGCAACTCCAGGATCAGTCTAAGATGTTCCTCATGTTCTTCCTTATTCTTTGAATAAATAAGGATGTCATCGATGAAGACAATGATGAACTTGTTCAAATAGGGTTTGCACACTCGATTCATAAGGTCCATGAAAACCGCCGGTGCATTGGTCAACCCAAATGGTATAACTAGAAACCTGTAGTGGCCATACCTAGTTCTGAACGCAGTCTTTGAAATGTCCTCATCTCGAACCCTCAGTTGATGATATCCCGACCTCAGATCTATCTTGGAATAGAAACTCGACCCTTGAACCTGATCGAACAAATCATCGATACGCGGGAGATGATGACATTTTTTAACCATCGTTTTGTTCAATTCCCTATAGTCAATACACATACGAAAGGTTCCATCCTTTTTCTTGAAAAAACAGGACTGGGGCTCCCCACGGTGATGAGCTATGTCTGATAAACCCTTTATCCAATAGTTCCTGCAATTGCGTAGACAGCTCTTGGAGTTCATTTGGAGCTAATCTGTACGGTGCCCTCGTGATAGGTCCGGCTCCAGGTACCAAATCAATCTGTAACTCGACTTGGCGATGCGATAGGAGACCAGGTAGGTCTTCAGGGAAAACCTCGGGAAAATCACGTATAATAGGGATATCTTCAATCTTCTTTTCCTCGGTTTCTTTCTCGATGACCATAGCGAGGAAAGCTGTATGACCTTTACATAGGCATTTCTAGGCTTTTATGTAGGAGATGATTCCAGAGACTGTACCACTCTTCTCGCCCTGAACTGATAAAACTTCACCACTAAGAAGTGGTACACGGATGATCTTCTCATAATAGATGATCTCAGCTTGGTTCTTAGATAACCAGTCCATACCAACGACCATATCAAATCTACTAAGTGTGACATGCATAAGATCTATATCTAAATCATATCCAGATAATCCCAGTTTACATCCCTTAATGATGTGAGTTGCCTTAGTCAGTTTCCCATTAGCTAATTCTAAAGTGTAACTAGGTTCCATATCAACTAAAGTTACATCTAAAAGTTTACTAAACTTGGTAGAAACAAAGCTCCTATTAACACCTGTGTCAA
Organism: Flaveria linearis; assembly: GCA_024085815.1. Taxonomy (NCBI): domain Eukaryota; kingdom Viridiplantae; phylum Streptophyta; class Magnoliopsida; order Asterales; family Asteraceae; genus Flaveria; species Flaveria linearis. The sequence continues at coordinate 14,196,879 of CM044011.1, forward strand.
ACAGTATAGAAGTAAAACAACCATTCAGAAGAAACGTACCAGTAACCACATTCTGATCATTCCTTGCCTCACCAGAACCAATCACAAAAGCGCGGCCTTTAGCATCGTTTCCATTATTACCCTTGTTTCCATTCTTCAGCTATGGGCAGTCCTTCCTGTAGTGTCCCTCCTTACCATATTCATAACAACCCCTAGGTGTTTCTCCCTGTCGTTGTTGTTGGGGTTGTTGCTTAGTCATCAATTCTCCTCTGCAGTCTCTAGTAATATGACCCATCTTACCACATCTTTGACAGCGAAAACGACCACACTGTCCATAATAATGGAAGTTGCACTTGTTGCACTTTGGTTTCTTACCAACATAACCACTCGATCCTTGACCACTGTTGTTGTTCTGGTTGGTATTAGCGAAGTGCCTGGATGAATCAAACTTCCTGGTTTGTTGTTGAGGCTGATTTGGGTTAGAAGACTTGCCAGGTGCACCGTCCCATTTTCACTTGTTATCAGATGAATTAGTCGCAGTTCCAGGCTTAGGTACTATGACTTGAGCTACTGTCTGATCAGTAAGTTTGTGAGCCAGACGAATAGCTTATTGAATAGTGATTGGATCTGCAGCTATGACATTGGCTTGAATTTGAGGAGCTAACCCATCAATGTACCTTTTTATCCTCTTGTAGGCTGGAGTCACCATTTGAGGACATAAGACAGCCAACTCGTGTGAACGAGTTGTGTACTCCTCTATCTCAGATCCAACCAACTTTAGGTTCCAAAACTCCATTTCTAGTTTCTAAATTTCATTCCTGAGATAATACTCTTCCTTCAATAGTGTCTTGAAGTCTTCCCAAGTTAAGTTGTTAGCAGCTTCCAATCCTAGAGTCTGAAGTTAGGAATTCCACCAGGTTAAAGCAGGTCCTTTCAAGGTGCCAGAAGCATACTTGACACGATTCTCCGCCGGACACTTACACATTACAAAGGCGGATTCCAGCTTCTCAATCCAACGGTGGAGGATAACAACACCCTCGGAACCCTTAAATGAATGAGATTTGCAGTCCATGAACATCTTGAAAGTGCAGACTGCTTGACCTGGAATGAAAGGATACGTATTAATGATTTAAGGATTGTTAAGCAAAGTATCACAAGTTAATTTAGATCCAAAAGATCTATTTGATAGAGGTTTACCTCCTTGATTTTGGTTCTGGTTAGTATTATTGTTTTGATTTTGGTTCTTGGCCTGTTCGTATGTCGCGAGCGCTTCAGCAACACGCTCATTTATGACGGCAGCAATTACATATGCCACTATGCTAAATGGAGAAATACTTAATATTGATAGTATTTAAACCTTGACAGATACAGAAAGAATGTGCATTGAATTAAATCGGCATGGCTATTAACTATGTATCATACATGTCTCATTTCTTCTTGGCTCGTACCTACCTCACTTTAAATGCATTAAAAAATGAGTGAAAAGAGACTGATGTTACATTCATTCGATCCCAATATATATCTTGGTACCTAAAAAATATAATTTTCTTCCAGATATTTCACAAATGAGAAACTATAAGTGGTATATTTGTTTTTCTCTAATAACTCGTTAATCATATTACACACACACATATATAAAATTGCATTCTTCTTGATTTTGTTTTCTTTTTTAACAGTGATAAGAGCTTCATATATATGTCCAAATTAAAGATAAAAGAAACGAGATAATGATACTCAAAATATCGTGTTTGAAGCTGAGCTTGAAATAAGAAAATATATGAAACTTTTCTCATATATGTTTATAGACAAACTTGAGGGTAGGTTTTAATTGATGAAGGATCAAAGATGTCGTAATCACATCAATTTTTGTAAGACAAACTGAAAAAGAAAACGAGATCAGAAAAGTAATCCTTGAAAAATAAATAGCTAGATGAGAACTCTCTCTACCAATTAGCTCCATATCAATTGGTATGGGAGTAGATATCTTATGATTTTTAATATAAAGATCATAATTTCGAGTCTCATTTGGTGCAATATGTTTCAGATGGGTCAGGAGTTTTATCACAGTTAACCTATGAATCATGGTTTTCCCTAGAATGATAGAAGGACCAGGTCACTATAACATTGTTTGTGCTCACATGGCGTGAATGGCCTTTCACAAATAAATTTACCTAGGTGACCGGGCTTATAATATTTGTTAACGATTAAAAATGAGTAGATATTCAAGAAACAAAAGATTAAGGTCTTTTAATTTGTTAATTTTTATATCCTTTCTTCGCTACTTGATACATAATAGACAGTGGCGTTGATCATGAGGGGGTATATGTACGCTTATTTATATAAATAAATAAATAAAATAATAAAATAAAACAAAAAACTATAAGACATTAAAAACTCATTAACAAACCTAATAACAATTTAATTATTTTAAACTACTAAATCTTAAATTAATGCCCATTAACATATATAGTTTAGCCCTATGTCATTTCACGAATCTAAACTGAATTTAATATCTTTACCTTATTTAATACTCAAATTATGAATTAAAAAAAACGACTAAGCCATTCACGCAGAAGGTTGATCGGCAGAAGCAGCCTGCTTCAAGCAGAGACCATCGATATCCAATTTTTGAATGCATCGACCTCTCAATCTCAAATCACAAGTCACAAGGCACGATTACCCAATTTACAAGTGGTCCATTTTTTTACTCGCACAGGGTCCAAAATTTTTCAAGGATTCTCGATAGCGGCCCTGATAATCAAAAACATCGTCTACATACTTTTTAGTTCCACAAAAGATTCAACACAAAACTTAATGTCACATTCAAGTTCTCTGATCATTTCCAATAGTAATATACTTGTAACCTCCTGAACAAATATGAAATACACGTAAAATCTGATTTAAGGGAATCGTCATGACATTCATGTATGGGCATCAGATAATTTTGTCTAATTCCTTCTATTGCATCAGATAGCTTCGATTTCTCTCATCTTTCTGGTACATGTGTTTTTGCATTTCATGATGTATCTTATGTTAATTTATATCAAATGTGTTCTACATATTGAAATAACAAATGGAGAAAAACAATGTGGATAGTACGAAAATGAACATTGTTTTGTTTTTTTAATTTCAAATATGACTTACATACTTATTTACTCCTACTTTTAAACTATAAATTTCTTTAACTTGTATCAAGATTTGAAGCCTGATCTTCTCCGTCTTGTGATTTAATTATGGGCTACCGACGAAGTTGGCGAAAATGAATATTGTTAATTAATAAGATAAATTTATTTTTGTATGTTGCAGTACTATTTCTAGAAGCAAAAAAGGCAAGCCTTTGTCAAAATTCTAGTACGTAGTACACAGAATATCATTATCGAAATCATTATCCTACAGAAGAGAAAGCAAACTTTTGGACATTGAAATGTATCTCTTGAAAGAAAAATTAATAGATAGATAGAGATTGCTGTTTCTGCAAGTATATCTACATAATGCATTCATTGCGTATATGCATATGTGTATGTGAATATGTTCTTTTGTTTTGGGTTAAGATTCCGTGTTCATAACAGTTTGATAGATCGATATACGAAGATGAATTCGTATGAAGAATGACTTTGAAGGCTACAGCCATATATCTACGTAAAAATACCCCATACATTGTTGTGTCAGAATCGGTAGAAAACTTATTATTAGAATTAAATGTCGATCAGAATTTTACATGCACAAATTTAGGGCCCATGACTAGGGGACCATGATGCATACGAACGTTGAGGTTGACGATTACAATAACAATTAATAGAGATAATGATATTTTAAAGTGTCACAATAGCCGTGGGCAAATTTCTTTATTACTGTTTATGTGTAAAGGGGGTTTGATCATTTGCTTTTTGTCTTTTTTATTCGTTGTGTATTTAAAAAGTCCACAAGATTGGGGTCTAAGGTGAGGTAACGTGAAAATGACAAAAATTTATTAGTTATTAGAACATGCATGTGTAGGATTGAAGATCACTTATTTATGCATGTTCAAGAAATCACCACCAAAGCATAGTCTTATTTGACTTGCATCATTATTAAACACTTTTGTACTCTTGTAATTAGGTCTAAATTAAATTTTATAATTAATTTAAGATTGTTGTCTTAATTTTAATAGATACTTTTGAGGGAAATTATGTACTTTATATCATAATCACAATGTACATGCATTAAACATGTTATGTTAAAATATATGTAAAAAAATGTGTTTATTACCATTGTGGGGATTTTCATGTTAAAAAGTTCAGTAACCAAGTTCTAAAAACATTAATTAGTGTCATTATCTCTCAATAATATTTTTAAATTGACACATTTTCAATCACTCATTGGCACGAGAACAACAAAAAAGAACCTTGTGGTTTTTGTATGTGGCTCTTATATGGTTTGACATTATGTTAGTCACCACAAGCAGTGTCCTCATGTTTTCGTTATGCGTACTATATATCTTCTATAATTTGAGGAAAATGCTAGACTTTTCACGTAATTTCGTTATATTTTAATAATATATACTAGTATATAAATCAAAACCTTAGTACGTGCACGAGTGTAACTTTACAAAAAAATAAAATAAAACATATAATACGACTTTTAAGCATTGGTACAACTGGTCTATACAATCATTCATATTTCGCCACATATTTAATAAACTCCTTCTAATCAATACATATTATTAATACGTCATTTAATAATGTAAGATCATTTTATTCAGTACATTATATATATTATATTATTTATAGAGTAAATTATCATTTTTGTCCCTGTGGTTTGGTGAAAATTGCCACTTTAATCCAATAGTTTGTTTTTCGCATCTGGGTCCCTGTGGTTTACAAATCTTGTCATATTCATCCAGTCCGTTAACTCCATCCAAAATTTCCGTTAAATGAGGGGTATATTGGTCATTTTACATATATGTTTTTATTTTTCTTTTTTTAAACCTGATTTAATATATACTCTTTAAATACATTGCTATTTTAGTCCCTGTGGTTTGAGCGTATTGCCAATTTAGTCCAAAAATAACCACCACACCACTACCCGTCACCAGAACCACCGAACCACTACCACCGCCCCATCACAAAGCCACCAACACCACACCAGAGCGCCCACCACCACCACGCACATTGGATCATCGCTACCATGTAAACCCTAAAAATCGACAATCAATATTGGACTTGTAACATACTACTTCGAAAATGCATATCAAACCCTACTAATACATCTACAATACTCGTTTTCAAGGGTTCCATATATGTTTTCTAAGGGGTTTGTTATAAGTTCGAGATTAACAGTTTGTTTCTAGGGTCTACATGGTGGTGGTGATCTAGTGTGTGATGGCGGAGATCTAATGTGTAGTGGTGGAGATCTAATGTGTGGTGGTGGTGCCTGTCTGGTGTGGTGCTGGTGGTTTTATGATAGGGTGGTGGTGATGATTTGGTGGTTCTGATGGAGTGGTGGTGGTTTTACGGCGTGGTGGTGGTGTGGTGTGTAAATACAAGGTCCAACTCTAGATGGTTCCGGTCTTGTTGAACTTCTATTTACCGATGCTCTCCGAAGCTTCACACCTACGCACAATGAAAACAACACCAGTTAAGGCGTTCCAAGGGGGAAATATCCCTGGAACGACCCTCCGGCGTGAGAGTAAGTATTGGTGGAATAGAAATATGTGATAGGGATAATTAAGGGGGAGCTTTTGTGTGTATTCTTTTGTAAGGATCTCGATCCTCCTTACCTAGTATTTATAGTGTTTGCCTGCTGCAATCGTGTGCTGCTTTACAGGGATTATTTCCCGACAAATGCATTACCTTTTATATTCTCCGACCGTTACTGAATTATCAGTTATGATTGGGGTGATTCCAATGTAATTAAATATGGGGCACATGTCCTGCTGGCTTACCCGTTCCGCCTACATGGGCCGAGCTTTCGGGTTCGGGTACCCGGTCTTGTGTGGGTTATTTGTACCCTACATCTACATGGTGGTTCCATCACGAGTGGTGGTAATATGGTGTTTTATGCCAAGGTGGTGGGATTTTTGGACTGAATTGGCAAACATTTCCAAACCACAGGGACTAAAATAGCAATTTATTTAAAGGGGATATATTAAATGGAGTTTAAAAAAATAGAAAAATAAAACATATATGTAAAATGACCAATATACCCTTAATTTAACGGAGAATGTTGGATGGAGTTAACGAACTGGATGAATATGACAAGATTTGTAAACCACAAGGACCTAGATGCGAAAAAATAAACTATTGGATGAAAGTGGCAATTTTCACCAAACCGAAGGGACGAAAATGGCAATTTACTCTTATTTATAATACTTTAAGTTAATATTTAAATTTATTAATGAGTATTATCTTATTTGAATGTTTAACTATATAGTTACTATTTATTTTTAATTATAATAATTAAATTTATAAATAAGTATTATCTTATTTGAATACTTAACTATATAATTATTAACTACTTTATCTATATTATCTATACTATTATATAAAAAATTTTGATGATGACAAACTTGTAATTTACTCAAAATTTAAAACACCTTATATAACTTTTTAAACATAAGATATAAGTGTTATATATAATAGTTTCTAATCTACCCTTATTTAATAAATTTCTCCCAATTAATATATTATTTAATGTATATTTATTTTAAACATTATCTTATTTATAATAATTTAAATTAATATTAAAATATTACTACAAGAAAAATGGTTTTTCGTGTCGATGTTTTTTGCGGCGATACTCATTTCGTCGCAAAAAACACACTAAACGACAAAAATAATCACCTTTTTGACTTTTCTAGCTAAATACACCTTTTGCGGCGACTTAATCGTCGCAAAAGATATTTTCAATTTTTTTATTCTTTCTGAATTCTCTTTTAGGAGGTAAAATTTTCCGCTTATTTATTTGCGGCGATATTGTCGTCGCAAAAAAGTTTTTTATTTTTTTAATTTTTAATCCTTTTTAATTTATTTTTGTTTTTTGTTTTTTGCGGCGATTTTAAGTCGCAAAAAATTCATTATCGCCGCAAAAGAGTTGTTAACTTTATGAAAACGGGGATTCCAGATCTGTTCCCTATTTTCACACAAAACACCAATTCACAAACACCACCACCAGATCCGCGACCACCACCGCCGCTGCTCTCCCACCGCCACCACCACCGCCATCTGCCACCGTCGCTGCTCTCCCACCGCCACCACCACCGCCATCTGCCACCGCCACCCGCAGTTCCAGTCACCACCACCGCCGTCGGCCGGGTGTGGACCACCACCGCTTGTTGTCGCCCTGTCACCACCACCACGCCGGCACCACCACCGCGCGCCACCTGCTCCACCGCCGCTTCACCAATGTATAAGATCTGTTCCCAATTTTACGTTTTGTATTTATTTGGTATACAAATACATATTAGAATGTATGTATATGTGTGTATGGATGTATATATGTATATTTGTGTATGGATTTGTGTATGTATATTAGAATGTATGTATATTTGTGTATGGATGTATCTGTTCCCAATTCTTATTTGTTATACAAATATATTTCTGGATATATAAAATGGATTAATATGTATATTTGTGTATATGTATATGGGTATTTGTGTATGAATATGTATGTGTATATATTAGAATGTATGTATATGTGTGTATGAATGTATATGGGTATTGAGATTAAAATGAATATATATTTGTGTATGAATGTATATGGGTATTGAGATTAAAATGGATTTATATGTATATTTGTGTATGAATGTATATGGGTATTTGTGTATGAATGTGTATGTCTATATATTAGAATGTATGTATATGTGTGTATGGATATATATGTATTTATGTATGGATATATATGTGCATGTGTATGGATGTATATATGCATTTATGTATGGATGTATATGTATATGTGTATGGATGTATATGTATATTTATGTATGGATGTATATGTGTATATGTATATGTATGTTGAATTGTGATTAAAATAGATGTATATGCGTATTTGTGTATGGATGTATATGTGTATGTGTGTATGTATGTTAAATTGTGATTAAAATGGATGTATATGTGTATTTATGTATGGATGTATATGTGTATTTGTGTATGGATGTATATGTGTATGTGTATATGTGGGTATTTGTGTTTGTATTTCCCTAGTTTTAAATGTGTTAAGATAATTAATATTAGAATGGATGTATTTGTGTATGGATATCCATATATGTGTATGTGTGTATGTATGTTAAATTGAGATTAAAATGAATGTTAAATTGTGATTAAAATGGATGTATATGTGTATTTGTGTATTGATGTATATGTGTATTTGTGTTTGTATTTCCCTAGTTTTAAATGTGTTAAGATAATTAATATTTGTTTGTAGACACAGTTATGACGATTGATAAGACTTGGACTACTTTAGAAAATAAATTTTCTAAAGAATATCTGATTGGTCTTAAAGCATTCATGGAAAGGTGTAAGAATTATATGAATGGCCAAAATAAAGCACGGTGTCCGTGTAATAATTGCAATAACAGTTATTGGTTTCCTCTTCCAACAATAGAGCGCCATATACATAATAATGGTTTTTGCCGATTTTACAAAACATGGACGCATCATGGTGAATCATATGTTCCGTCACCGGTAGTTCCAGTCATACCTCAAACGACAGACCCAATACATGATTTTATTAATGATGTTCGTCAGGAGAATATCCCACAAGAGGACAACACATACGACGACGACGAGCCAATGAACACAACAGATACACCGAGTGATACAAATGATGAACTTGCTGAATTACTGAAACTTGCCGACAGCGAACTATACCCTGGTTGTGACGGGATGTCTTCATTGGATTTCTTGGCAAAACTAAGTCACATGAAGGCCATCAATAAATGGACCAATACATCGTTTGACCAATTGTTAGAATTTCTGAAAACTGCATTTCCGCTTGCTAAAATCCCACCGTCAAACTATGAAGCCAAGAAGATAATGAAGAAAGTTGGGTTAGGATATGAATCGATCCACGTTTGTAAGAACGACTGTTGTTTATTTTAGGGGAAGGATAACAAAGATTTGCAAAAATGTCCAATATGTTATGAAAGTAGTTGGAAGGACGCAAACACTAAGGGGAAGAAAGTTGCTCACAAGGTTATGCGTTACTTTCCATTAATTCCTAGATTAAAGCATATTTATAGCTCAAGATACACTGCAAAGCATATGACATGGCATGCTTCTGGACGTTGCACGGAAGATGGTAAGTTACGTCACCAGGTGGATGGTACATCATGGAAAGAATTCGATTCAATGTATCCTGATTTTGCCAAAGAACCTAGAAATGTTAGATTAGGGTTGGCTGCTGATGGCTTTAATCCATTTGGGAACATGAGTACGTCGTATAGCATGTGGCCGGTAATATTGACAACATACAATACGCTGCCATGGTTATGTATGAAAGAGTCTTCATTCATGCTGACGTTATTAATCCCTGGCCCTAAATCACCTGGGAAGGACATTGATGTTTTTTAAGACCATTGGTTGATGAATTGAAAAGTCTTTGGTCGGACGGAGTCGTACCAAAAGATGCGGTTACGAACACTTTCTTCACATTACGTGCAATGCTTTTATGGACTATCAATGATTTCCCTGCTCGTAGTAGCTTGTCTGGTTAGAGTGGGCAAGGTTACTTTGCATGCCCAACATGTAAGGAAGACATTCCATCTGTTCATGTATTGAGAAAAACTACTTATGTTGGGCATAGAAGATGGTTACCAATGAATCATAAATGGAGGAAGGACAAGTCATTCAATGGTAAGAACGAGAATTGTTGGACCAAAAGAACCAATGAGCCAAGATCAGGAAAACCTCTAAGTCCCACATGCCACTACAACAACAAGTGAAGACTCTCATCAGCTATTGTGTTCTCCTGCCGGAAGGTCAGAGAGGAACTGAGGACTCTCATCAGCTATTGTGTTCTCTTGCCTGAATGTCAGGGCTCGAGAGCATCTTAGTGCCAGCTCTCTGCTGAGATGATGAAGTCTGAAGAACAAATTCTGAAGATCAAAGAACTAAAGATCATCAGCTGAAGATATCAAAAGGCTGAAGATCTAAAGAACTGAAGATCTTCCGAAGCACAAAGTCTGAAGACAAAGACTGAAGACAACAACTGATGATATCTACTGAGATCATCAGTTGTTACATCTTCCGAAGCTGTTCTATCTTCCGAAGCAAAGTCTGAAGAAAAAGACTGAAGACAACAACTGATGATATCTACTGAAGTCATCAGTTGTTACATCTTCCGAAGCTGTTCTATCTTCCGAAGCAAAGTCTGAAGAAAAAGACTGAAGACAACAACTGATGATATCTACTGAAGTCATCAGTTGTTACATCTTCCGAAGTAACATCTTCCGAAGTTTCATCTTCCGAAGCCAAGTCTGAAGACCAAGTACTGAAGACAGAGTTTGTCTCAACAACTGAAGAAGTCCTCTTCAGTTGTTGTGGTGGTTTTTCCTTTTCCGAAGTTTATTTTGTGTCAGTAGTTGTACAACAGCTGAAGAGAATGTTCTTCAGCTGTTATAGTTTCAGTAGTTTACTTTTGTCAGTACTTAGGAACTTTTGTAAGAGGATGTCAGTTGTTGACATCTTCAGTAGTTTTATGTTTTGTCAGTTGTAATTTGAATATTCAGTGATGTCAGAAAAAGGACATCACGCCCATCCTTTTGCCGCCTATAAAAGGATGGGTAACCATACTGTTTTAATGGCCGAAACGTGCGAACCAATAGAACATTTATTGTTTTGCAGAAACTCTTCTCTCTATGTTCATGCTTTAATTTGAAATATCTTTTATGTTCTTGCGTTAATTGCTAATTAATGAGCTAAATCCGCTGCAAACATAATCTAATTGATCAACGAGAGAGGCTGAGATCCTGTTAAATGGTATCAGAGCGGGTTAATCATTGATCGATCTTACCATTGATCATTTGAAACTGCTCTTTTGATCTCTCAGTTTGATCGAATTAGCAATTTGCAAGAGTTAGTCATAGAGAGTGAGTTTCTGCTGTTTCCGGCCAAAATCTTGAGGTCTTTTGGTGGTTTTGAGTTACGATTGTCGTGTTTAAACTTGTTCTTGACCAAACCCTGAGATGACAACACCAACCAATGATCCTCACAATACTGGTTCCGCAACCAAGCCTTCGATGCTGGTTAGGAACGAGTATAACATATGGCAAAGACGTATGCTCCACCACTTGGCTGTCAACAGTGCTGGCTGTTGGAAGTCAGTGGTGCATGGGCCATACAAGCCTATGGTGAACGTCCCGGAATCTAATGAACAGGTTGCGAAGAAACCTAAACAGTATTCGGACGAAGATCTAAAGCTGTTTGAAATTGATGCTAGAGCCCATGGAATTTTAGCCATGGCTATTCCAAACGAGATGTATTCAGGGCTCTTGCATCATGAGTCTGCTCATGACCTATGGGTTGCTCTAAAGGAACAATTTGGAGGAACTGATTCGGTCTTAGCAAACAATAGGGAAATCCTTGCCCAACAATATGAGACTTTCTCATATAGAAAGGGTGAGACTCTGACCCAGCAGTTTGAGCGGTTCTCTTGTTTAATCTCTGAGCTGAAGATGGTTAAACAAGAGTACTCCAAAAGCCAGATGAACAACAGGTTCCTCAGGTCATTGCCTGAGAGATGGGACACATATACCATTGTCCTACGCTCTAGTGCTGACCTTGACACTCTATCTCTCACCCAACTTCATGGGAAACTACTCACTTTTGAGAGAGAGGTAGAGCAAAAGAGGAAGTTGTCATCTTCTGGCAAACTTGCTGATGACTTTGTCCAAGGTAATACTGCCTTGATAAGTCATGAGTCAGAATATGCTTCATCAGAAAGTTCTTATGATGAGCATATTGATTTCTCTACAAACTCAGAACAAGCTTTTGTTGGTGTTAGTAGTTCAGGAGGTGGTGGTGACAATTTGTGTTTTCTGATGGAGGATTTGAAGGGCATTCCAGATGATGATCTGGAAGAGATGGATATTTTGAACCAAATGGCAATGATAAATATCCGCTCTCAGAAGTTCTACAAAAGAACTGGTAGGAAATTCCCAGGACTCTCTGGCAAAACCAAAGTTGGTTTTGACAAGAGCAAGTTGAGGTGTCACAAGTGCCAAAGGCTTGGACACTTTGCAAGAGAGTGTAGATCATCTGGATCTAACTCATCTGCACCCTTTGTGACCTTTCCCAGCAATAGCTCACAGCACAAAGGGCAACCTTCCTACAGTTTTCCCCATCCATCTCAAGCACAAGCACCACCTGCTTATTTTGTGCCACAGGGTCATATGCCTTATTCTTACCCCTGTTACTACATGCCTCAGCCTGGTCAACCTCAAGCAACCCCGGCTCAACCACCTCATGCTCTTCCAGAGCCTCATTCTTCCCAATCTCATCACCACACACAACCTCAACAACAAAGCTTTTTCACCCCAACTGCTGTTGACTGGAGTAGTCTACCAGAAGAGCTATCTGGTCAGGAACCACTACTCCAAGGTGCTGGTCAACATGGTGGTGATCAACCTTTTGGAAATCTTGCTCTGATGGCCCTTGATTCTGCTGAAGGGTCATCATCCAATGCCTCATCTCAGGTATCCACTGAGGCAAAAGCCAAGCTTTGTTCAGAGTCATGCATAGCAGCATTTGCTTCTATTAGAGAAGCAAATGTAGCTTTAATAGATAAAAATCTTGAGCTTGAGCACACTATTTCCAAAAGAAAAGCTGATTTTGAGGTTGTTCTAAAAGATAAAAATGATGAGATTTACAAGCTTAACTGCCAAATCAAAGATGCTAAAGCTAGGGAAGATGTACTTCTTGAGAAGTACAAAGATCTCAAGGAAACTCTTGCAACCACCCAAGTTGAGTGTGATCGATGGGTGCAATCTTGCAAGGGTTTTGAAATGCTTCTTAGCAAGCAAACAGCTTCCAATGTGAAGTTTGGCATTGGTTATAATCACACTGCTCCTCCCACAGATTTCATTTCAAGAGCAGAAGTTGAATCTGATGGGGAGAGCAATAACCAATCCTTCTCATCATGTGACTTACTATCCTCTGAATCAGCATCATCAGAGATAGACTATCACATGACCAAAAGGCTGATCAACTCAGAAGTTGTCACTAGAAGTACTGAAGGTACTGGAGAGCAAGTGACAACATCTGAAGTTCAAACCTCAAATACTGTTAGCACTAAAGAGAAGAAAACTAACAGTAGGAAAGGTTTGAAGACAGCTAAAGAGGATACCAGGAAAGCAGGTACTAGGAAGAAAACTGCTAGTACTGATGACAAACAGCTGAAGAACAAGTCCTCAGCAGTTAAATCCTCTTCAGCTGATGATCAGCATAAGATGAAGAAAAAGCCATGTGAGATATGTGGCTTATTCAATCATCTCACTGATGATTGCTGGTACAAAAGGGGTTCCAAACTCAAGCAGAAGGAGAAAATTTCTGAGAGCATCAATAAAATGAAGAGTGAGTTTGAAACCAAGTTTGTACTGGCAACATCCAAGTCTGAAATCCCTAAGCCCAAAGCTAAATCTAAGGTAGGGATTTCTCAGACAACAGCTGAGGTTGCTCAGAAAAAGATGGTACAACATAGGAACTCATCATCAGTAAACTCCAATGTGTCTGAAGAGCTGAAGGCCTTATCACAAAACCAGACACAGTTGGTGATGATGGTTCAGCAACTAGTGGGAAGAGTCAACCACTTAGATGCTCCTATGTTGAAACCACAGAAAAGGAAGTCCAAGCCAAAAGCTTCCTCTTCTGTACCATCTTCTTCACCTCAAGCTGTCACACATAACACACCTGTTAGTGCTACATCTGTAGCTGAGATCAGACCCAAGGCCAAGCAGGTTTGGGTCTCCAAGACTAACTAACACATGGTTGTGTTTGCAGGGTTCTTCAACATGCCAAAGAAGCATCTGATATGTAGACAGTGGAGGATCCATGCACATGACGGGAAGCAGCTCCCTTCTTAATGACTACTCTCAAGGAAAGAAGGGATTTGTTTCTTTTGGCAACGATGCAAAGGGTTACATCGTCGGAAAAGGCTTTGTTTCCAACGGGGAAATAAGGTTTGATGATGTTAACCATGTGGAGAATCTCAAGTACAACCTCTTGAGTGTCAGTCAAATGTGTGACAAAGGCCATGTTGCCCTATTCACAAGCCAGAACTGTAGGATTCTGTCATCCAAAGTTCTGAGTTTGATTGACAAGGCATTGGATGAACACACTCTCCTGAAGGCCAACAGGACAGGAAGAGTGTATGCCTTAGATCTTTCCAAAAAGATGGATCTAAAAGGCCATCCTTGCCTATTCTCCAAGGCATCTCCTCAAGAGTCTACACTTTGGCATAGAAGGCTGGGTCATGTTAATTTCAAGAACATGAATCAGCTTATAAGCCATGGTTTAGTAAGAGGATTGCCTCTGAAGGAGTTCAAGTGTGAAGATGACTGCACTGCTTGCTTGAAAGGAAAACAACACAAAGTTTCATTCCCTTCAATAGAAGAACCTAAGTCCACTGCCTGCTTACAACTTCTGCACATGGATCTCTTTGGTCCTGTCAGAGTAATGAGCATGGCAAAGAAGAAATACTGCCTGGTAATTGTGGATGATTACTCCAGGTTTGTATGGACTTTCTTCTTGCACTCCAAGGATGAAGCAGCAAAGACAATAATGAACTTTGTGTTACAAGTAGAAAAGCAGTATTCCCTACAGGTCAAGTGTGTGAGGAGTGACAATGGAACAGAATTTAGAAACCACACACTTGATGACTTCTACCTGTCCAAGGGAATTAGAAGGCAGTTTAGCATTCCAAGAACTCCTGAACAGAATGGAGTGGTGGAGAGAAAGAACAGGACCCTCATTGAAGCAGCAAGGTCAATGTTGGCTGACTCAGGGCTGCCACTGACCTTTTGGGCTGAAGCTGTCAATACAGCTTGCTATGTACAGAATAGAGCCTTAGTAAATAAGAGGTTGATGAAGACTCCCTATGAAGTTCTTCATCATTTGGCCCCTCTTATTTCATTCTTTAGAGCCTTTGGGTGTCCTTGTTTCATTCTCAACACTAGCAACCCACTCCATAAGTTTGCTAGTAAGGTGGATGCAGGGTACTTTGTTGGTTATTCATCTACTTGCAAAGCATACAGAGTCTTCAACTGTAGAACCAAAGGGGTTGAAGAAACTTTGCATGTTAAGTTCAATGAATCTCCAAAGGACAAGATTCCACAAGACCCTGTGGAGATGTTTGATCTGGACATACTGCAATATGTTCCTTATCAACCTCCATCTGTTGAGCCTGTCAACAGATCTCCACCTGGTGGTACTGAAGATGATGAAGTCAGTACTCACCTCTTCAAGTTCAGTGACAACCTGCCTAATTCCACTGAACCTGATGCTCCTGTAGCCTCAGCAGCTCCATCCACTACAAATGCTGATGAGATTTCTGCTTGCTCTACTTCATTTGAGCTGCCATCCTCTACATGGTTTCAGGAATCTCCATCACCATCTGTTGCTGCTGATGGGTCTACAAACACTTGTACAGATATCATAGTTTATCAAGAGCTCAAGAATCACCCCACTTCACAAATCATTGGTGATATTCATGCTGGAGTCTCAACCAGGAATCAATTGTCCAACTTCTGCTTCTATGCTCTCTTCATCAGTCAGCAAGAACCAAAGAACTATCATATTGCTTTAAGAGACAATGGATGGGTGGAAGCTATGCAGCTTGAGCTACTTCAATTCAAGAAACAGCAAGTGTGGGAGCTTGTTCCATTACCCAAAGGTAAGTGTGCTATAGGCACCAAGTGGGTATTCAGGAACAAAACAGATGAGAAGGGCCAAATTGTCAAGAACAAGGCCAGACTGGTTGTTCAAGGGTTTGCACAGGAGGAAGGAATCGATTATGATGAGACCTTTGCACCTGTGGCCAGACTAGAAGCAATTAGACTGTTCTTAGCTTATGCTGCCTTTCACAATCTCAAGGTTTATCAAATGGATGTCAAAAGTGCCTTCCTATATGGAAAAATCAAAGAAGAGGTTTATGTGTGTCAACCACCAGGCTTTGAGGACAATAAACATCCTGATTGGGTGTACAAGCTTGATAAGGCTCTTTATGGGCTGAAGCAAGCACCTAGAGCCTGGTATGAGACACTCTCAACCTTTCTTCTAGAGAACAAGTTCACTAGAGGCACCATTGATAAAACCTTATTCATCAAGACTGTGGGACAACATAAGCTCCTTGTTCAGATTTATGTTGATGATATCATCTTTGCATCCTCTGATCCAAAGTTATGTGATGAATTTACAAAGCTTATGAAGCTGAGATTTGAAATGAGTGCTATGGGAGAATTACAGTACTTTCTGGGCTTGCAAATCAAACAACTGGATGATGGAATCTTCATCCATCAGTCCAAGTATACCAAAGAGTTGCTGAATAAGTTTGATTTACAATCCTGTAAGCCCTGTTCTACTCCCATGAGCAGCATCACACAACTAGATGTTGATCAGAAAGGTAAAGCGGTTGATGAAACCCTTTACAGATGTATGATTGGGTCCTTGATGTACCTTACAGCTTCTAGACCAGACATCATGTTTTCAACATGTGCTTGTGCTAGATTTCAGGCTGCACCTAAAGAATCCCATTTGATTGCAGTCAAAAGGATCTTTAGATATTTGCAAGGAACCCAATCACTAGGACTTTGGTATTCAGCTGGGCATTCATGCAAATTAGTTGCTTTCTCTGATAGTGACTATGCAGGATGCAAAGTCACCAGAAAATCCACTTCTGGTGGTTGCCAATTCCTAGGCAATTGTTTAGTTTCTTGGCAGAGTAAGAAACAAACATCAATTGCTACATCCACTGCTGAAGCTGAGTATATTGCTGCTGCAAGTTGTACCTCTCAAATACTCTGGCTTCAAAACCAACTTCTGGATTATGGCATTACTGAGACTAAGACTCCATTATTAATGGATAGTGCTTCAGCTCTTTGTATTGTTAAGAATCCAGTCCAGCACTCTAGGACCAAGCATATTGAGATCAGACATCATTTTATCAGGGATTGCTATGAGAAAGGTCTGATTGATCCTAAGTTTGTGCCTAGTGCTGATGAGCTTGCAGACATTTTTACTAAGCCTTTAGATAGTGCCACATTCCAAAATTTGGTACTAAGGCTTGGTATGCTGCAGCTTGATTGATTTGACCTATGTTGATGCTCTCAAACTCACAACTACTGAAGAGCAAAGGTCAAATACAAGTACTGATGAGTAATTTAGTCTTCAGCTCTTTCACAAGTACTGAAGACTAAAATAACTCAAAGTACTGATGTACTTAATTTATTGTAAACAACTGATGTAGTGAGGTGGATTACAACTACTGATGTATGATTTTCAATAAATAAGCACTGAAGAACGAATTTTGCTCACAAGTACTGATGTGTAATCTTACACAAGTACTGCAAAATTTATTCACCAGCTCGGAAGACTATTTCATCAGCACTTGTGAACATCTGATCACAAGAGCTGAAGGCAAATATTCTCCAGAGCTGAAGGGTCAATGAAACATCTGAAAGACAGCCAAAAGGAGCTGATGAGTAAATGTGGAGGCCAGTATGAAACAACTGATTTGACGGAAACAGCTGATGAGAAATTTCACATCAGCTGATACCAACAGCTGCTGTTTCATATCCAAACAACTGAGGGACAAAACCATGTCTTCAGTAGTTTCACAACTACTGATTACTAACACCAAGTCCTCAGCTGTTTACACCTGAAGCAATACCATGTCTTCAGTAGTTCACAACTACTGATCTCAGTAGTTCACAACTACGGAAGGCTAACACCAAGTCTTCAGTTGTTACAACGTCTGAAGAAGACTACTAGGTTATCAGTAGTTCATAACTACTGAAGATAGTAATTCTTCCAACGTTTACAACTTCCGAAGGACAAAACCAAGGTCTCAGTAGTTTCAACTACTGAAGACTAATACCAAGTCCTCGGAAGTTACAAACACTGAAGGTTAAAACCATGTCATCAGGTGTTATAACAACTGATGACTAACACCAAAACCTTCAGTAGTTTTCTTTCAACCTTTAGCCTACCCTATAAATATCTTTCAGAGCATTTACTTCACTTGCCCTAATCTTACCAAACCCTCTGAAATTCCCACACACACCATTAATGGCGTCCTTGCACATAAAGCCTAGACACAACTGTGTCGCACATCTCACTAAATCACCATTATGGCCCAAGTTTCACAATGCCGTCGATCTCATGCACGACTCCC
The DNA here is from genome assembly GCA_024085815.1 of Flaveria linearis. Taxonomy (NCBI): domain Eukaryota; kingdom Viridiplantae; phylum Streptophyta; class Magnoliopsida; order Asterales; family Asteraceae; genus Flaveria; species Flaveria linearis. The sequence continues at coordinate 14,215,221 of CM044011.1, forward strand.
CATACAAAACGGCATTTCTCATCAACCCCACCATATACACCGACTCCTTGACGGAGTTTTGGACAAATGTGACCGTCCACACTGGAGAGCATGATGGCGAGATCTCTCTCCGGTCCTCCGTCAGCGGCCATACCGTGGTTATCAATCCAGCTACTATACGCCAAACCCTAAAGCTGGAAGATGCCACCTACCCAACCTCCTACCCCAAAGGTACCCTGGATCTATCATTCACATCCAACGACTACCAGGGTAACCTATCAGCCTCTACCTTGTTGAAGAAACATTTCCCTGACCCTCAACGATTGATCTTCCACATGGTAAATGTTTGTCTGGCTCCCAAAACCTCTTCGTGGGACCAGATGTCAACAAGGTGGCAACAGGTATTGTATTCTATCCTTGAGAAACAACCACTAAATTTTACTGATATTTTATTTTTGGAACTCAAGGACATGGCCACAAAATCTTTTTCTAACCGTTGGAACTTGTATCCACGGTTCATAATGGCCATGATCGAATACCAGCTTCAGGCTGAGGGACTAGTTGGCACTGGGGTCCCTGCCATGGCTGTTCAAGCCGAGGTATACTCCAGGCACAACACTGACCCCACACTCAAACAGGCTGGCCGGCTGCGAAAACCCACGCAGCTGGAACCCACAGCCTCCACCTCCAAATCCAAAGTCCCCACCAAGCCAAAAGCCAAAAAGAAGCCCACAAAGGCTACTCAGGGAAATGAGTCCCCTGAGGATGCCCCTGCCACACAAAGGCAGGATGTGCCTGCTGGTTCGATTCTCCCAGCAGGTACCACGACTCCACCCACCACAACCGCACAGGCTTCCTCTCAACAGGAGCCTGATGTAACCAATTTTGGGGCAACCACATTACTGGGGTCTTCCTCACTTGAGGAGGCTGCCATTGAAGAGCACAGTCCTCCCCATGTGCATACTGCTTCTAGCCCACATACTGAGGAGACTGCCCCACTAAGCCCAACACTGGTAATAGCCAGAGTGCTGACTGATCTGAGCACTCCACCCTCTCCCCAGAAACCTATCACCACTGGGGAGACTCCAACCGAAGAGAGGGTGGGCACAAGTGCTGATCAGAGCCCACAGCACAGAGAATCAGTTCACTCTCCCAGTGTGGCTAGGGAGAGAGAACAATCTGGTGAGGCTGCCACTTCCCCTGCATCAACATCTGAGCAGGGTGAAGCTGGTAACATCTCTAAGACCTCACCAGAGGCAATGGCCGATGATGGATCCAATCCGGAGGCCAGAAGTCCCCAGTACCATGAACAAGGGGCACATGTCATTACTGAGCCACACTCAGGACATGTTCATCCTGACAATGTCAGGAGGTCAGGTGATTCAGCTCATGCTGATGATGACCTGAGCTTCTTCTATGATGTAGTCGCTCAAAACACTATCCTAGAGGATGAGATAAGCAGACTCAAAGAGCTGCTTGCTCAGATGACTCAGGATAGAAGTCCATCTGCCACCACTACCCAACAGATGGCACCTTCACCCGAAGGTCTCACAAACACTGAGCCAACCCCACAAACTCGGCCACCAGCCCCTGCTTCTGGCACTAGCTCTCAGGGTCAGAACCCCCTGAGCAGCTGGATGCTATCTTCCAGAAATCCCTACCTCTCATCACACCCATACTTCAAAATATAGTAATTCAGACCCTTGATGAGACGCTTCCCACATACATACAACCCTTGGTGGAGGTTGCCGTTTCTAAGGCGCTTACTGATAGTCAAACCCCAACCAATGCACCCAAAAAGGGGGAGACATCAGTGCAAGCCAAGAGGAAGAGGGGTGAGGAAGAGGGAGAGGCAGAGAAAGAGGTGGTGGTTGAGAGGGAGTTGGTTGAGGAGACTGGGAAGGTGAGGGAGAAGGGGAAGAGGAAAGAGAGGGAGGTAGAGCCAATAAAAGTGACTGACATCCAAAAGGATTTCAGTGTCACTGATAAGAATAAGGGAAAGGGAAAGAAGGTGGCTGATCCTGATCTAGCAGCCCTTGTCAAGGAGGCTGATGCTGAACATACCCGTTCAATGAACAAAGTCATTGAACAGCTGTTCAGGCAAGGCTTTGACAAGGACACTGCCTTGCTAGATCAAGAGATCAGGAATATGGAGAAGAGGGAGATTGAGTACCGATGGACTACTCTTAGCCAAGAGGAAAGACAAAAACTTGAGGCTATGAGTAGGTTCACTTCGAAGTACCTGGGCAGACCAGTCCTTGATGTTAAGGCATGGACCAGGGACAGACTCTTGGCAATAACCACCAAGATCTGTTCAGCTGGTGATTTTACCAAGGGACTGGTCGCTGAGGCCCTATCTGAAGCCGGTGTTGGGAACAGGACACTGCTAGTAAAGCTAACCAAACCAGCCCTTATCTCCAGGCTGCTAGCGGTGCCTGCCAACATTCCCACACCAACCACCAAACCACAACCCACAAAACCAATCCCTTCACCACCAAAACCCACAGCCAATGATCCACCCTTGATGAAGAAGAGAAGGGTGTTGAGGCTGCAAGAAGAAGAGGAGGATGAGGAGGATAGCTTGCCTATTTCAGCAGTTATACCTTTACCCAAAGCCAAATCACAAACCATCACTCCCACCTCACAGCAGGACACTGTGAGGGCTAAGTTAGAAGAGGAGGAGCAGCAAAAGAAACATGATGAGGAAATGCTGAAAAGCATTGACAAATGTTATGCTGCTTCGACCTCTATAATAAATATGCAGAGAGAAGCTCTGAGGTTATTCACCCTCAGACAAACCTTTCAATATAAAAGGGAGAGGGTGAGAACTTGGCCTGACCCAAGGGTGGCTCACAGGATAGTCAAGAAGGACATGCCTGTGAGATACAAAAGCCAACTAAAGAGAATCGTAGATGAAGAGGTCTCTGTGGCTATTGTAATAACACCCTGGGAAATAGTAGATGAATTCGAGAAAGCTTATAGAGCCGGCCAACCACCCTTTTCAATGCTAGATAATAGGGTGGTTAGGAAGGGTCTGGTCTATAAGAAGCTTGAGAATTTTCATCGGAATGAGCTCACTTTGTTGTTAGAGGGTATACACCCTGATGAGTTTGCATATAGGCAAATCACAACACTTGAGCTCAAAAATGGAAAACAGGTCAAGTATCTCTCAGAGCTGTACGGTCGGGAGGGGTTATTCGAAGGTGAGCCTGAAGACATGTCCAAAGAAGAACAAATGATCTTTCTTCAGGCCTACACCCGAGAATCCTACCGGCTTGTACATGGGAGGTAGATCTCATGGATGGGGGAACAGCTCTGTGTCCAATTCCCCAAGACAGAGCTCCCATCCATACTTAGCCAAACAAACACTTGAGACTACCTCTCCGGCCAGTGCTTATCTGGGTCAACTCCTAATCTGATCTAGGAGGAAATAGACCAATCTTTATGCCACCAATAAGTGGGACATCCAATAATTAGAGGTTTTGGCTGCATTGGTTCAGGGGGAGTTTGTTGGACCAAAAGAACCAATGAGCCAAGATCAGGAAAACCTCTAAGTCCCACATGCCACTACAACAACAAGTGAAGACTCTCATCAGCTATTGTGTTCTCCTGCCGGAAGGTCAGAGAGGAACTGAGGACTCTCATCAGCTATTGTGTTCTCTTGCCTGAATGTCAGGGCTCGAGAGCATCTTAGTGCCAGCTCTCTGCTGAGATGATGAAGTCTGAAGAACAAATTCTAAAGATCAAAGAACTAAAGATCATCAGCTGAAGATATCAAAAGGCTGAAGATCTAAAGAACTGAAGATCTTCCGAAGCACAAAGTCTGAAGACAAAGACTGAAGACAACAACTGATGATATGTACTGAGATCATCAGTTGTTACATCTTCCGAAGCTGTTCTATCTTCCGAAGCAAAGTCTGAAGAAAAAGACTGAAGACAACAACTGATGATATCTACTGAAGTCATCAGTTGTTACATCTTCCGAAGCTGTTCTATCTTCCAAGCAAAGTCTGAAGAAAAAGACTGAAGACAACAACTGATGATATCTACTGAAGTCATCAGTTGTTACATCTTCCGAAGTAACATCTTCCGAAGTTTCATCTTCCGAAGCCAAGTCTGAAGACCAAGTACTGAAGACAGAGTTTGTCTCAACAACTGAAGAAGTCCTCTTCAGTTGTTGTGGTGGTTTTTCCTTTTCCGAAGTTTATTTTGTGTCAGTAGTTGTACAACAGCTGAAGAGAATGTTCTTCAGCTGTTATAGTTTCAGTAGTTTACTTTTGTCAGTACTTAGGAACTTTTGTAAGAGGATGTCAGTTGTTGACATCTTCAGTAGTTTTATGTTTTGTCAGTTGTAATTTGAATATTCAGTGATGTCAGAAAAAGGACATCACGCCCATCCTTTTGCCGCCTATAAAAGGATGGGTAACCATACTGTTTTAATGGCCGAAACGTGCGAACCAATAGAACATTTATTGTTTTGCAGAAACTCTTCTCTCTATGTTCATGCTTTAATTTGAAATATCTTTTATGTTCTTGCGTTAATTGCTAATTAATGAGCTAAATCCGCTGCAAACATAATCTAATTGATCAACGAGAGAGGCTGAGATCCTGTCAAGAATAGACGTCCTCCTAACAGGAAAACTAATGATCAGATTTTGGAACAACTTAATAAATTGCCGCCCCGTATTTCTGGGAAACATGTTCAGTTTGGTGGTAAGAAGAGAAAATGTGATTCCAATATTGAATTGAATTGGACCAAGCGTTCTATTTTCTTCGAGCTTGAATATTGGTCTTCAATTCAACTAAAACATAATTTGGATGTCATGCATATCGAAAAGAATGTGTGCGAGAGTTTGTTGAATACGTTGATGATGAACAAGGAAAAATCCAAAGACACCAATAAGGCAAGAATGGTGTTAGAACAATGGAACATTCGACGTGACTTGTGGCTTGTAGATAACGGTCGCGGTAAGCTCTCAAAGCCTCATCCCAAGTTCTCTTTCTCAAACGCCGAAAGGAGTCTTTTTTGTCAATTCATTAAGGAAGTAAAACTACCTGATGGTTTTGGCTCTAACTTTAAACATAAGGTAACCGATAATGATACCCAAATAACGGGATGAAATCACATGATCATCATATAATGATGCAACGGTTGCTTCCGATTGGTGCTCAAGCGTACTTGGATAAAAACATTTCAACACCAATAATTGAGATGTGCTTATTCTTTAAGCAACTTTGTGCTCGGAACTTGATGTCATCTGACATGCAAGATGCTGAGGAGAAGTTGATTAAAATTTTGTGTTCTTTCGAGCAAATATTTCCTCCGTCATTTTTTGACATAATGATTCATTTGGTTATGCATTTACCTGAGGATGTCATTCAAGGTGGGCCAGTTTATATGAGGTGGATGTATCCATTTGAAAGATACATGAAAAAGCTGAAAAATTATGTTAGAAATAAGGCTAGGCCCGAAGGTTCCATTGCGGAGGGGTATGTCGCAGATGAAGCCTTAACTTTCTGTTCAAGGTATCTTGACGGTGTACCGACGAGATTTAATCGGCCGGACAGAAACGAAGACGCCCCAGTTCCCACACGTGAGTTTTATGTCTTCCAATCGCTATGCACACCTATCAGCAAGGGGGTTGATAAAAAAATGGATGGTGTGCTTTGGGCAAATCTAAATTGGTTTGTCCTTAACAACAGCTCCGAGATCGAAGAATACAAAGAGTAAGTATTTTCTATTTCGGGTTGTGTTTTCGTAAGTTATCTTTATAGTGATTATTATTAACGCAAGTAACATTATTTATAGTGAATTTATTACTCAAATGCCGCATGGAACTGACTTGGAAGCAAATTTTCCTAACTGGTTTAAACAGAAGGTAAACTCATTTGTGTATAAAACCGATTATACAAACCGATTATATAAATTTTCCTAATTTTCTCTTATTTCAAATAGATCAACCGTCGGCGAGTAAATGATGAATCTAGTGTTAGTCCTCAGTTATTTGCTTTAGCAAATGGACCACGACATGCAAACTCTTACACCGCTTGTATAGTTAACGGTGTGAGATTTGTAGTTCATAGCCGAGACGTACGCTGTACAACTCAAAATAGTGGCATCTCAACAACTGGTCAAGATGAAACAAAGTATTACGGTTTGTTGGAAGAGATTCTGGAGCTAGGCTATCTAGACCGTTGTAAGGTTGTGTTGTTTCGATGTAAATGGTTTAAAACTAATAACAACAAACTTTGTGTCATTAAGAATAACATAACCAGTATTTCTACCCAAACTAAATGGTTTACAAATGACCAATACATTCTTGCAACACAAGCAGAGCAAGTTTTTTATCTTGGCGAACCGTCTAAAGCCAGTCAAAGAGTTCAATCAATCAGACATTGGAAGGTCGTCTAAGAGGTGAATCATCGGAAGATTTGGGACCGAGATATTATAATGGAAAATAACGAAGCAGATTTAATTCATGGCAGCACTTCATCTGAGCTTTTGTTGTCTGCTGACTTAGATAATTTAACTTATGATGGTATGAGTAGAGATGAAGCTACAGAAGTCGATATTTCCCTTGAGCATGTCAATGTAGAGGACGAGACATATGAAGATACGGATGAGGGTGAAGACAACGATGCAGACAAAGCTGTTGACGTTTCTGACAATTCAGATGATGAATTAGACGAATTTAATAATGATTGTGGAGAAGATTCTTATCACACCGATGAATCCGATTGATTGTAATTTTTTATTTTAACCGAATCATTTATTATGTTTGATCTATTATGTTTATTGAATTGTTTTTTTCAATTGTGTGTTTAGCTATTGATTCAATTGCGGTATATTTGTATACTTATATAATCTTTTTTTATAGATGGCAGACGTGGCCCGAGGTCACGGTGGGGATACCTATGGTCGTGGTCCACCTGGTGGTGGTCCTCCCGATGATGATCGATCGTGGCAGCCGCCACGACAGTGCGAGGCCAGTGATGACTCCGGCAGCGGCAGCGGACGAGGTATGACGAATTTTTTATACTATTATCTTTTAAAATGAAAATATATAATTTACATAGAATTTTTATACTATTATCAATTTGCAGGACAAGGCAAGCGTGGAAAGACCACACTTCAAGGTATGCGAAAGAGAAATCCACAAGGAAATTTGCTCACAATTGAATTTGAGCAAGGTACGCATGACACCTACAAACCTATGGGTGTCAATCAGGCAACCTTTGCTTCACTGGTTGGCACACTCGTTGACAGATTTCCTCAAAACTACAAGAGCTGGAGAAAGATACCTGCAGAGTTGAAGGCGACTATCTGGCCTGACTTATAGGTTAAGTTTTTGATAATTAAATTCAATGATTAAATATATATACACTAAGCTATTTGTTTTCATAATATGCAGATGTATTTTGATATGACTTCCCACGAAGGATTGAGGGCAGGCATTGAGAAATATGCTGCAAACCGGTACAAAGATCACAAATACCGATTCAAGCAAAAACATTTTAGCAAAATAGGCGGGGAAGACAGAGTTGATATTTCTGATGTTGTGCCACCTGATATGCAAGAATCTGAATGGAAAGGCTATGTGGATTACTGCACTTCTCCTGAAGTCAAGGCTCGGTCTGCAACAAACAAGTCAAACAAAGGGAAGCAGACGATCAAAGGACATGGCGGTCGGACATCTCTAGCCCAGTGTCGTTATATGTTTGTAAGTTGTTTTTAATCTAATTTGTTTTATAATTTGTTTTATGTATTTGTAAGTTAATTTTATATGATTATATAACTATTTAATGTGTTTACAGCGTGCAGAGGGTTCTGATGAAACTGGGAGTGCCATATTAGCATACCGCCGCTTCTATACCGATTCAAGCGGTAATTTCTATCAGCCTGAACCCGCTGCATACTATGTAAGTAATGTACACATCTTAAAATTTTATAAAAATAAAGTAATGTATAACATCACCGTGTATGTAACATTGTTTATTGTCTTTTGTAAACTATACAGGAGCAAATGGTCGCGCTTCAATAACAACACCCTGAAATGTCAGAGAAGCAGATCATGCGGCAGGTCTTGGGGGAGCGGCCCGGGTGGGAACGTGGCATCGGTCCAATACCGAGCGTGCCTTCACAACCCCCACCTCCACCTCATAGAACAGATCAGCGGATGTTCTCACAATCTGAGGTTAGGAGATGATAGCAGCGAGAGTGGCAAGTGAGCAACAACAATAGCAGTCACAGATGATAGCTAATATGATGGCACAAATGCAAAGTCAAATCCAAAGTCAAGTCCAGAGCGCGTTGAAGAGAAGTGGTCATTCTCAACCAAATGATGAAGATGAAGATGATGAAGATGATGAAGGTGGGTCGTCATAAAATATTCACTTTGAGGTTGTTATGAATATTTTTAAACATTTTGGAACATTATGTTTGTATGATATTTAACTTGTTAACTTTAAACAATATTTTGTTTATATGCTATGATTTTGTATTTGGGAATGGTTTGATGGTATTAGCAATTTTCAAAAGCAGGTTTGGTACCTAGGCGGATCTGGGTGGATTGCTGCAAATGCAGCAAAAAAATTTTAAAAAAATGACCTTTTTTGCGGCGACATTTCGTCGCAAAAAATATTTTAACAAGTTTAAGATATCGCCGCAAAAAAGAATTTGGTCAAAAACTTTGCAGCGACATATCGCCGCAAATAATACCATATCGCCGCAAAAAGTTTCGTCGCAAAAAAGTGAAATTTAATTTCCTTTTTTTTAAATGCCGTGGACCCCACATAAATATGTCGTCGCAAATTTTGTCGCAAAAAATTTTTTGCGACCAATTTATTACGGCGAAAGAGTAGCGACGAAATTTTCATCGCAAAATATATCTTGCGACGAAAAGGGGCGGTTTTTGCGACGAACTGTGTCGCCGCAAAATCTCTTATTTCTTGTAGTGTATATACTATATTTTTATAACTTAACACTATTTGATTTAAGTTTTATTTTATTTAAACAATTAAGTATAAACAAACAAACAAACATACCCAGTATGTCCGGGAGCAGGGTCTGGGTGGGGTAGGTGGTAGCCAGTTTTTCATCTATCTTGGGAGACAGAGAGATCGCTTCCAAAGAGACTCCGGGCTCAACAACGATAACAGCCAAATTATAGTGCATATATCACATAAGCATACATCACAATAGAGTCTTGTATATGCATATGCATGTTCATAAACCAAATAACCAGATTATATTGCATACATCACATAAGCAGTAGCATACTCATAACAATCAGAATAACAATGCATACCTCACATGAGCAATTAAGCATACGTCATAAAAGCAAACACAATATCATTGAAACAAGTTTAAGGCAGATAAATCAACAATTTGCTTGTGTAGAGGGAGATCCGGTATTTTCTGAATCCTTATCTAAGGATTTACAAAAAAAATTCTTTCAACAAAGATGTGAATTGGGAGGGATTGGTCGACGAAATATTTTTTCACACCAGAGGTCTCTTAACAATATTTATAGAGCGAAAAAAAAAATTCTTTTTTCCTTAGTTTATTTGATCAAATAAAAAAGCAACTTTGGGATTGCTGAATGACAGACAAATCACAGACAAAAAAATATAATAAATATATAAAGCAACGGAGCCATCATAGTATTTTTGAATTCCTCCGAAAGGAAGGGTGGTAAGTTGATCATTTACCGATCGGGGTCTGATCGATCTAAAGGTAAGGGTCAATTTTATTGTAAAGCCGTATGCAATGCATATAATATTAACAATACTAATAGGGCAGTTAGCACTAAGGCTTCATCTACATTGGACAAATAATGTTACCCTACACATCACGTGCTTGCTATCGTATTAAGGCCCACTAGTAGTCCCTGACTTTAATTCTACGACTCCATTCACTCCTATCCTCGACCATATGCTCATAGAGGTGCAACTCTACCATATCTCGGCTAATCATCTCATACCAGGTCAACTTAGATCTTTTTATACTTCTGGCGCTGACATCTGTCTCCTCTTCACGTGCCCACACCATCTCAATCTTCCCTCTCATATTTTGTCCGTGATACAAGTCACCTGTAGCCTCTGCCGAAAGACGTCGTTCCATATCCAATCCAGCCTCGTGTGTCCACACATCCACCTTAGCATTCGTATTTCTGCGATCTCCATTTGTCTCTCGTGCAATTTCTTCATGACCCGGCAGTCTGTTTCGTATAACATAGCCGGACGAACTGCCACTCTATATAGTTTCCCCTTTAGTCGTGTTGGGAACCTTTTATCACACAAGATCCCTGATGTTGCTTTCCACTTGCGCCATCCTATCTGAACACGATGGGCTACATCACTGTATGTCCCTCCGTCATCCTGGACGTAGAAGCCTAGATATTTGAACCTAGATGTTTGTGGGACCGCCAGGCCCTGAATGGTAATTTGGGTGTCCTCTTCATTCGATCCACTGAAGTTACAGTGTATGTATTCCGTCTTAGAGCGACATATCCTTAAGCCTTTGCTCTCTAGTACCGCTCTTCACTGTTCTAATACTAATAAATATACCTAATTATATCAACATTTAAGTCAGCTTGGAAAAAAGATGCTCGATAACACCAAACGCATCACTATATATAAAAAATAGAAAATTTTTATTGGTAGTGAAGATGTTGATTTTCTCAATGTTTATCACAATAATTTTTTTTCTTCAAACTAATAAAAATCTTACATTGTTTTTTTACAATTTTATATTTAAAATAATGGAAGTCCCTATATATATAGGACGGTTTTGATACAAACTATGTGTTATCTAAAAACCGTAAGAATAAATCATGTGCGTTGGTTAATGAAATGAGTAAGATTAAGTACACATTATCAGTTACTAATTATTACAATATTTAATGAGAATCAGGATAATTTAGTCAATTGTAAAATATTAATTGTAAAAATAACTTCCCACGTTCCTTGAAATTAGAAAGAGAAGGTTTTACATTAACTTTTTGTTATTTAAAGTTATTTTTACTAATTTTTAAACTAAAATAACTTTCATATACTTTTTTTTGTAAGGTTAACTTCATTAACAAAAACGCACAAGGTGGTCCTCAAAACAAGGACCCCCGGCCAACCAAATTACATCAAATCCAAATGGTAGTTACACCATTTTTTTCAATCGAAACATTTTAATCTAGCTCTATGACGGATCCAAAAATACGATGTAGACTTCACATTTTCCAACACCTCGATCGGTCTTCTATACTTATCTTTAAACATTCGATCATTTCTCTCCATCCAAATGCCCCAGAACGTGGAGAAAACGATGCCTCGAAAGATTGCCTTTTCCGCCTTCGACATCACTTGCGAGTCTACAAAGTTGAGGATATCCAAAACATCAAAAGCGAATAAGTTACCCACACGGCACCAAACGTTGATCCGGCTCCAAAGCTCTATAGAGAAAGCACATCCTGTGAATAGATGCATAGACGTCTCTTGACATGAATCGCAAAGAATACACCTATCATCTTCAATCGGAACTCCTCTTTTAGCGAGTTCAACTCTAGTTGGAAGACGATCACGAAGCGCTCGCCAAACTAGAATCTTACACTTCAACGGAACGCAGCCTTTCCATTTAATGGTTGGAGAATAGTCCGAATGCGCAGCCTCATACATAAGTTTTTTTGCCGAAAAAACCGAGAATCGGCCTTCTTTATCTGGCTTCCATTTCCACGTATCCACGTCGCCCTGTAGCTGAAAAGAAAATAAATCGTCCAGCAGCTGATATAGTTCATTAACTGCTTCAACAGACTGAGGTTCTGCTCTCCAGTGCCATGAAACAACCTTTGAGCCATTCACCAGCTTCATGCGATTCTCAACCAAGGTCCATTTATCAGCCTCAAGCCTGAACAAAGTTGGATAAATCAATCTGAGAGGTTGATCACGCAACCACACATCACCCCAAAAGGAGATTAAATCTCCTTCTCCAATTAAAACAGTGAAGTAATTGCTAAGCGAAACACCGCTCGGCAGCTTCTTGTCACCAATTTTTGCGATATTCCTCCAACAACCACTAGCATTTTTTGAACACGGAAGAGAATACCAATTGCGAGACGAGCCATTACACATGCGAATAATTTTCTTCCATAAACTGTTATCTTCAATTTTAAAACGCCACAGCCATTTTAGGAGAAGGGCATCATTCACCACTTGTAAGTTGGCCACACCAAGGCCACCATTCTTCTTAGGCGACGTGACAACGTCCCAAGCAACCCAAGGGATTTTCCTTTCCGTATTAGTACCCGCCCAAAGAAAGTGCCTCATGATAGCCTCAATTTTATCAAGTACAGCCTTCGGCGCTTTATAAAGAGAAATGTAATATATGGGCAAACTCTCTAAAACGCTTTTGATAAGCACCACTCGACCCCCAATAGAGAGACACCTAGCTTTCCACGAGGCTAGTCTATTTTGAATAACTTCGATAACCGGGGACCAATTTTTAACACGAGACATGTTGGCGGCCACTTGGATCCCCAAATACACAAAAGGAAAAACTCCCCTACGGCACCCCAAGACTTCTAGCATCTCTTCCATCTCGGCACTTTCTGTTCCAACTCCAAATAAATTGGTTTTGGATATGTTAATCCGAAGTCCCGAACATACATGGAAAATACGAAGAATTCTAGCCGTATTTTGGAGATTTTCTCTAGACCACTCCCCCAAAATTAATGCGTCATCCGCATAAAAAAGATGCGATATATCCCCGTCTATATCGTCAAACGTAACACCTTTGAATTCTTCAATTTGTTTGGCTTTCTTAAATAAACATGACAAAGCCTCCATCACGAAGAGAATAAAAAAGGCAATAAGGGATCCCCTTGACGAAGACCCTTTTCGCATCTAAATTCAAACGTAGGAGACCCGTTTACAAGAACCGACGCCCTTGCCGAGACCAAAATGCCTTTAATCCATCCACACCAAGTCTCCGAAAATCCCATTTGAGATAAAATGGAAAGAAGAAAATTCCAGTTCACATTATCATAAGCTTTCTCAAAATCCAACTTTAGCAAGAAAGCCTTTTTCCATTTCTTTTTTAGCCACTCTAAAACTTCATTTATAACCAGAGGACCGTCCAAAATAAAACGATCCGAAAGAAAAGCAGACTGAGTCTCCGAGATAACTCCGCCCTTCTTGAGACGGTTAGCCAGGACTTTGGAAATGACCTTGCTAATCATCCCAATGAGAGTGATGGGTCGATAATCTTTAAGTCCTAAAGGCGATTTTACCTTAGGAATTAAAGTAATAAAAGAGGACGCGCAACCCGGGTTAATGATACATGTACCATGAAAATCGGTCAATATACGAACAAAATCCTCCTCCAATAAGCTCCAGTAATGCTTTACAAATCGAAAATTAAAACCATCCGGCTCCGGAGCTTTATTGGATCCGCACTCAAATGCCGCGTCCTTAATTTCTTGTCTAGTAAAAGGGGAAACCAGAAAGTTTCCATCATTTTCACTAATCTATTTCAAACCGGGACACTTTAAAGAAGGCCGCAACCGATAATCTTCCTTGAAATGCTTCCGAAAGAAAGCTAGAATCTCTTTTTTCACTATCGTAGGCTTTGAAACCCAACTTCCATCAATCGACAAACCCGGAATCCCGTTTCTAGCTTTTCGCCCGTTAACAATATTATGGAAGAAACTTGAATTTTCATCTCCTAAAGATGCCCATTTAACCGTTGATTTTTGTCTAATGTCTCGATTTCTGCGCAAAATTATCTCCTCCAAACACTTAGAACATTCTGACCAAACCCACACTTCCGTTTCATCTAAATCCTTTTGTTCCATAAGTAACTCCATGGCTTCTTTTTCTTTTCTCAAAATTAACTCCTCCTGATGTTCTTTGCGGCTCCATTCTTCCTGCCAAGAGCTCAACTTCCTTCGCGCTTCTTTTAATTTATTGATGAGGTTCAAATCGAATGGACATTGATCAGCCCAATTAGCGAAAACCTTACCAACAACATCATCACAATCTGGTCTAGATAACCAAGAGTCGAACCACCGAAATGGCTTGGCTCCATAATTAGTATCAACAACCGTGAATATAATCGGAGAGTGATCCAAAAGGCCTTTATTCAAGGCCCTCACGCATACACTTAGCCATTTGTTAAAGACATTGTCGCAAACAAGAAATCTATCAATGCGACTCATTTTATAAATTCCTTGTCTTACCGCCAAACAAGTAAACTTCAAACCTCTCAATTCATACTCGCGGAGACCTGCTTCTTCAATGAAATTGTTGAAATCCTTGGCGCAAACTGAATCAAACATAGAGTTCTTTCTTTCCTCTTTATGTCGAACCGCATTGAAATCGCCAAACATAATCCACCACCCTTCAACTGTTCTCATGAGATTTAAAATGCGACCCCACAACAGTCTTTTCTCAGCGTTTGTTTGAGGCGCGTAGACATTTAACATATTAACCCGTGTGTAAGGCCCCGTTCCCTGGAAGCCTCACAGTTAGTTAATCATAGCATAAAAATCAGTTCGATAGCAAAACATCGCAGCGGAAATAATTAAAACATTCAGTTAATACTTAAAAACCATATCATGCTCAAATACATGTCCTTTTTAATTGTAAACCAAAACATAATTCTTGTTCATAAATTACAATAGAGGTTTCATAAACAGGAATGCCATCCACATCTCCCCCAAGTAGCTCCACAGTACCATCCTCAGCATCAGCACCTACCTGCCAACTATTATGCATAAAAGTCAGCTTTGCTGAGTGAGTACTAGTTTTAAGTAAATAGTAAATATAACTTTGTCTTTTATATAATGACCACGCATACGTAATACATACATTTCATCATAATAAGCATGTTCATTATCTTTCATTCTTTAATATCTTCCACTTTAGCATAAACGAGATTGCACAAAGCAAGAGCTCCATGTTGATTGACAATAAATGCCAATCCCTATCGGTACACATGAAAACGGTAGCTAACCCCCGACAGTTGATCCACACTGTAAGGCACGTAGCCTGCTCATGAATACGGATCCATCATCATACATCAGACTCACATAAGTGAAGTCTATCATAGTGCTTGCAAGACTTTTCATCATCATATGGGCCCGGGGGTAACATTCTTTAAGTTCCACTTCTCATTAATATTATCTTTCCCTTAATATATAATACGTAACTTATTAAGTACACAACATACCAAGTACTAGTCATCATAACACGTAACCAACCCTCCGCGGGACAGCGGGGGTTCGGGGGCGGCAGCCCCTGACAGCGGGGTCCTAGGGGCAGCAGCCCCTAGTGGGGTCCAAGGGGCAACGCCTTGAAACCTTATGTTTATTATGCACCTTGAAAAATGTATTTTCTTTAATACGTACATTTTTACTTTCCCTTAATATATAATACGTACATTTTACTTTAGAAAAATGTATTTTCTTGTTAAAACACCTTGAAATCCTTACCTTCAAAACCTTATGTTTATTATGCATAATAGCCCCAAAAACATGGAAAAACGTTTAAATAAGGGGGTCTAGAACTCACCTGAACTTAGCAAATAGCTTCAATCCTAAGTTACTTAAGCTATAGTCCAAACACTCTAGCTGCACGATAGTTAATGCACAAAAACGTTATTTTCTTCATAATTTTGCCAACAGTTTCGCTGGCAGTTTCACTGCCAGTTTCGCTGGACAGATTCGCTACCTTGAGCGCCCAACTTTCGTTGGAATTTCCTAGTTTCGCAATGTCTAAGGATCAACAGTTTCGCCCGAACGAAACTATAGTTTCGCCCAAACGAAACTGTAATTTCGTTGGAAATGTTCTTAGTTTCGCTGGATGATTATGCAAATTCGCTGGATGCATATACAGTTTCGCAGATCACATAAAAATCACGAACCAGTCCGTTTTTAACCCAAAATCACAACTTTTTACGTCCAACCTCTTAGTTTATCATCCATGAGGCTAAATCTAAGCTTTATACATGTTTTCATACGTAAAAATGTGACCTTTATGCGATTCTTTGCAACTTTTCAAAACCCAAAACCCTAGAATCCGGGTTTGATCTACAGAAGGGTTTAGGGGTCAATTCTTACCATGTTTGTTGCTTCTTTCCTTGAGATTTGATGCCCAAACGCCCAGATCTCCAATTCCTTGACCTTAGAAGCCCCAAATCTTGAGTTTCTTGCACTTTCTCTCTCTACTTTCTCTCTCTATGAAATTTTTGTTGCTAGGGAACAAATGGAGAAGATGGTGGTGTCTTGGGCAGGTTAAAGGCTGGCTATGGGCCTTAATCTTGCCCATGAACCCCACTTAGCCCATAACCCTTTTTCCTTCCTTTATTAAATCTCCATTAGTTAGGCCCACTTATCCTTAATGACTCGTTTTGACTTTTCGGGGGTGTTACACCGTGTCAAGCCATCCGTAACCTTCGTACAACGGTTTCGAACTTTCAGCATGCTTTAATTCGAATTAAAACCACTGTTTCTCATGATCTCTCGAACCGAAAACAAATCGGTCAAACTCAAACCAAAAATTAGTCGAAACGGAGCAAATTGATCTAATTAAAAGCTAAAAGACGTTAATATCATCATGAGTAATTCAAGTCAGCATCTAATTAACTTTAAAAACCGGGTTGTAACTCTCGAATCAAACCAAAACAGTCGTAACGGTACATTGAAGTCGTTCGGTTCGAAACAATCAAAATTGAACCTTTATAAGCAGCTCTGTACGTTTCATTTGATCTCTTTCAACCCTCTGTAACCTCAATTCCATGAAAATCAAACACACACACTACTTTTAATCATCGTTTATAGTCGCGACTATTCTTGCTCATGCTCCAATTGAAATACGTATAATCCAGGTAATTAAACATTTCTTTATACTCGATTAAACATAGGGAATAAAAGCCCCATGTTAATTACAGTGAACAATTTGAATTTGGTGATCAATTGGTATCAAATCGAATTCTAGGGTTCTTGTTCCAATTTGGGGGTTTTTTGAAATTATAACTTATATGTTTTAATTATGGAACTAACACAGATATAGCGTTTAGCCTGCTGGTAAACACATTTCGTCTGCATGCAAGGCTCCCGGGATTGAACCGGGCACCCGCATCTTTTTTTAAAAGGTTTTTTTTATGTTTTTAAATTCCTGAAATTTTCCAAATGATATTCTATTAAATAAAATCGTTCTAATGGATGAAACATTTTCAAGAATTATTTATTAATTTCTTGAAAATAATTCAATAATTATAAAATTATATTTTAAATAATTTTAATGATTTTAAAAGTTATAAAATTTTTATAAAACTTATAATAAGCTTTATATTTTATAAAGTCAACTCAAAATCAATCTAAATTATTTTAAGATTATTTTTAATCAATATTTTGTAACCATTTAGATAGTTATTATTTGATTAAATTTCTTGACTTTTACAAGTAATAATTAATTATTTAAAATTAATTATTTTGTCTAATATATTTAATAATTAATTATTAAAATTAATTATTTGTAAATTATTGTTATCAACACGGTTCTTATATTCTATTTCTTGCATTATTAATTTTATAATTCTTTTATATAAGAAAAGAATATGTAAATCTATTTTAAATTTACTTGTAAGTTTTATATGTCACATCGAATTATCTTCAATTTTAATTTTATAAATCATTTAAATAATTAATTATTCAGTTAATTATTTTGGCCAAGAATATTAATAATTAATCATTAAGATTAATTAATTTTACACTTTAATATTTAAATGTTAATTAATTCAATCTTTTATCAATTTAATTATATTCTTTTATTATCTTTAAATTCCAATTCTCCCAAATTATAAATCAATCTTAGTATTTTGTTAAATCCCTTATAAGAAACCTAGTTGATGTCTATTCTTTAAATCATTATTATTTTAATTTAGGACACCACTTTTTGGTTAACCTTAAGGAAAAACTGTTGATGCCTATTCCCGTATTCTTAAATTTAAGTACATCGTATATCATGTGAGTTTCTTATATTTCTTTTTCCTTCATTTCACATGTTTTGGTATGAAACATGTTATCTTGTAGAAGTACACTTGTAAAAATCGTTTAAAGACTTGTAAAGCACATGCAATTCAATTTATATGTTATTTTATCATGGTTACTTGAGACTTATATGAATATTATGTGATAGGCTTTCTTTTATGTCAATATTAACTATTGCTAGCCTATCAACGTCATAGATCTATGAGTCTGACAAACTTATTTGGTGCTAAAGCCGAGGTTATGTCGGCTCCTAATGACGTATTCTTGTTCATCACGGAAACCAAGTACACTTACCTAATTGTATATCTTATTGTGCGCATATCTTGTCAAGGTTTAGTTGTATCATAGCACTATCAATATATTCTGCATGTCTCATAACTTATGATTTGAATTGTTATTCTTAAAGTTCTATGTATGTAGTATAAACTTATAGGAACTCACCAACATTTCATATGTTGACCTTATTTTCTAACATGTTTCAGGAAATGCCCGACTTGTTTAACTGATCCTTGAAGTGTTGAAATCATCTAGGGATGGACCTAGATTAAATTACTGAGATTTTTTAGACTTGGATTCTTATGTATGGTTTATGTTTAATTGGTTATGTTAAGACTTATGTTTGTATATTACAATTTAATCCTTATGTTTAATCTTATTTACACTTTAAAATACCATTATGTGGCATTGAACAATCTTAACCCTCACATCTCAATGTTTCCGCTGTTAAGGTTAGGGTGTGACAGATTGATATCAGAGCCCATAACTATAGGGATATAGGTTATTATAAGTGGTGCCCTAGACTATAGTTAACATAGGGACCCTTATATGAAAATTTTACCTGATCTTGTAAGTTATCTATTTACATGATGCATGATGCTACATGTTACATGATAGATCCCTTACGTTTTACTTGTTATTCCTTAGTTAAGCTATACCTTAGGTGATTACCTTAAATGTCAAAACTTACCATCTCCTATACCTCTAACTTCTTATTCGTATGAACCTTAAACATTCTCACTCATCATTTATCCCAACGTGTCGATGTCTTTTTTTAAACTAATTGTCGACTACATGTGGGTACGTACGCCTTATATCAAATGCTTTGGATTCTTTAGGCTTTATGCCTAATCCTTAAAAGTCTCATTAAGGTTTTAATTCTAATTACTTATAAGGAAATATGTGACTCATAACCACCTGTATCCTGATTTTCTAGCAAAAAGTCTTCAGGCTAAGACAAGCATTTCGCATAAATCTCAATCAACCATGGGATCAGCTATGCTTACCAGGAGATTTTTAGGATGAGTGATAAATTATGGTCAAAATACACATAGGCATATTGGAGTTAAGTTACCTTGACGTGTCAATATTTCTATTGGCTCTGTGTTACTAAATGGACCATCATGAATATGTTTTATAAATCTCAAAAATGTTGTTATTATTGAACTCGTTATACTCCTCAATTCCTATGTTTAAACATTAGTATACATTATGTGCCTCATGTGACTATCTTTATACCTTGATTTCAATCAATGCGCACATAATCTTAATTCATATTCAAAGGCATTGTGTGCCTAAATCGAATGGTTTTCAAAATTTTAAATTGTTACTTATGGTTTTCAAATCTCGTCAAAGTCTGTGTCTCATAACTTAATTCACACAATGCTGCAAGAGTGGGATACCTGTATCTCGGGATGTTTTGTCTATGCAAGGTATCCATATTAATCCAATTCAATTGATGGATCCTTTTACCTTACCTGGAACCCATGAGGTGAGTGTCCGCGTATAGGTACGTGTGTCTTTAATAAAGTTGTGGTTGACCTAACACTTTGATAAGTCAACGTATTCGCTTTGGTTTGCGAATCGAACGTTTACACTCGAAACATCTCATTGCCGTTTTGAATCATTTTTGTCATTGAGTTTGTTTTCTGGATTTATAGAATTTATTATCTAATTCTCGTCGAGTTTTCATTTAAATGTCTTCCCATAAAAAAAACATTCAAGTTCTGGAAAAAAAACTTATCATAATTGATTCGGTTATCCCGAACTGTAACCTTAATCTTAGCAAGCATGATTTTCCTGTCAATGTTACATTAAGTAATTTGAAGTTTTTTGGATTTCTAACCGATCTTTCTTTCGTTTATCAAGTCAAGCATTGTAATAATCTTGTGTAATAAAATCTTTTAATCGTTTTGTACCATAGGAAATGCAAGAGGTTGCCAGTCAATTTCTGACTAAGGACACTCGTATTTCGCAAAGGAAACAACCTCACCGAAATAGGAATGACTCCCTTACTTTGGTGACGACTTTCCATTCGCTATTATTGTTCTTATGAAATTTTATCATCAAGACAGGAGTGAATTCTTTAACTTGATGACAACTTCACTCATCTTAATCTTATGGACTTGTGTTTCACAAATGAAATGACCTCATCAAAATAGGAGTGAATCTCGTACTTTGATGAAGATTTTCAAATTGCTATATTTTATTTTTACGAAATTCCACCGTTAAGATATGAGTGATTTTCCTTACCTTAATGGCAAGTTACGTCATCTTATTCTTGTGGATCCTTAACAACGAGTTAGGATCTAGTTCTCATGTCAATAGTTATGTGTCAGGTTTCGAGAACTACACCACCAAGCTAGGAGTGATATCCAAATCTTGATAACTATTCCCATTCCTTGACTTCAATCTTACCAAGGCCTTAAGATTTCAATTGATAAAGGACATGTACTAACTTGTAGGATGGTACCATTACCTGATTTATTGGCGAGAGTATTCCAACCTATTAAGTCAAAGCATGATTCCCGAACTCAAAAGAGGTATTGACCACTTTAGGTTAATCTTAGATCCAAGACTGGAACATTTAATCTTAATCAATCTCTTTCATGCCCTTATGTTTCAACCTATCGTTTGACCTAGCTTTATGGAACCTTTCATTTGTTAATTATCGATCTTCATTCGGGTTATCATCAAACTTAATTGCACGATGATGATATTCTTAAAACAGTCTTTCGCACAAGATAAAATCATGATAAATTTATGTTTATGCCTTTTTGGTTATACCAATGCTTCGGCTATGTTCAAGGGTTTGATGAACCGCGTTTATAAGTCGTACTTGAAAAAAATTGTGATTGTCTTTACCGACGATATTCTATGCAATGTCTTCAATCATCTTTGTGAACCTAACTCAAATCTCAGCATATGTTATCGTTCCTAATCTGAAGGTTAAACTGATGGAGGGATACATATTCACGAGAATATGTTTCGGGCTCGTGTCGTTAATTTAGTTTCTCATGGGTACTCATCTACCGTTGATCGAATTCTCATAAAAATTCAGTTATCTCATCAACACCAAAGATGTCATATCATTATGTGGTCCGATTCAAAATGCTAGAGCATATTAGGAAAATGGTTTACAAGATTGAACTGCACCAAGAACTCAACATAATTCACTCAACGTTTCACATATCAAATCTCAAGTTCATTCCCAATGAAAACCTTTACATCCCATTCTATGAAGTTCTGATGATTCCATACCATCATATCCGAACACCAATCTAAGTTTGTTGGCATTCTAAATGTGCCCTAAAAATTCACATGGGAACCTGAAAAGCAAATGAAATCCAAGTATCCTCAACTATTGTCATCAGTTTCCTTGAAATTAAATTTTAGGACGAAATTTTCTAAAGTATGGAAGACTGTGACATTTGACCCATTTTGAAATCCGAACTCGAACCCATTAGAGTCAATCATAAAAATCAAATTTATTAATTAAATCATTTTATTTATATTGGTGTTTTGAATACAATTATTTTGCTAATTATTCAATTTATAACAATTTGATATAACTTTATAATTTATAAATTTAACTTTTATAAATTTAAAAGTTTTAATGTTCATTACGAGCAATAATTATTAAACTAAATTAAATAGTTAAATTTCAAGTTTTTACAAGATTTGTAAACTATAAAATTTTGAAAAAAATAGATAGATTTAAAAATAAGAGTCTTTATAAATTTTGGGTAAAAGTTGTAATTTATAAAACTTTAATTAAAAGCTTTGCACATAAAATGTTAAGTTTGAAACCATAGGGAACTAACTGTAATTATTTTTAAAACAACCCAAACCACCCCCACCCCCTCGGTCTTTTTCCAGCCAAACTCCGACGGCCGTTTAATTTGAAAACTAAGCATTTTGAAAGCTAATTAATCGCTCATAACCTTCGTACAGCGGTTTCGAACTTTCAGCATGCTTTAATTCGAATTAAAACCACCGTTTCTCATGATCTATCGAACCGAAACAAATCGGTCAAACTCAAACCGAAATTAGTCGAAACAGAGTAAATTGATTTAATTAAAAGCTCAAAGACGTTCGTATCATCATGAGTAATTCAAGTCTGCATCTAATTAGCTCTAAAAACCAGATGGTAACTCTTGAATCAAACTGAAACAATCGAACGGTACATTGAAGTCTGATGTGCTTCAAATTATACATATAAACATATTAATTGCACATCAATTATTCTACAAACTCTTAATGAAAATGATGATTTGATACCTAAATCGTTCATATTGTGTTTTCAGGCTTGGAAAAGGCCAAGATGAACAAAAGGAGCATAAATAAGAAGAAAATGAAGAAAACCAAGTTTTGGAATTCAAGCATGGGGCCGTGCTTCATTTAGCACGCCCCCATGCCTTGCCTGAAACATACCCCCGTGCTAATTTGACACACCCCCGTGATTGGACATCTGACAGGACAAAAAGTACTGTTCCCCAAAAGCAGTCACGGGGCCGTGCCCCAATAGTCATGGGGCCGTGCTTGGCCCTTTCTCGGGGCCGTGCCCCATTTGTCACGGGGCCGTGCCCGACAACTCCTGCACGTACGAGCCGACCAACTTTCGTAAGCATTGTAATATCACGGGGCCGTGCTTAAACACTCCAGGAAGCCTATAAATAGGACTTCATTTGCAACTTTAAAGGGAGCTTTTGGGAGGTGAAGTGCTGGTGTTCCCTCTCGGGAACCCAGCCTTTGGAGGTCCTTAGAAGGTTTTGGAGGTCCATTCAACACTTAGAAGAAGCTCGGGATCGTTTAACATCATCCATAGTGAATCGCCGGTTTGATTCTTCTAATTTATCGATGACTTCACTACTATCTTCTATCTTTGTTGTTATGTTCAAGCTCATTATGAGCTAAACTTCATTTGTTATCCTAATTTAGTGAAACATTATGTAATTTGTGATGAACTAATGGTGTGATTTAAATTGTGTTAATGTTATGGTGGTCTTGGGAAAACTTTCGATGGGTAGCACCTACATTTGAACGGGGGGTTATAAGTTTATGGTTTGTAATTGTGATTGTCATACAGGTTGAAAAACGTATGATCAAATTTTATTCATAACAAACTATGGCTAATTAACTAGAGATGGTTATTAGAAATCATAAGACCTTAACTTTCTGATCATTTACGGGTTCCCTTTTATTAGTCTGAGAAATCTACAGTAATTGTTATGGTTTTCTAAAATTAATGGTATGTTGGAAAGGAACTTGATCAACTCTCTTCTAACATTAAATTATGTTTTCAGAAATCGTATGTCGAAAAGGACACAAAAGATTTACCTACATCACTAGGGCCTTGACCTAAGCAGTAAATCTCAGCCTGTGTTGGTCCTGGTCACTACGGAGCGGATAGACGAGAAATCGCGCCAGCTCATCTTTATAAACATTAACATAATTACTTTAATCAATATCTTTAATCACACCACCAATTCATCACAGTTGCATAAGTGTAATCTAAATTAGGATAACAGCCTTACTTCACTGAAAGAATCACCAAAAGTCTCAATCTATCTTTATCTGTCTTTATTTATTGTTATTTTGTTTAACTTATCATTTTCTAAATCAAACTGATAGTTAATTATGAGAGTTGTTGAGTAGGCTTAGTGTGTCCACGGATTGATACTCGGTTCTTACCAACACTATATTACCTCACGATAGGTACACTTGCCTTTTGTGTGTGTAGTTAGTATTAGTAATAACCATTTAAAACTGAATCTGTGTGAAAATCCTTTATCAAAAATATATATACTATCCACGCATCAAGTTTTTGGCGCCGTTGTCGGGGACACATGGTAGTTTGAAAGGCAATCCAAATTTTTGACTATTTTGTTTTACTTAAAAAAATTATAAAAAAATAAAAAAAGAAGAAGTCAATCCACATAATGCTATCAAGGTTGAAAACAATGAGGGACTAAGCTTCAAAGTTAATGGTCATCGGTTAATGGCCAAATCGATGTACCAACTAAGATTTTTCCGGAGGTGATAAACCTCCACCTCATTAAAAACTAAGTGTGGGGAAGGGTCTAGCCAAGGACCCGTAACCAAAACATGGCTCTATGTTACTTTCAGTCTGTTTATTTTTTTTTTGTGCTTAGGACTTTAACTTTCTGCTTAAATAAATTGGTGATGTTTTAGATTAATCCCGATGTATTCTTTTGAGCTCATTCAAGGCGGCTGTGGAAAAACGATCGCACGCATTCGACTCATCATTTTAAGGGAGTTTTCGTTTGCCTTTCTCTACTTAATATTTATTGTTAATCACATTGAGGACAATGTGAAGTTTAAGTGTGGAGAAGGGTATCTATGCTTGATACTTTGCTTATAAATAGGTCCAAGTTATAATTAAATCTTTTGCAAAAAGTCACTCTAGTTTTAATGTTTGTGGCAACAACATAGGAAACATGAAACAATTTTTGATAAAACAAAATATAAATATACGTTTTCGAGAAATAAATAAGCAAATAAAGCAAACTCAAATAACCTTAAAAATATTTTTTGTGATATCCTGAAAAGCAAAAAGAGTTGGTGAAAATATTTAAACATATAAAATGAAACACTTATACCCAATTCCATCCTATTTGTGAGCTTCTTTTTGAGCCTTAAACAAGCTTTTGCATTTATGTATTTTTGCTTTCATTATGGATATATTAAGGGTGCCTTATATGGCGTGTGAATTAGAACTTGTTTTGGGTATGCATTTCAAAACCTTATAAGTGTTTCTTGCATAAAAAGGATTTAGGCAATTAGGAAAACCCAACATTCGAGCCTCTACCATTTTCAAATATCCTTACCCAAACATTATCCCTAGTTAGCCCTGTTGAGCTTAAACGTTTTCATGTTTAATCACCCGAACAATAAAGTCACTAAACCAAAAAGCCTTGAACAAAACCCTTTTTCGATAAAGACATGTTTTGGCTTATTTCAAAAAAAAGGAAAAAAAGGAAAAAAAAAGAGAGAGAGAAAAAAAAAGAAGGAAGAAGAAAACTAGTTCCGTCATTTTGTGTTATTTCAATATATGTTATCAAGAAAAAGAAAAAAATGATATGAAAAATGGCCAACTTGTGGAGAACTGTTTTCACGAAGGAAAATGCAGCAAAAGCCAAACTGAATCCAAAAATTCGACATCCGAATCCGTTGGGTGCTTTTAGGCTCCGAGCCGAACGACCCTTAAAAAAGGATAGCTATGTATATCTTCCGGTTAAGGAGGAGGTGTAGTTTTTGAAAATGCAAATACGGTCTTGACAATCTGACCATAAACGAGTCCTTGAGTTTGTATATCCCTTGCAGCTTGAGTATTGTATGGGGAAACCTTTTTATTACTTTCCTGTTAGTTTATATCAATCAAATAAGCCAAGATCATCGTCTTTAGCATTTAGCCACTTTTTCCCCAAATAATCCATACCCTAAACCTAAGCCAAGTTACAACCTATCAAAGACCTAATGATTTATGCAAGCAAATACCTAACATAGGTGGAGATTTGATCCTTTACCAAGCATATGATTTCACATGTATTCATACTAGGCAATTGAGCGTATTAGTCATACTTCATCTTATGTATGATTCCATATATATAGCCGAGTGTGAGTGCACCTTGTGAGAAGTGTGAAGTTTTACATGTTAAAAATATTTGCAAACCATTCTATTGCTTGAAAGGATATCATTCCACATGTGCTTAATTGTTTATATTTGGGTAAACCAAGTTTGCTTGTATAGTTCTCGAAAGACATATTTATATCTTGATTTATTTGGTTTTTGGTGGTGTTGCTATTTTGAGTGATTTTGCTTGAGGACAAGCAAAGTTTAAGTGTGGGGATATTTGATGTGCTTCAAATTATACATATAAAACATATCAATTGCACATCAATTATTCTATAAACTCTTAATGAAAATGATGATTTGATACCTAAATCTTTCATGTTGTGTTTTCAGGCTTGGAAAAGGCCAAGATGAACAAAAGGAGCATAAATAAGAAGAAAATAAAGAAAACCAAGTTTTGGAATTCAAGCATGGGGTCGTGCTTCATTTAGCACGCCCCCATGCCTTGCCTGAAACACACCCCCGTACTAATTTGACACACCCCCATGCTTGGACATCTGACAGGACAAAAAGTACTGTTCCCCAAAAGCAGTCATGGGACCGTGCCCCAATAGTCACGGGGCCGTGCTTGGCCCTTTCACGGGGCCGTGCCCATTTGTCACGGGGTCGTGCCCGAAAACTCCTGCACGTACAAGCCGACCAACTTTCGTAAGCATTGTACTATCACGGGGCCGTGCCATTTAGGCACGGGGCCGTGCTTAAACACTCCAGAAAGCCTATAAATAGGACTTCATTTGCAACTTTGAAGGGAGCTTTTGGGAGGTGAAGTGCTGGTGTTCCCTCTCGGGAACCCAGCCTTTGGAGGTCCTTAGAAGGTTTTGGAGGTCCATTCAACACTTAGAAGAAGCTCGGGATCGTTTAACATCATCCATAGTGAATCACCGGTTTGATTGTTCTAATTAATCGATGACTTCACTACTATCTTCTATCTTTGTTGTTATGTTCAAGCTCATTATGAGCTAAACTTCATTTGTTATCCTAATTTAGTGAAACATTATGTAATTTGTGATGAACTAATGGTGTGATTTAAATTGTGTTAATGTTATGGTGGTCTTAGGAAAATTTTCGATGGGTAGCACCTACATTTGAACGGGGGGTTATAAGTTTATGGTTTGTAATTGTGATTGTCATACACGGTTGAAAAACGTATGATCAACTTTTATTCATAACAAACTATGGCTAATTAACTAGAGATGGTTATTAGAAATCATAAGACCTTAACTTTCTGATCATTTACGGGTTCCTTTTTATTAGTCTGAGAAATCTACAGTAATTGTTATGGTTTTCTAAAATTAATGGTATGTTGGAAAGGAACTTGATCAACTCTCTTCTAACATTAAATTATGTTTTCAGAAATCGTATGTCGAAAAGGACACAAAAGATTTACCTACATCACTAGGGCCTTGACCTAAGCAGTAAATCTCAGCCTGTGTTGGTCCTGGTCACTACGGAGTGGATAGATGAGAAATCGCGCCAGCTCATCTTTTTAAACATTAACATAATTACTTTAACCAATATCTTTAATCACACCACCAATTCATCACAGTTGCATAAGTGTAATCTAAATTAGGATAACAGCCTTACTTCACTGAAAGAATCACCAAAAGTCTCAATCTATCTTTATCTATCTTTATTTATTGTTATTTTGTTTAACTTATCATTTTCTAAATCAAACTGATAGTCAATTATGAGGGTTGTTGAGTAGGCTTAGTGTGTCCACGGATTGATACTCGGTTCTTACCAACACTATATTACCTCACGATAGGTACACTTGCCTTTTGTGTGTGTAGTTAGTATTAGTAATAACCATTTAAAACTGAATCTGTGTGAAAATCCTTTATCAAAAATATATATACTATCCACACGCATCAAAGTCGTTCGGTTCGAAACAATCAAAATTGAACCTTTATAAGCAGCTTTGTACGTTTCATTCGATCTCTTTCAACCTCAGTTCCATGAAAATCAAACACACACACTACTTTCAATCATCGTTTATAGCCGCGACTGTTCTAGTTCATGCTCCCATTGAAATACGTATAATCCAGGTAATTAAACATTTCTTTATACTCGGTTAAACATAGGGAATAAAAGCCACATGTTAATTACATGTAAGGCCCTGTTCCCGAGCACCTCACAGTTGGACAATCATCGCATCATTTCATATATAATATATAATTCATAAAATAAGCAGCGGAAATAAATTTAACAAAAGCCATCCATTTCATTGATAATTAATGTTGTTATGTAATACAACATTGTTTAAGTTACAAAAGAAAACATCTGTTAATTGCATTACAAAACAACAATAATATTATGCATGAATGCACGCCAGTCTTGCCCTGCCGAGTAGCCTCCCCGTGTGAAATCCTCAGCAAATTACCTGCCAACTGAAAATGCATAAAAGTCAGCATTGCTGAGTGAGTTCTAGCTTTAAAGTATTAAAATACTTAATACGGTTCAAAATTCTTTCTTTACTTTCGTACGTAAGCATTCATCATTCATGCAACAAGGCCTAACCTTATTCTTCATTCCTTATCTCACTTATTCGTTCGTTTCGTACTTTATAATTATCTTTCATTAACGTTCGTTTCGTGCTTTATCACTATCTTCCGTTAGCGTTCGTTTCGTACTTTATCGCTTCGCTCGTTTCGTACTGATTCTGGATCCTGTCAAGTTTTTCCCCTATCATAGCCCGAAGCCACCACTCCTGGCACAAAGCCTCATCACTATTTGGCACCAAGCCCGTGGCCCGAAGCCACCACTCTGGGCACTAAGCCTCATCAATAATTGGCACAAAGCCCGTGGCCCGAAGCCACCATTCCCGCACAAAGCCTCATCAATAATTGGCACAAAGCCCGTGGCTCGAAGCCACCATTCCAGGCATAAAGCCTCATTATTTCCGGGGTCGAATAACAAGGATCCTATTTCATACTATGGATCAGTCACCAAGACTGATCCCCTGTGTGTGGACCCTCATAGGTTAGCCAAAATCACACGCTATAAAACACACAGTTGAGCTAACAACTCTCTTGAGTTGTGTCCCTCCTTTCATTCTGCTTGCAAGCCTTTTCTTTCTTTTATTACGTTTCACTTTTCATCTTTGTTATCTTTCACTTCGTTACGTTATACCTTACGTTTATTCACACATACATCATACTACGTAAAGTCATAACATAATACTTAACGTATATTATAATATAAAATATACTTTTTGAAAATCATTAAAAGATAACACATCATGCACATATGCATAAAATACATTCATCATCACATCATAAATATTCTATGCATAAACCCTCACATATTCATGCTTAGAATAGTCCAAAACAGTCCATAAGTCAAACTAGGGTCAAACCCTAAAATTCTGTTTTTCCTCAAAATTCCATAAAATTTTCTAAGTGTTGGGCGCATGGAAACTACGCAGGCGCATAAGCCCTGCTTAGGCACATTAACACTATGTGGGCGCATGTCCCTATACTTAACTATTTTCCCACTAATTTTGAGCACATGAACTGTTCAGGCGCATGAGCACTATTTGGGCGCATGACCCTGCACTTAGGCGTTTCAGCCAAAACTTAGGCGCATGGTGCACTGTTTAGGCGCATCAGCCTACACTTAACTTTCTAAGTTAAATTTTCAAGCGCATGGGTCCTATTTGGGCGCATCAACATATATTTTCCTAACATATTTTTCAGTCCCAATCTCATCTTAAACATATTCTAAGCTTCATACTACCATTCTAAGCCTTAACTTAGTATGCAAACCATAAAACACTAACATACATGCTTCAAAGCATACGCTTATACATACAACTTTTATAAAAACTATTTACATGTATTTTCAGCCCTGAAAACCTTTAAAACATGTAAAACATGGGATTTAGAAACTCACCTAAGCTGCTTCCAAGTTTAATCCTTTCAACTTGAACTTTTCAGATATTTCTAACACTAGACATGTCAAAACACATAACCCGAACACATACACACACATAAGAACATATAGAATTCGGTTACATGTTTAAAAATCCTTAAAACCGAACCCAGTTATGCTAAAACTTACTTACCTTGGCTGAATTTAACTGCTCTTTCTCTCTAAATCGAAGATTCTTCTACTTTCTCTCTCTAAAAATATCGAGCAGTTGCAAATGCACAAGGTGTGGGCGGCCAATCCGGCCATGCCCACTTTAAACAATATAATATCATTATTTTGTCCTTTTTACACTTTGCACCCCTTCACTTTGGCCTTTTTCTCTTTCTTACAAAAATATATTTCTTTTATTTCTCATTTTTTTTTCTTTTATTTGACAAAATTTTTCGGATGTTACATTACAGTGAACAATCTGAATTTGGTGATCAATTGGTATCAAATCGAATTCTAGGGTTCTTTTTCTAATTTGGGGGTTTTTGAAATTATAGTTTATATGTTTTTATTATGGAACTAACACAGATATGGGCGCTTAGCCTGCTAGTAAACACATTTCGCGTACGCACAAGGCTCTCAGGTTTGAACCCAGGCACCCGCATCTTTTTTTAAAAGTTTTTTTTATGTTTTTAAATTCTAGAAAATTTCCAAATGATATTCTATTAAAATAAAATCGTTCTAATGGATTAAACATTTTCAGGAATTATTTATTAATTTCTTCAAAATAATTCAATAATTATAAAATTATATTTTACATAATTTTAATGATTTTAAAAGTTATAAAGTTTTTATAAAACTTGTAATAAGTTTTATATTTTATAAAGTCAACTCAAAATCAATCTAAATTATTTTAAGATTATTTTTAATCAATATTTTGTAACCATTTAGATAGTTAATATTTGATTAAATATCTTGAATTTTACAAGTAATAATTAATTATTTAAAATTAATTATTTCATCTAATATATTTAATAATTATTTATTAAAATTAATTATTTGCAAATTATTGTTGTCAACACGGTTCTTATATTCTATTTCTTGCATTATTAATTTTATAATTCTTTTATATAAGAAAAGAATATGTAAATCTATTTTAAATTTATTTGTAAGTTTTATATGTCATATCAAATTATCTTCAGTCTTAATTTTATAAATCATTTAAATAATTTATTATTCAGTTAATTATTTTGGTCAAGAAATTAATCATTAAGATTAATTCCTTTTACACTTTAATATTTAAATGTTAATTAATTCAATCTTTTATCAATTTAATTCTATTCTTTTATTATTTTTAAATTCCAATTCTCCCAAATTGTAAATCAATCTTAATATTTTGTTAAATTCCAAAATCTTATAAGAGCCTTAGTTAATGTTTATTCTTTAAATCATTATTATTCTAATTTAGGACACCACTTTTTGGTTAACTGTAAGGAAAAACTATAGATGCCAATTCCCGTATTCTTATTTTAAGTACATCTTATATCGTGTTAGTTTCTCATATCCGTTTTTACTTCATTTCACACGTTTTGGGGTGAAACATGTTATCTTTTAGGAGTACACTTAAAAATTGTTTAATGACTTGTAAAGCACATACAATTCAATTTATATGTTATTTTATCATGGTTACTTGAGACTTATGTGAATATTATGTGATAGGCTTTCTTTTATGTCAATATTAACTATTGCTAGCCTAGCGACATCATAGATCTATGGGTCTGACAAGCCTAGTTGATGCTAAAGCCGAGGTTATTGCCGACTCCTGATGACGTATTCTTGTTCATCACGAGAACCAAATACATTTAGTTAATCATATATCTTATTGTGTGCATATCTTGTCAAGGTTTATATGTATCATAACACTATCAATATATTTTGCATGTCTCATAACTTATGATTTGAATTGTTATTCTTAAAGTTCTATGTATGTAGTATAAACTTATGGGAACTCACCAACATTTCATATGTTGACATTATTTTCTAACATATTTCAGGAAATGCCCGACTTGTTTAACTGATCCTTGAAGTGTTGAAATCATCTAGGGATGGACCTAGATTAAGTAACTGACATTTTTTAGACTTGGAATCTTATGTATGGTTTATGTTTAATTGGTTATGTTAAGAGTTATGTTTGTATATTACAATTTAATCCTTATGTTTAATCTTATTTACACTTTAAAATACCATTGCATGGCATTGAACAATCTTAACCCTCACATCTCAATATTTATGCCGTTAAGGTTGGGGTGTAACACCATCCACGCTCGTGATAATCCCATCTCTTTTCAAGAACTCCATAAAACATTGATAAACCATGAACTATTTTTGACACAACAGTCACCCATCACTGCCTCCCTTCACCGATCTGTCACTACCTTCGTAACCCACATCAAGCACCCATCTAAACCGTGGTTCAGTCGCAACACCACCAATAGCCCTGGCCTTCTTCCCACACCCACCTCAAATACCCCTTCCAAACCTTTCCTTGGCAAATGTCAGTGGTGCTTCACTAAAGTCCATTCACTGACTTCTTGCCTAACCTTCAGGAAAGCATATCCCCATGTCACTCTTCCCACTTACCCACGGGCTGCTTCACAAGTTAAACCACAAGCAAATATGATGGGTGTCAATAACAATATTATTGTTGATATATCATGGCTATATGAGAGTGGGGCTTCTCATCATATCACTAATGATTTCAACGCCCTTTCCTTGCACAATCTGTACGACGGTACTGAGGATCTTATCATTGGAGATGATTCGTCTCTTAACATAACTCATGTTGGCACTATCACTCTTTATTTTTCTAATATCCCTCTTGTTTTGAACAATGTTCTTTATGTTCCCTCTATTTCTCGTAACATATACTATCTCGTGTTTATGCATTGATAACAATGTACTAATACAATTCTTTTCTTTTCACTTACTCATCAAGGACCTGCAAACTCATCTTCCCCTACTCCAGGGAATGGCCAACCGCAGTCTCTATGAACTTCGTTCTTAAGTCACCTCATGCTTTTCATCTGCAGACGAATAAGGCTTCCTTTTGGCATCATCGCCTAGGACACCCACATTTGCAAGTTTTACAACATTTGGCTTCTTTTGTTCTATTTTGTTTCAAACAAACAACAATCATGTAACTCTTGCTGCATAAATAAAAGTCACAAACTTCCATTTCATGTTTCTACAATTAGTTCAAGTGCACCGTTACAATTGTTGTATTCAAACGTATGGTCGTCACCCATCACGTCCTTTAATGGTTTTAAGTACTATATCATATTTGTTGACCATTTCATAAAATACATTTGGATTTACCCCTGGAAACATAAATTCGAATCCCTACAAACTTTTATTCATTTTCAGAACCTTGTTGAAACTTATTTCAAAACTAAAATTGAACAATTATATTCTGATAACGGAGGGGGAGTATTTAAAGTTATCATCTCATCTCGCCTCTTGCGGGATCTCTCATCTTACCTCCCCTCCTCATACGCCTCCAACACATTGGTTAATACGTTTATAGATAAACCCTAAATTTTAAGTCAAACCTTAAACAATAAACGCTAGAACTCTACCATAAAAACTAATTACTAAACCGTAAAAACTAAACTTGAAATGCTAAACTTTAAAGTGCAAAAGCTAAATATTAAAGCTAAACTCCAAAAGAGAATTTCTAACCCCTCAAAATTGAATCCTAAAAGCTAAGAATATGATAGAGCATGACGAGTCGGTTCCAACATTAGCAAAATAATTAGAATCGGAGTTTATTAGAGTTGTCAAGCGTGTTTCTCTAATACTATTTATTTTTTGGTTTAGACAATAAATTAACTTTTAATTTGAATCAGGCTATATGTAATGCATGTAATGTTTTAAGAGAGATCTAATGAAACTAGTTTCTCTCTCCCAATTCTTAACGCTCTTTTATTATCATCAACTCCAATATTTTCATTTTAGAAAAAAATTATTAACTAATGTCTAATCGTAAGCTGAAAAATATAGGCCAGAAATGTGTGTTAAATATTATTCAAACCTAAATATTCCGAATTCAGCAAATCTAAAATCTTTTTCATAAAATGATTAACCAATGCAATAACTTAGTAAACTAAACAGGTCGGTTTTCAAAATCCCATAACCAAAATTTTTTTATTTCGATTATGTGTTAAAACCGAAGTAAATCGTTTCATGCTAAGGCCTATAGTTTTGTTTTAAGAATCAGGAGCGTATTGTAAATCTATACCGTATTATAAATTTATACCATATTAAAATAAATTTCAGGATAATGAGATGCAAAATTGTCTTGTATAATTTTGACTCTAAAATTACTTTTACACACACTTACAATTGTTGAGTTTTAAACCCACCTCTTATATGATTTTTAAATTTTATAATTTTTCTTATATCAATGTTCAAGTCCAATGACACTACGGTAGTTTGCCATGGATTTTTATGATCTCATGTTCAGACCTTTCTCGAAAATATTGTTCTCACAATAATAAGTTTTCCCTTTGATAATGCTTTTAACATGGTTTTCACGACCGGATCGGACCGGTCGGTCCGACCGGTTCGACTAAGGATCAGTCCAGTGGCCGGTCCGGTCAGCTATCGTTCGGTTTAATCTCGTTGAACCGACCAGTTCGTCCCGAACCGGTGGTCCGACCGGGGAACCGGACCGGTTCGGACTGAATTTTGGTATTTTTTATTTTTTTATTTTTTGGGGTAAAAACGGGGTGTTGAACCATAAATTGGTGTGTTAGATATACAAATATAGTTAAGTTTTATATATAACTATAAAATACATATATAAATCATATATAAATTACTTATATTTGATTACATATATAACTATATATATAATATACTATATATATAATTATGATGTAATCCGGTTTTTAAATCCGGTCCGACTGGTACGACCGTCAAACCAGTAAAACGTCCGGTTCAATATCCGATCCGGTTATAA
Organism: Flaveria linearis; assembly: GCA_024085815.1. Lineage (NCBI taxonomy): Eukaryota > Viridiplantae > Streptophyta > Magnoliopsida > Asterales > Asteraceae > Flaveria > Flaveria linearis. The sequence continues at coordinate 14,250,052 of CM044011.1, forward strand.
AAATATTACTTTTAAATGCGTCAATACTAAAACATAAAAAACAATATAAACAGTTAACGTTTCGTATTTAGAAAAACTCACTGTCGTTTCAAATGACAGTTCAAAAAAGTTCTATAAATATAAAAACTGAAACAGTCAAAATAAGTCTGTTTGTGGACTGCGGTATATCTTTTCGTGCAGATTAGAGTGGGTCCATGTATCTATTTCGTGGGCCCAGGTTCAAGAGTATATGCTCCAAAATGTTACTGTTTTTCACTTTTTCTTCAATGCAATCGTGGGGCCTACGGCGGCCTTTCCTCCAAGAAGACATTTATGATTTCAATTAAGTAGAAAGCGATATACGTGTTTGTCTTTTCAAAATAATTGAGTCGAGTGCTATGTATATTTTGTAAAACAAGGTAATATTTTTATATTTAAAATAAAGTTTCGAATCTATACTAATAAATTATTATAGGGGTCCGAAATACGAACACCATGTCAGGTGTTATGCGAACACTTTTTGAATTTTTTTCACGTCCCGTAAAGACCCTACGGGCCGTATTGGTTTGCAAAATAACAAATCAGTCAATTTATGAAATGTTACGGCCCGTATTGATCGTTATGGCCCGTAATGACTTGAATTTACGGACCCGTAACAAGTCTTATGACCGTAAGCAAAATTTTCTATTTTTTTAAAATTTTTTGCTTTAAATTTTTTTTTTTTAATAATTTTTTTTAATATTTTAAAATTAATTATGTTATAGTACTTTTTAGTTTAATATAAATTAATTTATAAAATTTGTAAATTAGTATTTAATAAAAGCAAAATAATAAAATAAAGAATTCGGATTTACTTTAAAGGTATATATCAAAGTAAAAAAATTAAACTAAAAAGTATTATAACCTAATTAATTTTAAAATATAACATGTCCCTATTGGTTATTGAGATATTCTATTATTCTTTATATGAATATATTATAAATACATATATTGGTTATCGGTATATTCTTTTTTTATCTCTACTAATATTTTTTTATAATTCACTTACAAACATATCATATAATGTAAATATTACACTCACAAATTTATAGAGAACCGAATGTGAATGCTCCAACTAAAACATTTATTTATATAACTTATAAATAAGTATTTTATAAAAGCGAAAAATAAACCAAAAAATATTATTAATTAACAAATCTTAAATGAATGAAAAATGTTAAAAATATCAAAAAATAAAAAAAAATCAGATTTTACTTACGGTCATAAGGCTCATTACGGTCCTGTCATTACGGGGCGTAATGGAGAATACAGGCCGTAAAAAATCATGAATTGACTGATTTAATATTAATAGACCAATACGACCCGTAAAGGCTCTTACGAGTCGTATCTAGGGCGTCCAGATATCAATCTGTATATAGGAGACCCCATTATTATATTGTGCGGACACATCTTATCATTATTTTCATTATTCATTTTCCCACCAAATCATTTAACAATTTTAAAAAAAATTTAAAATAACTAATTTTTAAATTCTCTCTCTATCCCCCCCTGATTTTTTTATAAATGTATATTTGAATTAATTAAAAACTAAATTTTTTGATTAAGAATATAGCTTATGAAAAAAATGAATTTTAAAAACTATGAATTTTTAACAGCGTATTTTTTTTACAAATATGAAATATTCTAAAATTGATCTTTTCTAAAACATCATATAAAACCATTTTTGTAAAAAAAAGATAAAAAATAACTGAAAACTTAAGTTTTTAAATAATAAGATATTTATAAAAATGATATATTATCAAAGCAAACTTTTACTAAATACAAAATTTTATTTATAAAGCTAAAATAACTAAAAACCCTAATATTTAACATATTTTCAAAACAAGAGTTTTAAAACACATTTTTAAAATGAAAGTTTTAAAAAATAATTAAAATATTTTATTAACTAAAGTATACATTCACACGTACTTTTAGTTATATCTTATATGAAAATAATGTTTTGTAGCCTTTAACTTTTCATTAATATTTAATGTTTTTTAAATAACTCGTGTAATTCACGGGGTTATGACCTAGTCTTTTGTAAACTTGTATAACTATCTTCATTTTATTAAACAATGCATTGATAAACAATCGGGCAAGATACACTAGGCAATAAGGGACGATTACACATGGTTTGTTGTGTCGTATAATCAAGTGTTTGTAACTGCTACTAACCCATTTCTTTGGGTTAGGTGTTTGTACTCCGAATAAGTTTTATACGTAACTATCTAGGTTATATATATAACTTATAGTGTTCCATATATATGTTACAAAGTGGAATATCACCAAACATCAGTGTTACGTGCATGTACAGATTGATACATCACTATAAATCAGTGTTATGTATACGTAACAACAAAGGATGGAGTGCAACGGGTTGCCATTAAAAAAGATTTTGAAGAGAAAAAAAAAAAAGACGATGTAGCTTGTGGTTTATTTAATTTATTAGATTCAATGAGAAAGATAATTAGTAATTTTTAATTAACTAATAAACTAAATAAGAAGATGTGATTAGATATGGTTGAAGTTTACCCAAACATATTTTATATATACATAATGACCTCAAAAAATATGGTTGAAGTTATTTAATTTATTAGATTCAATGAGAAAGATATTTAATTTATTTTATATATATATATATATATATATATATATATATAGGGAAGCGTTCTATTGAGAATCATAAATATGTAAAGAACTACTAAAAACCACATAAGCAATTGACAAAACACCACGATAAAATTAGTAATAATAAAAGATGATGGTTTGATTCTTTTTTTTAATCTTTTCTTTTATTTTAACACCTCACTCCTTAATTTTTTAGAAAAAGATTAAAATATTCATATATGCGATACAATGTGTGTGCATTGATGCACATTATCAAAAAACTATAGATATCGTGATTTTTCAAAATTTATCTTAAAAGTAGTAAAATTATAAATATTTTGATATATTTATTTAATAAATAGTATAAGAGTTAAAGTGGTTCTTTCTAGTTCTTTACAGATTTATAGTTCTCAATTGAATGTCATTCTATATATATATATATATATATATATATATATATATATATATATATATATATATATATATATATTATATATATATATATATATATATATATATATATATAATGACCTCAAAAAATATGGTTGAAGTTTACCCAAATATATTTTAAATAATTAAAAAGTTAAATCAATTATAAATTATGTGATTAGATAGAGGTAGTTTTCACGGTTTTCGATTATAAACATAATTTTTATTTGATCATTATCCTATATATACATACATATATATACATACATATATATACATATACATATACATATACATATATATAGGGATCCTAAGCTAACCATAATGTTATATGAAAACTAGAAAAAACCAATGAAACCGGTTACATAACTTTTAATTTCCCTTTTATATTTGTGTGTGTATATATAAACAAGGTTATGGATCAAATAAAAAACCGTAGCATGAGTTTACATATATGTCACATATAGGTTGCGTATACGTAACCAATTTTCATTCGACATAATGTTACGTATACGTAAGACTCTTCATTCTCGTATTTATAATCAACATATCTGTAACAAATACTTAAATAACATTTTAACAATTAAAATAATATAAACTTTATAAATTATGTTTTTAGTTTTCATGGTTTTTTTTTGTTTTCACATAACTATTGATTTCTCATGAACCACCCTTTATATATATAGGGTGTGTGTATGTGTGTGTGTGTGTCTATATATATATAAATATATATATATATATATATATATATATGTATGTATATGTATATATATGTATATATATATATGTATATGTATATGTGTATATATGTATATATATATATATGTATATGTATATGTATATATATATGTATATATATATATGTATGTATATGTATATATACATATATATATACACACATATACATATATATACATATATATATACATATATATATACATATATATATACATATATATATACATATATATATATATGTACACACACATATATATGTGTATATATAAGTATATATATAATATATGTATACTCATATATATATATATGTATATATATACAGGAGTTGGTTAAAATAAAAAAATGCATTTGCCTAAAAATGTTAAGAAATGATCTTAGCTCTCTATTTTATAAATCAATGATTGAGGTCATTTTTTATACATAACACTTGTCCAAGGGTAATATGGGAAAAAGCATTTTTGTTGATTTTTTTTAAATTCCCCCACTTAATTTAAACTTTCATAACTTTTTATACGATATTATTTTTTAAAATTAATTGCACTATAAAATCAAGTGTTTTATCATCTTTAATTTGAGTATAGTATTCTAATATTTTTTTTAAATAAAAAATCACTATTATGAAAATGTGTTGTTTTATGATAAAAACAACACATTATGTACTGTTTTGTCATAAGATAACATTTTTGTGTTGTTTAATGTCAAGACAACATATTATGTACTGTTTTAAGGTAAAACAACATATTATATGTTATTTTAGGGTAAAACAACATGTCATGGTCTAGTTTAGGGTAATACATAATGTTTTGTGCTGTTTAATGTTAAAAAAATTTGAAATTATTCTAAAATTGTGTTGTTTTACTATATACCATAAAATAGTACCCTCCGTTACGACTACCGTAAAATAGCACATTTTGTGTTGTTTTCAGAGGAAAATAACACGCTCTGTTTATTTTATCGCATGTTATGAAATTTAGCACATTCCCTTATCCCTTTGCTCAAATCCAACAATTCGATAAACGTAACTTAGGATAAGTACTGTAGAGATGACTCGCTTCATCAAAGGTAGAAAACACCATACCAACTTTAGGTTTACATGAATCAATAATATGAAAGTATAATATTTCTTACCTGGGGAGCTACGAAAGCCTGAAATTAACAAAAAAACATAAAGAAACAAAGGACCAACAACATAGCTAATATACATAAAACAATAAGTAGCATTGTCTGGAAAATAATACAATATTATAAAAAGTACAATCAATTGTGCTAATATAAAACTTAGTATAAAAATTGTATATCAAATCTCAAGAAACTGTACGATCGAGTGTGCTTATATCAAAAATAGTATATAAATCGTATATCAAATCTCAATAATGAGAAAACACAATCAATTAGTTGAATTATATTGTTAATTTGAACATCATTGATCATGTTTAAAGACATGGTATAACTCGTGAAGTAGGAAATTGGGCAGATCAAAGTGATTCTTGAGTAAAAACGACTTTTGTTATATAGAAACGATGTTTTAGCCTGTAATTATGAACAAAACTAAAAGAAATCTGAATGAAAAACAAGATACGTCTATTTTTCGTATCAATCAAAATAATAACGAATGCAATATCAAACTATATTTGTTTAAACCTGATGATAGCAAAAGATGAAGAAGATGAAGTTGATGGAAGAAAACTCAAGAACACATTAATCAAAATAAACAGATCTATAAAAAATAGATTTTATATTGAAATTAAATTAAATTTTGATTGAATGAAATTAAAAACTTAAATAATAGATGGATAAAATAGAATTAAATCTCAAAATCAAGAACTCAAGAAGCATGTTGAAGAAAACTGAAAAATCAATTTTGTTGATGTTTGATATCTTGATGATTGTAAAATGACATATTACCCTTCATACTAAATTTTAAATATTTTCATGTGTCCTTCCCATATTGTTTTTTAGGTATTTTATTGATTTATTAAAGAAAACCCCTACCCAAGATCCGTTAAAAATCTCACCATGATTCAGTTGTTACGTTATAACAAACTTAAATTCAACTAAAATAAAAATATTTAAATTCAAAATTAAAAAGTAAAAGTGGTAGTTTAGATATTCACATAATATCATATTTTTAAATTATATTCACATTTACAGTAGTTTTTATAGTTTTATGTGTGTTTGTACGTAAAATATACGGTGATATTTATCCTCCATTATATGTTATAACATAACTTGTACAATTGTGTTACTTTTATAGTTACTTTGTACCATTTATAAATGCATTGTGCTATTATATCAACAATACTAAGCTAATAAGAAATATGTATCGTGCTATTATTATGTAAGTTTATAAAATATTTGAAACTTCCATTAATCAAAACAACACTTAATTTAATCAGATGCAAAAACTAAAAACAGAACTATATAACATTAAAATAGCCCTTAAAAAAGAAAAATAGTACTTCATAAAAATAAAAACAAGTTCATATACTTCATAAGAAAAGCAACACTTCAAAATAATACTTAATACAATATTTGAAAAACTTAATTACAATGCTAAAATAGCACCTAATAATGCCAACAACAATACTTAATTGTATAACATTAGCACTTAATTAAAACAACAATTACTATGTTCTACAAATAGCAATAAATAAAGAAAAGTAACACTTATTTAGTGCTATTTTAAACATTTGTTATGCTATTTTGGACATATTTTGATATATTATTTTTTTATAGATACGTAAATGTTTTGTGTTATGTTTTGAATGAATATAGTTTGTATTTATTTTTTAGATAAATGTATATCAAATATTTTAATGTTACAAATTTAAAAATAAATAGTTGCATAAATTTAGGATTTTTTTATAAATCACTTGATTTGTATATGACAATTATACTTTTTATAAATAATAATACATAAAACATGTGACGCAATAGTATTGGTTGCAACGGTTTTAGGCTACTATGTGTGCCCTGGGAGGTCATCCCTCTGTTGGGCCAGCCCTAATTATTTAAAATTAAAAAGTGTGAGAAATGTGTTTAATACATAATTAATTACATGTAATGTGAATAGGTATTTTGCTAAGTATTTTTTATTTGCAATGTAAATGTATTGATTTATACATTAGCAATAAGATTTGAAGTTGCTAACTAATAACCAATTATATAATATATATTAAAAGGTTTGGTCGGTAGTGACAGAAAAATTTAAGAGTTTTAAAGATTCGCCACTAAACTTCATCATATTGCAAAGAGATCCCAAAATACTTATTCTCTTTTGAACCCTTTCTTCCTCTTCACTGTCTTCTTCACACCTACTTCTCACCTTTGATGTTGCAACCCTAACCTTCCACCGCCTCAAGTTCTATTTTCTTTCGACATTTGTGCTTATCTATTGAAGAAGGTCACGGGGTTCATGGCAATCAGTTTTCAATCTATTTCTTGCTCAGGAAGGTAATGAGGGTTCATGGGTAATCGACGTTTCTATTAGAATTCCCTCTTTCTCTTAAACCCATTGAGGCCTTAAGTTTTCAATCAATTTTTCGATGTTCTTAAGTATTTTGCTTTTGATTTAGAGTTTACTTTGATTTGAGTTGTTTTGTGGCTTCTTTGATATACCAAGGGTCAATATTGGGAAGATGAATTTGGCTGATGATGATTTCAATGACGACTTCTCTGAAACTCAAGAAGTTGAAAACAATGTCAGGAAACAGTAAGTGAAAACCACGGTTTTAAAGCGGAGATCATTTTCTCAATTTATCGATTATTTCTCTCTCAAATATGCATACTCTCAGCATCGTCTAATTGCATTAAGAGAAATGGAGTTTTGCGGGTGAGATTCGTTTTTTTTTATTTTTTTGTTCTGTGGCTTTATAATTTTGTGAATCAATTGATTTTTCATGTTTTGTTGACCCATCTGACATAGATGTTATTGTAAACTGTGTTTTTGTAACTAATTTTGGTTGTTCGGTTGTTTGATTTGAAATTTGTTTGTGTTTCAAGGTGTTGAAGTTAGCTGACGAAATCCTTAAGGTCGAAGTTGAATATTTTTGGGCTTTTTTATATTTCTCAGGTATCAAGTATTTAGATTTTTGATAGTTTGTGATTTTAAGAGGCTTCATATTTTATGCTTTGTTGTGATAGTTAATGTACATGCTGACGAAAACTTAAATTTTACATGAAAATCTTTATGTAGAAAAGCACCGATTGCTGAAATTCAACATAAGGCTGCAAGAGATTTAATGGAGAGGAACAAATCAGTTTCTACATTCTTTTCATTTGACGATTAAATTTTCTGTTGGGTAAGGTTTATATTTGTAAAAATTTACTATACTACTTTAACTTAAAGCATGTAAATTTCTTTCGTCGAAGGAGTTAGATAGGTTGGTGATGCTTTAATCTTCATTAGACAAGAAATGGTAGAGATTAAGAAGATATTGAGAAAGGAACAACTAATATCGATGATAATGTCATTAAGTTAACTTAAGATTACATGGTTGGAAGTAAATTTCGAAAAGAAATCCATCACATTTATCTAAGCTTCTCTAATTCTTGATATTCTAGGTGTTTGACATGTGTTAATTTGGGTTATTCACTATATTTGTTACCATTTTTGACAATGAAGCTATTGAGAGAAAACAAATCTTTGGTGTTTTTTTCATAAACTTTTCAGTGAAGATGGCTTTTAATTGTACTTTATTTTGAGTTACTATCAAAATGGAATAAAATCTTAGGCAGGTCCATTAGGCATGGCAGGAGTTTATTCATGAAACTAAATCATTTAAATAGTTGTAGTGTATCAATATATGCATTTATGGTAATGTATTTTTCTATGGATGATACTTATGCAAGTGAATGTGATTAGTGTGTATGCAGGAAGGGAGTTAATGGATCAGACACATTATTCATAGCTATATATTTCAAAGGTCAAGCATTTTATACTTCATATAATGGAAAGGTGAGTACTAAATGTGTAAGAAACTATATTCACTGGTGTTTTGAGCAAGCAACAATACAGTAGTAAATATGAACCTGAATACCTAAATTTGAGGACGGTTTGTACATGGATAATCAGTGTCAAGTGTTTAGGTATAGTGAAATGGGATATATGCTATCTTGGGAGTTAATAACGTGTTTAGTTATAGTACATGCAACCAAAATGATTATGATATTGATATTTATGGGTTATTTTACAAGCATATGTTTAAGATGTTCAAGAACTGCTAATCATATAAGCAATGTGGTTATGTTAGGATGTTCTAGATTGCTCATTATTACTAGAATATGTTAACTTTGACTACATAGTCATGGGCTTTTGCTTATTTGATCATGCTTACAACTTAAATGGTTTCAGAAAACACATGGTTACAATGATCGAATATTCAGAGTTGTTTTTTTACAGCGATATTGTTATCATGTGTTTGGACTTTAACTCGATTTCTTTGGGTATTAATTTTTTATGTGTTACACTCTTAAATGAAACCAACTTAAGAGCACAATTGTTTTGGGCTAAATATAGTGTTCTAAAACAACAGACTATATTTTGTTCTAATTTTATTCTTTTAGCCTAAAAGTATACAAAGTAAATTTTGTATAGATCAGGTTAAAAGGTAAATTATAATAAAAAGAATTGCAATCAACATATATATTGACTTTATGGTTTACGATTGTTAAAACTTAGAGTACCAAACTAGGTACACATTGATTGCATAAAAGATTAAAAATATTCATGATTTCTTAATCTTTTTCAAATGGGTTGTTGAAAAAATAGACGAGGAATAAAAGGAAATTCCTATGGTACTATTTTACAACTTCTTGCTATTGTCTTAAGCTACCATTTCATTGGTGGTCATTAGTTCTTTTCAAGGATGTGAACATTCAAAGTTTGTATTGATAGATCGATTATACTTGAGATTCAAAATGTTTTTTTAAAATTTTTGATCACCAGGTGTGGGAAGTCAAAGAATTTAGAGCATAGTACATAGATGTAAAAGAACTTATATTTAGAGCACAATACATTGATACAAAAAACTTATATTTAAAGCACAGTACATTAATGCAAAAGAACTCAAGTATGATGGCTTCCCTCTCAAACCGGTTCACAAGTTTTAGCTTACCTTCTTCATATGAGTCTATTAAATTAATTTAATACAATAGTTATTGTATATGGTGGTGTTACATAGATATTTAATGCTAGAGGAAATATATATGATATTATTGCACATAAATTTTACTTCTATATGTATATGGGTCTCCCACTGCAATGCGCGGGGGGCCATTTCTAGTCATTGTTCCGGCAGTATCCAGTCGTGTAAAACGGGTTTTCTTCTCTTAAGTTTAAGGTTCAGTCCCTAAGCAACAACAACTTCTTATATTATTGTTAAATGACTTTAGTTACTTAGACATTGATTTATGTTATTATGACTCTCTCTCCTCTCTCTCTTTCTACTCTCTCTCTTTCTCTCTCTCTATATATATATGTGTATGTGTGTGTGTGTGTGTATGTATATATATATGTATATATGTATGTATGTATGTATGTATGTATGTATGTATGTATATATGGATATATGTCTTTATATAATAAGAGATTGAGAGGCCGGAAGAGGGAATTTCAACAACATAATAAGGGTATGTTTAATCAATGATCATTATCACAACTGACTAAGATGATATACTTATGACATGTAAATATAGGGATGTCATGTTTTCAAGTATCAATTTAAGAAAAATACTCAGAGTACAGTCAGTGAGTTATTCCAATAATGGATTTCCGCCTGGGTGGTTGAGGGTATATGTAACATCCGGTTCCTAAATCCGGACTTGTAATTATATTATAGTTATGATTAATCAACCAAGCTGAGTTTGTTCGATTGTTTAAGTGTTCAGTCGCATGACTTATATGCGAATGAACTTCAGTCGCACCCCTTACGTGCGATTGAGACTTAGTCGCACGGATAGTAGGTGTATGAGCTTCAGTCGCACGATTCAGTTGTGCGAATGGTTCAGTCGTGCGACTGAAGGTAAGGCGGTTAAGTTGTGTGTATGGATAAGTAGGGCGGTGCAGAGGGTTCAAGAGCAGATTTCTATCTGCATCTACTCTATTTTCTTATTCCCTTCACACCCAAACACCCTGTTACCACGAAATTGACCAAGATACCTCCGTTTTTGTAAGTTTTGGATGTCACGGATCAATTTTTGATATGTTATAAGCTGTGTGTATGATTGAATTTGATCCAATAACCTGTTTAAATCAGTAAATTGGTCCGATTTCTTTCTAAATTAAAATCTGGGAATTCGGATTGAGTTTTTGTGTAGTTTTAATAAAATAATGATCCGAAACCATTATAAACGATGTGTATATGATCTGTTTTGAATATGACATGATTTGGATGGTTAAAACTCAAATTTTGAGTGAGTTTGGATCAAAAAACGTCAAGAACACAGCTGCTGATCCGTTTCAGACGAATGGGCTCAGTCGCATGCCTCAGTCGTGCGAATGATAGTCTAGTCGTGCGACTGAGTGTGAATAGAGGTTCAGTTATGCGATTGAGAACCCAGTCGCCTGGTTAGAAGACCGAATAAAGACGAGTGATCACTATGTACGAATGAGGACTCAATCGTGCGAATGAATAGCTAGTCGTAGGACTGAAGGTTCAGTCGCATTAATGTTCATCCGCATAGGTTCAGTCGCATGAGTGCTCATTCGCATAAGTGTTCATTCGCATGAGGGTCTTGTTTGAGAATAAGTTTACTGAATCAAGGTTTATTGCTTTAGATATACCTTGATTAGAGGAAGGACTAGTTATCTCGTGTACGTGGATTGTGTAGATTGTTGTGAGGAAGTTGATAAGGTGAGTTCTAAGCCCTTTTCAAATATTTGGTTTTAACATTCGGGCTAGCACACATATGATGATAAATGAATTAAATGTTTTAGCACCAGAATTGTGATAATGATGTTTATACGTTACTAACAGCTCGTGTGGCTGTTGGGGTAAAGTTGGGATGATGAATGGTTGGGATAATGAAGGGTTATCTGAACATTGATCATTACGTGATGGTAATGATTTCAATGGGTCAGGTAGGGTGTAAAGAATGATCATCTGAACATTGTTAATCATTACGTGATGGTGATGATTCCAATGGGTCAGATGGGGTGTAATGATAAATGAAAATATATTAAAACTGGTGCTAAAAGAAAGAATGTGTGGTATGTAAAGTAATGTGATAATATTGGCAATAAGTAAAAGAAATGTTTTAAAATGATAATGTGATGTAAATCTCAACAGGCCAGTTAGGATAAGATGTCTGCGTGTGTAACTGTACAGTTAGATAGGAGTGATGACGATCACTCAGCTTTGTGAACATCTTATGTTGACGACCCTAGATGATTAATTGGCATCCTACTGGATGAGAGATAGAAACTTCAGTTGCTAGATGTGGGAAACTGATAGTTTCTGGATGAGAGATAATAATTACAGTTTCTGGATGTGGGAAACTGACAGTTGCTGGATGTGGGCAACTGACATAATTACAGTTTATGGATGTGGGAAACTGACAGTTGCTGGATGTGGGCAACTGGGTGAAACTGACAGTTTTCGGATGTGGGAAACTGATAGTTTCTGGATGGGGAAAACTGATGTCCAGTGGGACAAAGTAAAATGAAATATGATTTTATTATATTGCCAATATAAATGTGATTACTGTATGTGATAAAATGTTGTTAATGTTTTGATGAAAATTTAGAACTCACCAGTTTATCTGATGTTTTGAGTGTGTTGTGTGTGCTAGGTAAGGAAGAATCCTCTAATAGTAGAGGAAAGCAAGTATGAGCTTAACAAGGATGCTATCCCGGAGTAGCTGCTAGCATAGGATGTAGGACCTGTTAATAATGTAAATAGGGAAATGTATAATGAAATACAACTATATGTAAAAAAATGTTTTTAAAAAAGTTGGGTTAATATATAATTTTGTTTAGTCTTCCGCTGTAAGTAGAAAGCTCTGATTCGCGTTTAAAATATTAATCCAACTGTGTGACGTGCCTTCGGTGCCCTGCCGGGTTTAGGGCGCCACAGGTTGGTATCAGAGCAGTAGTTAAAGGGATCTAGTGTCATAATAACTAGACTTTAACTAGAAATAGATATGCCAGCAGGGATAGCTAGATAGAATAGTTTATTAAAACAAGAAAAGGTGATGGGACTATCATGAGAAGGAATAACGAGAATAGTAAAAGTAAAGTAAACAATTAATAGTACTTGGCCAGCATTATTAATAATTTACTTTACTTATAGTATTCTGGTTATATACTTACATGCGAGTACCAAGTAATCCTGATCTCGTTTTAATAGGTTATGGCTGATAGGGAGAGTGAAAGAATGCAAGGTGGAACCTTGGAAAGAAATGTTGATGAGAGCACAGAGGTGCTTAGTATGACGAGACAGCAATTCCGTGATGCAATTGCTGAGGAGGTTCGTAAAGCCTTGAATGTAGCTAGACCTGATGAAAATAGGAATGTTGATAAAGCCGAGGGGTCTAGCGAGAGAAAGGGAGTTACGTATAGTCAATTTAAGGAATGTAATCCTCCACGATTTTCTGGGGCTATGGATGTGGTAGCCACTTATAAATGGCTTCGTGAAATGGAAGCCGCGATCAAGTTGAGTGAGTGTAGGGAGGATCAGAAAGTAAAGTTTGCAGTCCACTCGTTTGTAGGTGAGGCTCTGTATTGGTGGGATACGATTATCCAAACGTTAGGCGAGGAGGCTACTGACAAAATGTTATGGCCTGAATTTAGAAAGTTAGTGTTGGATAAGTTTTGTTCGAAGGGTGAGATAGATCGAATAGAGATGAGCTTCCTGCAGTTTCAGGCAGGTAACATGTCCCATAGGGAATACACGTCTAAGTTCGAAGGGATGGCGCGGTTGGTGCCTCACTTGGTGGTTCCTGAAGAGAAGAAAATCTTGCGGTACACTCAGGGGTTGCCTCGGGAGGTTAGAAAATTAGTTAGATCATCTGCTCTGAGTAGTTATCAGTTGACGGTAAACTTAGCTGCAGATATGTATCAAGAAGTTTATGGTAGTAATGTTGCTCCCGACGAAAGTAAAAAGAAACGTGAAGAACCTGCATCGCAGAGAAGATTTGAGAATCCAAGTTTTCAGAAGAAGGGTAAGTTTGGAAGGGGCCAATTCCAAAGGAATGTTAGAAAGGAGCTGCCCCGTTGCGGGAAATGTGGTAAGCTACATCAGGGTGAATGTATGATAGGTAGTAGGACTTGTTTTAGATGTGGAAAAATGGGACATTATGCTAATGAATATAGTGAAGGTCCTCGTAGATGTTATGAATGTGGATAAACAGGGCATAATCGGAGTGAATGTCCAAGATTAGCTGTTAGAAAGCCTGAACCGGTTAGAACAATGAAAGGGTCAGGAGAAGGGTCGAGTGTGGCGAAGGGGCGAGCTTATTCTATGTCAGCTAGTGAGGCTAAAGCTTTACCAGATGTAGTCTCAGGTACGTTTCTAGTTAATGGGATTCCAGCTAACGTGTTATTTGATTCTGGTGCAAGTGGAAGTTTCGTATCTGTTGATTTTTGTCCTATGCTTGCGTGTGAAATTCGACCATTAGAGGTAGCTTTCGTAGTTGAAACTGCGAATGATAGGTCTGTGATAATTAGAAGTGTAATTGATGGTTGCTTTATTGAACTAGAAGGATATAGATTGCCTATTAAACTATATCCTATGATATTAGGAGGGTTTGATGTAGTTTTGGGTATGGATTGGTTGGCAAACCATGAAGCCCATATTGTATGTAATAAGAAGCTAATTCAGTTAAGAGCACCGGATGGGAAAACGATTAATGTATATGGTGATAGAGATGAGTCAACTGTGAAAATAATATATATGATAAAGGCTGATAAGTTAATGAGCCGCGGGTGTGCATCTTATTTAATATATGTAATTGATTCTCAAAAGCTTGTAAGAAAGATAGAGGATATTCTTGTGGTTAGAGATTTTGAAGATGTGTTTCCAGAAGAATTACCGGGTATTCCTCCAGATCGTGAAGTTGAGTTTAGAATTGATTTGATTCCAGGTGCTAAGCCAGTTGCCAAGTCGCCTTATAGATTAGCTCCATAGGAATTGAAGGAATTACTGAAGCAGACTGAAGACTTGCTAGAAAGAGGTTTCATTAGACCCAGCTCTTCCCCGTGGGGTGCTCCAGTATTGTTTGTGAAGAAGAAAGATGGGGGTATGCGTATGTGTATTGATTACCGAGAGTTAAACAAGTTGACAATAAAGAATAAGTATCCACTCCCACGAATAGATGATTTGTTTGATCAGTTACAGGGAGCCAGTTGGTTTTCTAAGATAGATCTCCGTTCGGGTTATCATCAACTGAAAGTTAAAGAAGAAGATATACCTAAGATAGCGTTTCGTACACGTTATGGTCATTATGAATTTTTGGTTATGTCTTTTGGGTTGACGAATGCACCTGCTGCTTTTATGGATTTGATGAATAGAGTGTGCAAGCCAATGTTAGATCGATCAGTAATTGTGTTTATTGATGATATACTGATCTATTCGAAGAATGAGGGAGATCACGCCTGCCATCTTCGTGAAGTGTTGGAAAGGTTGAGAAGAGAAAAGCTTTATGCAAAATTTTCTAAGTGTGAGTTTTGGTTGCGGAAAGTATAGTTTTTAGGACATGTGATCAATGTAGAAGGTATTTTAGTAGATCCTGCAAAGATTGAAACAGTAATGAAGTGGAGTCCTCCAAAGACGTCATCTGAGATCCGCAGTTTCTTGGGTCTGGCTGGTTATTATAGAAGATTTATTCAGGATTTTGCCAAAATTGCATCCCCGTTAACAGAGCTGACAAGAAAGAATGAAGAATACGTTTGGGGACCAGAACAAGAAAATGCATTTCAAGAATTGAAACAGAAATTAACCCAATCACCAGCGTTGTCGTTGCCAGATGGAGACAAAGATTTGGTGATTTATTCAGATGCTTCGTATCAAGGTTTAGGATGTGTATTGATGCAGAGGGGACGAGTGATAGCTTATGCTTCTAGACAGTTGAAAGAACATGAAAAGAATTATCCGACGCATGATCTGGAATTGACAGCGGTGGTGTTTGCCTTGAAGATATGGAGGCATTACTTATATGGGACGAAATGTATGATTTATACGGATTATAAGAGTTTGAAATATTTCTTTGATCAGAAGGAATTAAACATGCGCCAGCGGAGATGGTTAGAATTGGTGAAAGATTATGATTGTGAAATACTTTACCATCCCGGTAAAGCAAATGTGGTTGCTGACGCATTAAGGAGAAAAAATGAACACCCTCCGATTCAAGTTAAGTCATACAAGTTAGTGATAACTCCCGATTTTATGCATCAGTTACGGGATGCTAAATTAGAAGCATTAAAAGAAGAGAACGTGAAGTGGGAACGAATGAAGGGTCAAACAAAGGATCTGGAAGAAAATAGTTTTGGGGTTAAGATAAAATGTGGTCGTATATGGGTCCCGATTAAGATGAGAGAGTTGGTGCTAGATGAAGCCCATAAATCCAGATATTCTATACACCCTGGTGCTACTAAGATGTATAAGGATTTGAAACAAGAATATTGGTGGCCCGGTATGAAGTTTAATGTAATGCAGTATGTGAATAAGTGTTTGACGTGTCTTCAGGTCAAAGCTGAGCATCAAAAGCCATATGGCAAGCTTCAACCCTTAGAGATTCCAAAGTGGAAATGGGAAGAGATGACAATGGATTTCATAACTAAGCTCTCGCGTACAGCTAAAGGTTATGATACCATTTGGGTCATAGTAGATAGATTGACACGTAGTGGACATTTCTTACCAATCAAGGAAACGTATAACTCTGAGAAGTTAGCAGAACTGTTTATTCGAGAAATTATTGCTCGTCATGGAGTGTCGTTATCTATTGTGTCGGATAGGGATAAACGTTTTACTTCGAGATTTTAGAGGAAATTTCATGAAGATATGGGTACTCGTTTATTATAAAGCACATCTTTTCACCCAGAAACTGATGGGTTGACTGAAAGGACTATCCAAACAGTTGAAGACATGTTACGAGCTTGTGTTATAGATTTCGGTGGTAGCTGGGATAGTCATCTGCCATTAGTTGAATTCTCCTACAATAACAGTCATCATTCTACGATTGAGAGAGCTCCTTATGAGATGTTATATGGCAGAAAGTGCAGGAGTCCGATATGCTGGGGAGAAGTTGGGCAGAAAGAGTTGGGTAGTTTGGAAATTGTACAGGCTACGAATGAGAAACTGGATAAGATCAAAGCTCGGTTTAAAGCGGCTCAGGATTGACAAAAGTCTTATGAAGATAAAAGGCGAAGGCATATAGAGTTTGAAGTAGGAGATAGAGTTATGTTGAAAGTATCTCCTTGGAAGGGAATTACCAGATTCAGAAAGAGGGGAAAGTTAAGTCCTCGTTTTATAGGACCGTTTAGAATTATAGAACGGATTGGGGAAGTGGCCTATAAACTAGAATTACCCAATCAGTTGCAAGGAATCCACCCAACCTTTCACGTGTCACAGTTGCGCAAGTGTTTAGCCGATGAAAGTGCATATGTACTTTAGATGATATAGAGGTGGATGATAAGTTGAATTATGTTGAGAAGCCTACTGCTATAATGGACAGAAAGATGAAAAGATTGAGAAATAAAACCATTGAGTTAGTTAAAGTACAATGGTCGAATAGAAAGGGGTCTGATTTCACTTGGGAATCAGAAGATGAGATGAGGAGAGATTATCCCCAATTGTTTGAATAGTCGGTTTCGGGGACGAAACCTATTTAACGGGGAGAGAGTTGTAATATCCGGTTCCTAAATCCGGACTTGTAATTATATTATAGTTATGATTAATCAACCAAGTTGAGTTTCTTTGATTGTTTAAGTGTTCAGTTGCATGACTTATATGCGAATGAACTTCAGTCACACCCCTTACGTGCGATTGAGACTTAGTCACACGGATAGTAGGCGTATGAGCTTCAGTCGCACGATTCAGTTATGCGAATGGTTCAGTCGTGCGACTGAAGGTAAGGCGGTTAAGTTGTGTGTATGGATAAGTAGGGCGGTGCAGAGGGTTCAAGAGCAGATTTCTATCTGCATCTACTCTATTTTCTTGTTCCCTTCACACCCAAACACCATGTTCCCACGAAATTGACCAAGATACCTCCGTTTTGGTAAGTTTTGGATGTCACGGATCAATTTTTGATATGTTATAAGCTGTGTGTATGATTGAATTTAATCCAATAACCTGTTTAAATCAGTAAATTGGTCTGATTTCTTTCTAAATTAAAATCTGGGAATTCGAATCTGAGTTTTTGTGTAGTTTTGATAAAATAATGATCCGAAACTATTATAAACGATGTGTATATGATCTGTTTTGAATATGACATGATTTGGATGGTTAAAACTCAAATTTTGAGTGAGTTTGGATCAAAAAACGTCAAGAACACAGCTGCTGATCCGTTTCAGATGAATGGGCTCAGTCGCATGCCTCGGTCGTGCGAATGAGAGCCTATTCGTGCGACTGAGTGCGAATAGAGGTTCAGTCGTGCGATTGAGAACCCAATCGCCTGGTTAGAAGACCGAATGAAGACGAGTGATCACTATATACGAATGAGGACTCAATCGTGCGAATAAATAGCTAGTTGTACGACTGAAGGTTCAGTCGCATTAATGTTCATCCGCATAGGTTCAGTCGTATGAGTGCTCATTCGCATAAGTGTTCATTCGCATGAGGGTCTTGTTTGAGAATAAGTTTACTGAATCAAGGTTTATTACTTTAGATATACCTTGATTAGAGGAAGGACTAGTTATCTCATATACGTGGATTGTGTAGATTGTTGTGAGGAAGTTGATAAGGTGAATTCTAAGCCCTTTTCAAATGTTTGGTTTTAACATTCGGGCTAGCACACATATGATGATAAATGAATTAAATGTTTTAGCACCAGAATTGTGATAATGATGTTTATACGTTACTAACAGCTCGTGTGGCTGTTGGGGTAAAGTTGGGATGATGAATGG
Organism: Flaveria linearis; assembly: GCA_024085815.1. Classification (NCBI taxonomy): domain Eukaryota; kingdom Viridiplantae; phylum Streptophyta; class Magnoliopsida; order Asterales; family Asteraceae; genus Flaveria; species Flaveria linearis. The sequence continues at coordinate 14,268,905 of CM044011.1, forward strand.
TTGGGATAATGAAGGGTTATCTGAACATTGATCATTACGTGATGGTGATGATTTCAATGAGTCAGGTAGGGTGTAAAGAATGATCATCTGAACATTGTTAATCATTACGTGAAGGTGATGATTCTAATGGGTCAGATGGGGTGTAATGATAAATGAAAATGTATTAAAACTGGTGCTAAAAAAAGAATGTGTGGTATGTAAAGTAATGTGATAATATTGGCAATAAGTAAAAGAAATGTTTTAAAATGATAATGTGATGTAAATCTCAACAGGCCAGTTAGGGTAAGATGCCTGGGTGTGTAACTGTACAGTTAGATAGGAGTGATGACGATCACTCAGCTTTGTGAACTTCTTGTGGTGACGACCTTAGATGATTAATTGGCATCCTACTGGATGAGAGATAGAAACTTCAGTTGCTAGATGTGGGTAACTAATAGTTTCTGGATGAGAGATAATAATTACAGTTTCTGGATGTGGGAAACTGACAGTTGCTGGATGTGGGCAACTGACATAATTACAGTTTCTGGATGTGGGAAACTGACAGTTGCTGGATGTGGGCAACTGGAGGAAACTGACAGTTTCTGGATGTGGAAAACTGATAGTTTCTGGATGGTGAAAACTGATGTCCAGTGGGACAAAGTAAAATGAAAGATGATTTTATTATATTGCCAATATAAATGTGATTACTGTATGTGATAAAATGTTGTTAATGTTTTGATGAAAATTTAAAACTCACCAGTTTATCTGATGTTTTGAGTGTGTTGTGTGTGCTAGGTAAGAAAGAGTCCTCTAATAGTAGAGGAAAGCAAGTATGAGCTGAACAAGGATGCTATCCCGGAGTAGCTGCTGGCATAGGGTGTAGGACCTGTTAATAATGTAAATAGGGAAATGTATAATGAAATACAACTATATGTAAAAAAATGTTTTTAAAAAAGTTAGGTTAATATATAATTTTGTTTAGTCTTCCGCTGTAAGTAGAAAGCTCTGATTCGCGTTTAAAATATTAATCCAACTGTGTGACGTGCCACCAGTGCCCTGCCGGGTTTAGGGCTTCTCAGTATAGCCCCGGCTGAAAAACAGATAGATGAATACAATTAAAATAACACATATCCTCTAAAATGGGGTCGTATATTTGTTGTTAAAAAAAAAGAAATGTACATTAACAACACCCAATAAAATAAGCAATTATTTGTACCACTATAGAACCCTACCCTCCAAGATTAAAGACCATTTTCTTCTCTGTCGCACACCTATAAATATTATTGAAGCAACCAAAATCTTATGTATTCACACGCTCCCTCTCTCTCTTCCGTTCATCTCTCACTCACACACTTTTCACCTACTAATTAAGCATATAACAAGACGTGTTCTTTTCCTTGATAGCATTGCAGAAATGGGAAGATCACCTTGTTGTGATAAGGTAGGGCTAAGGAGGGGGAGATGGACGGCCGAAGAAGATGAAGCATTGATTAAGTACATTCAATCCAACGGTGAAGGTTCGTGGAAATCTTTACCTAAGAATGCTGGTATGTTTACATATATATATATATATATATATATATATATATATATATATATATATATATATGTATAGATTTAACATGTTAGTTTATATATTCAATCGCATTATATTCATGTATCATATTGTCCGGTTTTTGTAAAAATGTTGGAAGGATTATTGAGGTGCGGAAAGAGTTGCAGACTGCGATGGATAAACTATTTGAGAGGAGACTTGAAAAGAGGTAATATTACCGATGAAGAGGATGAAATGATTGTCATGCTACATAAAGCCTTTGGGAACAGGTTTGTTAAAAGCTCCACTCAATTCTCTTTATTCATATATGTATACATATATAACATATAATACATCATATAACATAATCAAATTAGTCGAAGAGAGAAAGTGAACTCTTATGTAACTGTATACTTATCACATTTAAAGCACTATATACAAATGCATCATTCGTTTTTTTTAGGTTTTAACGTGTTCTTGTTTCTGAAATGAACTCCCATCTATGTACTGATATGATATCATTGTTAAAAGAGAGAGAATCATGTTTTCAAGTGATTAAAGTTGAAAGTTGGTTTCACAACATAATAAGAGTGTGGGTACGAAGAAAGAAACATTACATGAATGACTGTCATTTTAGACCGTCAAGACATAGCACACCCAAAGGAAAAAGTGATAACTTTGTACATGAAACTGTGAAAGGGAGTAAGTAACACTTTAAAGGGCACCAATAATCCACGTGATGGTACTTGAGTGAGGTGTGTATTGATTGCTACCCACTCCGATCGATCAAAATAAATATACAATAATGGAGATTGTTTACGGAAATGACAACAGGCCAGTGGATGGGCCTATTCTTGAAATAAATAAATTTATAACTACTATGCTGTTTTACGGTTTTACCCGAGTAGTTAAAGTAAGATACTCAAGATAATTAAAAAATGAGAACGTCTTTGGTTGGAGTTTTACCGGAAACAAAAATCTATCCATTACCCAAGACAATTTATTTTCTTTCCAAAAACTCCAACATTTTATATAGAAAATGCATTGTATCGTTTTTTAATGTTTTATTCACACATCAATTTAATCTACCTTTACTTTTTAATCACAATTAATGTATGTTTTAGGCGGGGCTCCAACCCTTAATCTTAAATAGTCTTTACTGATCTGATTGCGAATAATTTTGCCGTTAGACTCAACACCCACCCTAAATAAAGCTTTAATTAGTTGGTACTCTTTTAAATAATGATTTAAAGTATGCTTTCAAAAATAATAATTAAAAGTCTAGAAAGCTTAATACAACACTGAATTTTGCTAGCTTTCATAAAATATAACTATAAATAGTTTAACAATAATATGTAAATAATTGTACGATTAATATGACATAAACGTTAAGAGTACTTCAAAGAATTAGTCATAAGAAAAGTAAGTTTAGGAAAAAGCGACATGAGAGTTAGGTGTAAAACTGTATTCTAGAGATGACTTTTTTGGCTTTTTGCAATAAAGTTTTAACATCTGTCCCATCTACAATTATATATATATATATCATCAATGCTACATATAAATGCTTATTCTATTATTAGTTTTATTACTTATAATTAGTTCTGTATTAAACATGTCTGTACGATTTAATTACCATGTCTTATCAAAGTTATCAAGTGTTGGCATACAACTCTGAGACGTATTAATTTCATCATTATTATTTCCCTTCTAACGACGGTGATACATTTATGTAACTAACATTACAAGTTTATTATGATTTGTCTTGTCGATATTTATTTAGACAGATTAAGTTACAACAACTTATAGAAGTAACTCAAAGGGTTCCTTGAATTTCTTGTGTATAGGTGGTCAATGATAGCTAAACATCTACCCGGACGAACAGACAACGAGATTAAAAATCACTGGAACTCTCGTCTGAGTCGCCAGAGTTATCGTTTCTTGATGAATAAAAACAAGCCAAAAACATCAATTGATATATCTACAATGGTTAATCAAAAGAAACAAAGAGTTGGTCGTGTTAGCCGTAGTGTCGCAAAAAAATATAACCAAAATAGGTTTTCCAAGAATAACAAGTCACCTTCTTTAACAACCACCCATGAATCACTCACGCAAGCAGTGATGGAGAAACAAGTAGATGGGAACAATGTGGAGGATTGTTCAAATCTCGTCGCAGAGAATAAGAAAGAAAGTCAAGTTCATGATAATGTTATTAGCGACGAGTTGGAGTTGAATTTCTTAGTGTTTCAAGATAATGAACCGTTCAACATCGACTATCTTTTGCAGGAGTCAAGCGGGGTTTCGAGCAACCATGATGAAGATCAGATAGAACAATGGTTTGCAGAGATTGATGTTGAAAATATTAAGAAAAATGAAAGGAATGTTAATGAGAACGAAGATGAAAGCTTGAGCTCAAATTCCTTAAAAACAATGGAGGTGTGTCATGATGAGATTGAATGGGATATGGAGTTTGATTTTACAGGGTTTAATATGTTTAATGAAGAAGATGACATGTTGCTTTCGCTATGGGAAGGTGGCAATCTTTAAGCTAGCACTGTTATTTCTTATGGTAATTAGATTAATGGTTATTCCGTTAGATTGTGTTCATGTGTTAGCTATTGCAATATTGCATCACTTTGTATGAGCTCTATGCATAAAGGTATTGCTAGCTATAAAATACACCACTGAGATCCTAGGGTTTTCAACATCAAATCAATTGGATTTATTTTGTCTTTTAATATTTAATTAGAGAGCATAAGATTACCATTTAACAAGTTAAAAAGAAGCGCAAAACTTTTCTCTACGTTATGCATTTATTTATGGTATTAGAGTTTGTTGCTATATCCATTGTAAACAAGAGATTTTAGATTTAAGATCTCTCAAATCAATGTGTTCATTTATGTGGATGGTTGGAATATTAAGGGAGGAGGGGGCACTACTCTGGACTACTCTGTAATCCATCAATCATATATTTTCACATCACAAGTACCCTGAACTATCCTGAAACATCTAAAAAGCTGGAAATTCAATCCTGGACTATCCTGGAACTTTTATTTTCACATTTAAATAATTCAAAAAGAAATTTAACTTTACTAAAAATTAAAAATTACATAATTAAAATAAAACATTCGAATTCAACGAATCCAAATCGTTTTCGGGAATGTACAAATTTGGATACTCATCAGACATTGTTGTGTTTGTATGATTTTGTTTAAGTTTGTGTAAATAATAGTGTGTATGTGTGTGAGTATTTATAGGGTAAAAAAAACTTTTTTTGGACACTCAGTCGCGCTCCTCCAACGGTCGAAATAACGGCTATATAGCCGTTCACACTTGGGTTCTTCTTCGGCGACTTGTACCCGGCCCTTCCTACTCGCAAGGGTGGCGGCGTTGTACCCGAGCGGGTACCCGAGGGCGCTCCCTCCTCCCTAAGCACATTAAATTCATAATCAAAACAACAAGCAGATTCAATTGATAATTAAGAGCTTTCAGTTTAATAAGAGTTTTCCTATCAATATATTGTGATTTAGTGGAGCTAGCTAGGTTGATGATTGAACTAAAAAGATACGTCTTCTGTCTTATCTTCTTCATCGGCAAGAACCGTAAATCTATAAAAACACAAATCATAAAAACACAACCCACTTCTTCATAAAGAAACACAACAGCACCAATAAACATGTCTAGTATTAAGCTGTCACGTTATAAAAACACTTATCCCTTCAAAATATCAAAAACTTTCCCAGTACAAAAACTCAAAAACATAAAAAGAGCATGACATGTAATCACCATTGTTACATTTTATACATGTCAAAAGGGATGGTTGTTTGTATAAATGGGTTGAACGGGTCTTACATGTTATTTTTAACTAAACGAGTTAAACACGTCACCCTAAACTTAATATGTTTATTAATAGGATATGAAAACTCAAAATTAACCTAATTATTTTCATGTCATGTTCGTATCACATTTCAGACCATGACTTCAGAAGTTTTCACCTCTTAATTAGGGATCTTATTCCACATATAAACATCATACGCTATGTTGTTTCGTTGAAAATTCTAATAGCTTGCCTTGCAGAGATACCATCGAAACTCAAGGAGAAATTTATTAGGAAAATTTCACATAATGTTCCTTTGACTTTTTTTTTCTCAAAACGCCCCTTTGATTAACCATTTCTCAAAAGTGTCCTCACTCAGATAAAGTCGTTCGAACATTTAATATATAGGATTGTTCGAACTTTAAATAGGGTCGCTAGAACTTTAAACAGGGTCATTCAAACTTTAAATATGTTCGCTCGATCATATTGCAAGTTCGGTTGAACTTATTTGTAAAGAAGTTCGATCAGTCGAACTTAAAATAGATTCGGTGGACCGCTGTTTATTGTATAAATATGTTTTTTATTGTTAAGTTTAAAACGGTCACGGCGACCATATTTGAACAGATGAACGGATCATATCCATTAAATAAAGATTCGGCGGGAACTACCGTTCAAGATAGAGGTATTTTTGAGAAAGGGTTAATTAAAATGGCATGTTAGGTAACAAATTGGATTAACTCAATATGGATGTTCAGTGTCTACACTACAAAATGACATGGAGATCAATATTTAAACCATTTGTTGTATTACGAGGTAAGGTTTCAACTGACGCCCTAAATATGATAATAGGATTCACCTCTTTGGGATCCTACATCATATATAAACAACTAAGTCTTAGCCAGCCGACTTATGATTTATAATAGGAATAGATTATGTTTGTTATTTAGAGCTAATTATTATATCAATTGATATATATCCTTTCTTAATTAACGGTTGTAATTCCCCTATATATAGGGTTGATTATTATTCAATAACACACAGAAAACATTACAACCCATAATTACTTTTATGGTATCACAGTCATAATCGACCCTTAACCTCTTTCGTTTTTTTCGTTTCTCCCCCACCGAATACGTTCGGATTACAGCCTCCATGGCTAAAGACGATGCTGCTGCCGCTGACTCATCCGCAAAACCAATCCCTCTTCACCCAGCTTACTCTGTTTCGAATATCCAATCTAAGATCTGGACTTTGGACGGAACTAAGGTTACTTATTCGCAATGGGTCAAGCTCTTTCGCCTTCATGCTGTCGCATACAAGGTCGAAAATCACATAGATGATTCAGCCCCTCCAGCCACCACCTCCCCAGAATACGGCCAATGGAAAGAACTCGACGCATTGGTCTTGCAATGGATCTACAGTACCGTTTCAGAAGATAATCTGAAACGCCTGATGGACACCACTGTAGCTTGGGAGGCTTGGTCAAAACTCGAGAAGAAATTCTTGAGCAATAAAAAGGCTCACGCTGCGGCGCTCGAGACCCGGTTTTGCAACCTCACTTTGACAGCATGTTCCTCGGTCAATGATTATTGTGAACAACTGTCCGACTTGGCAAACCAACTAGCCGACGTGGACCAGCCCGTCTCTGACTCACGACTCGTTCTTCAGCTTGTTCGTGGTCTTCCCTCCGAATACAACACCACTGCCTCTTTGATCAACCAGCAGGGTCTTGAGTGGGACCAGGCTATTACCATGCTCAACGATGAAGTCATCAGAATCGAAGCACAGAAAGGCTCCAATACTGTTCTCACAACTACAGTACCGCCGCCGCAGCAAAATACTCTGCCGAACCCTAATAATCAGTCCGATCAATCAGCCTCCAACAGGCGTGGAAACCGTGGCAGAGATGGCTCCTCCAACCGCCAGGGCAGGGGACGCGGACGCTCTCAGCAATCATCTCCCTGGTCTGCGTTTCCAGGTCAGCCCACAGCTTATCCAAACTGGGCATGGTGGACTCCTCCACCTTGCCCCTACCCGACACAGCAATGGCCGACAAATAAACAAGCTGACCAGCAGACGACTCCTTCAGCCCAGTACTCCACTTTCCCACCGAATTATTCCCCTGCCTCCTATCCCCCTGGGTTTAATCAGATGATGTATAATCCTTTGTGCCCAACAGACTTGAGTGTTGCTTTGTCTAATATGCAGGTTAACTCTCCAAACACGGCATGGCATTCAGAGTTATGGATACCGGGGCTGAGTCGCACGTCACAAAGGACCCAGGTAAAATTATAATCCCTGATTCTACTCCTATATGTCGTCATATTTTGGTTGGCACCATTGACTATGGTATACGGATCCTGCGCTCGGCTTCTCATGATTCGGTAGCTTATTCTGATGCTGATTGGGGTAGTTGCCCGGACTCTAGGCGATCCACCTCCGGTTATCGTGTTTTTCTTGGGGACAACCTGATTTCATGGTCTGCTAAACGTCAGCCTATGGTTTCACGGTCTAGTACGGAGGCGGAATATCGAGGAGTAGCTAATGCGGTTGCTGAAACCACTTGGATTAGAAACTTGATGCTTGAATTACATAATCCTCTGACTCGAGCATCGGTGTTCTTTTGTGACAATGTTTCCGTCGTGTATCTGTCCAACAATCCTGTGCAACATCAACAGACGAAACATATTGAAATAGACATACACTTCGTTCGAGAGAAGGTTCGTCTTGGCCATGTTAAAGTTCTTCATGTTCCCTCATCCATGCAGTATGCGGATATCTTTACGAAAGGATTATCTCGTGAACTATTCCAGTCATTTCGGTCCAGCTTGAGCGTCTGTCCTCAGCCCGCTCAAACTGAGGGGGTGTCTTAGCCAGCCGACTTATGAGTTATAATAGGAATAGATTATGTTTGTTATTTAGAGAAAATTATTATATTAATTGATGTATATCCTTTCTTAATTCACGGTTGTAATTCCCCTATATATAGGGTTGATTATTATTCAATAACACACAGAAAACATTACAACCCACAATTACTTTTACTAAGTTGTGTGGATAGGGCTGCAACTGAACCGAACCGAGCCGAACGAACACGAACAATGGTTTGTTCGTGTTCGTTCGTTAAGAGATAAACTTGTTCATTAACTATTGAAGTTGTAGACACATGGAGGAGGACGGCCTACGCTATTAGAGAAAAGTTACTGTAAAGACACAACTTGTCCGTGTTCGTTCATTAAGAAAATGTACATGTTCATGAAGTGTTACGAACACTTACCGAACGCAAATGATCACAAACAAAAGCACACGAACACAAATAAATACAAATGATTATAGATTTATTTTAGAATAAAATTTACATTTTTATTATAAACATTATACAAAATCAATCAAAAATAAATAGGTACTTAACATAAATATCAAAAAATACTTGATATAATAGTCATAAAAATAACTGACACAAAAATTAAGAATACAAACGAACACATTGTCGAACGTTCATGAACGGACATTAACGAACATGAATGAACACATTATCGAACGTTTACGAACATAAATGAATGTACGCGGCTTGTGTTCATGTTTGTTCGTTTAACTAAACGAACTGAATTTTCTTGTTCGTATTTGTTCGTTTACTAAACGAACGAACATACACGAACTTCCCGTCAAACGGTTCACAAACTGTTCGCTGAACATTCAGTTCGTTTGCAGCCCTATGTGTGGATGTCATCGTTTCTGGTTTCTTATGTCGCTCCTGCTGAAGCAATTGTTGTTGGCCGTGGGGGAAAGACTCCTGACTAACCCTTATTGGCTGGAAAATGCTAGCTCTTAAAGCTACAGTTTCTATGATCATTTAAGATATTTCTCGTTTGAGCCTTTTTATATGCTCTCTCTTTCTCTCTCTCTCTCTCTCTCTCTCTCTCTCTCTCTCTCTCTCAGGTGCTCTCTCTCTCTCTCTCTCTCTCTCTCTCTCTGTTACGTTCTTAAAAAACTAAAATTAAAGTTAAAGGATCGATCTTTTGAGAAAAAATTAAGGTTTCGAGTTTTCATGTCTGAAATCTGGTAGCTACTCTTTTTAGGACCAACATGAAAATTAAGTTTTTCTTCCTCCTACTTCTTTAGTCATTTCCGGCTTCCCCACTTCTACATCTATCGTATTCGGGAGAGCTTGCTTTGTGGCGGAGCATTTAGCAATGCTAGCCTCCAGGAAGAGTTAGTGAGCCGTGTACCAGGCGACCATTTCGCACGGCTCAAGAGGCACTTCAGTCAACCACCAACGCCCGACAGCGTCTTGACCCCTATTCAATTTTTGGGTCAATTCCCCTAGAGTATCTAAATCCAGATCAGTCGATTCCACTAAAATTTATAGATATCTTTTGAAGAAAGCTTGATTTACCACTATTATTATTTCACTAAAATAATAAGTCTGGTTGTGATAAAGAATTAGATATGTTTAAACAATGCTTTACCCCGGTCAAAAGCTTATGAAGAAAGATATAGAAGGAAGCTAAAAGATATATTCGATCAAGAACAACGAAGTTTGAAAAGCCAATGGTTCAAAAATACTCGTGGGCGACAAGTTTAAAAACACAACATAAGAAACATAGTGGCTAGTAAGTCAAGATCCACTTAAACATAGTTATTCGAACTCGTCAAATTTACCAAGAAGCTTTGATGTCATTAGCATAAACCAAGAACCAGCAAAACAAAGTTCTTTAGTGAACTTTTCAACCGACCACGCTAATGAAAGAAATCCCATCCATCTTTCAACATACGTTATATGTGTATCATGTTTTGCCTCATGGAAATTATGTATTTGGATAACCAATGTACTCCTTTGGTTTATACATGACTGCTATGAGTGAAACATTGAATGAGTTGGCTCGATCCCTTAAATTCTTTAGACCGGGTCCTGGTCCATCAAACCATTACAATTGCACATGTGTCTGGTGCTATGTGATTGTTTAATCAATAGAAGAATGTCATATACCTCATCCTAGCTATAGATTCCAATTGCAACAGAGTGACAAACAATGTATGTACGTGTCAAATATACAAATGTATGATTGGTTGATGGATGATGCTATAGATCTAGATGTGTAAAGTATTATATTTTAACGAACGTTCATATTCTATTTGTCGTAGACAGCCCGTATTATTGCCCGTATACGACTTATATTGTTGTATCCTATGAGTCGCTTAACGATAAAGAGAGACACATATGACCGGTCATACATGTGATATAAGGCCCATATGACATGATAGGATGTCTCTAGTCTATGAGTCATGTGTTGTTAGCCCACTGCTTTGGTTATATACGGGCGTACCACACAAGTGTTTTTATTGAACGGGTTAGGTTAACGATGCTGTCTTCTAGTGTACGTCAACTTAAATAATGAATATAAGGGTACCTTTAATTGCTTCCATTGAACCGGTGGTTGTAATATACAGATTAAAATGTTTTTTAAATAATTCAAGTTAGAGGATTAATTACTTTGAAAGAGATCTTAAAAGGTAAAACCGTGAAAAAAGAATGAAAAACTCGGTTGGTTTTGTTATGTGTGATGATTTGTACATCATAAGATTCATTCTTGTCGATATTTTTATTGTACATTGGATTTAATGACCCAAACTATTACATATTAGTTGATAATAATCTACACCAACAATTTAAACAATAATTAACATTTCCAACTTTATGTTTGTTATTAATCAAAGTTCATATATCTTTACATAAACTCACAGTTACTGTGCACTATAGTGTGAAGGGTTAATACGCTCAAAACTTTATATACTTAACCAAAAATTTTACACAAACCCACGTGCTACAATGTGTCGATGTACTCGAAGTCGAAACATTATATACGAAACCAACTTGTTAAAGAAGACCACAACGTAACATCAATAAAATAAGCACGTTACGAAAATCGTGTTGGGGTGTCAAAACAATTACCTTACTAGCTTTTAGCAAAGGACAGTTTTCTTGGCCCATGACATTGATCCATGAAATAGACCGCCTTTCACTTCCATAGTTCCGTTGTTGTCTTCCAATTCAAAAGAATAAAAGATTAATAAAAAAATTTAAGAAAAAACACCCTATTTTTGGTAATTATATTTCATTTATTAAGAAAGTAAGAGGAGTCCTTTAATTAACCACAAATGCCGTTCAAAAATAGTTTGTGGTGAAAAACGAATAGATGGAACCGCTTAAAATAACGTTTACCCTTCAAAAGAGAATGTTTACATTTATTGTTAAAAAAATGATTGTATTAATATACGGGAATTTTAGGCGCACCGTAGAAAATTTAAAAAAAACCGATTCAAACCGTGACATATGGGTGACATATTGGCCAAACCGTGACATATTGAAGCCTAAAGGCAATGATTTCAAAACCGGACCGGACCGGCCGGTCCGACCGGGACCCGGTGCATTTGCCGGTTCGGTTCGTTGGTTTTAGACCGTTTTCTTCATAACCGGCCGATTCGCGCGGTTGACCGGTCCGACCGGAACCGGCGAACCGGGTTGAACCGGTTTTTGGTATTTTTTTTTGTTTTTTTATAGAAAAATATTACTGGATATGGATTAAGGAACACAGGTTCGTTAATTTGGACTATGTTTACTTGAATGGTATGTATTTTGGATGTTGTTTTGGATTAAGGAACACCGGTTCGTTAATATAAATATTTCAAATTTTTTTATATTTTTTTAAATATTTATGACGTCATCCGTTTCGTAATCCGGTCCGATCGGTCCGACCAGTGAACCTCTAGGCCGTCCGGTTCGCTTTCCGGTCCGGTTTTGAAAACATTGCCTAAAGGTCACGGTTTGGCCAAACCGTGACATATTGGGCTTCAGAAAAAGTTCTGCACCTCAGGATTGGGTTAATTATTGGGAGTGGGTTCTTGGTTTTGGTGGTGTATATGTCACGGTTTGGCCAAACCGTGATATATTGGGTATAATATTTAATTTTTTAATTTTTTTATAATAAAAATGTAAGATATTTTGTTCAATTTGTAACTTATAATATTTTTATAGGATTCAAATTTTTTTTTATTAAAATTTTTAGTATTACGTACATATATAACAAACAAACTAACACTTAAAAACTAACTTATAAACGTCAAATTTTATTAAGTGTATATGAATCGTAGTCCTCAAAAATTGATTTATTCAATAACATAACGCATGATTTGTTTACCAAATTTTAATTAATTTATGTAAATATTAAGCATAATATTTTAGTTTATTCTAGTTCACAAAAAATATGAATTAATGTATTTTAGCTTTAAAGAAGTAACTTTTAGTTTATTTTAATTTTCAAGAAATATGAATTAATGTATTTTAGCTTTCAAGAAGTAATTTTTAATGTATTTTAATTTTCAAGAAATATGAATTAATGTATTTTAGTTTTTAAGAAATAACTTTTAATGTATTTCAATTCTCAAGAAATACCATTTAATTTATTTCAATACTCAAAAAATATCTTAAAAATATCTCAAACCGTGACCTTTTGGTCAAACCGTGACCTTTTGGTCATACCGTGACCTTTTGATTCAAAAAATATCTCAAAATGTCACGGTTTAACCGGCCAAACCGTAACATTTTGGTCCTGTTTCTCCCCAAAGTGTCACGATTTGGCCAAACCGTGACCTTTTGATCCGGTTTTTCTCAAAAAATACCTGTGATGTCCCCAGCAGAACCCTTAATATATGTACAAAATTGTCATTAATTGGTGTACCCTAGAGTCAAATTCAGGCAGTAGCTACTCACACCACACAGACTGCACCTCACAACCACCAACGACTTTGTTTCAAGGTTCCTTACTTCCTCCTAATAATATATGAAAATAATATATGAAAATAATATATGAAAATAATATATGAACAGAAGTCAGGGTGGGTTAGTTCATTTAGTAGAGGTTTTGCTTTTTAAAGAGCAAGTCTTAAGTTTAAACTCAGGCATGATATAACTTGATTTAATTTAAAAGTATGATAAATTCGTCGTTCAAAAAAAATATATATATGAACAGGAGGAAATTGTAAAATACAAAAAAAAATAATATAATAAATAGTTATACAAACACTTAATGCATTAAGGTACTATTCAATTGTATCATTTGGTTGGGCATTAGTTTCACAAATCAATCAAAATATTACATGTATATTCATGGATTTACGAATCATTAATATGATGTCGTGTAGGCAAAGTATAGAAACAAATAATTCAGGAGTTTTTAATATATATTATGATTACAAGATACAAGTCTATAAAATTTTAGGTCCAAGTTGATGAAGAATGGATCTATCAAGATTAATTTTGTGTGCAACTTGAGTTAGATAATTAAATTAAGCCAAAAAAAAAAAGAATACACGACTGTGTTTAGTTTTTTTTATTTGTCAACGTTTTGATTGAAACGATGAAAACGTATTTGTATTAAAAAACAATCAATTGTTTGGTATCGTTGGTTATAACAAGTGAATTTATCGTTGTGATGTTGTGACGAACCAAACCAATCATGAGTGAAAAAACTCGTTGTCGAATTGATATTGTTGGAACCAGTTTTGGTATTCGGTTTTATGATTTCCATCAGCCAAGGGTAGAACGACCACGTTCACACTACATAGCATGTGGAAAAACTCACGTCGCGGAGTTTTCTCGAAATATGATCATTATGCTTTTGAGATATGATCATTATGCTTTTGAGAAAGAATACTTCTACTAAATGATTTTCATGAACGATCCTGAAGATTTTAAGTTTTATTAATGGAATTTTTTATGTTCTGGTTGTCCCTTTCTTAGGAGTTCGGCTACTCCTCGAGTGGCCACTCACGACAACCACGGTCAGTACCAAGATGGGGATCGAGGTCGTAAGCTACCTAATCAGATTCATCGAACATTGTCCAAAACATATATCTACGTAGACTATAGTCATTGACACAAGGTCAGAGTGGTTAACATCGTCTCCCCTCAATCGAAGGATAAGGGTTTGGACCCTACACCCGAGTCTTCTTATTCTCTATTGCTTTTCTCATTTAAGTACAAGTCTATTTTGCGCTTTTAACTAATATAATTTTTCCGTTAAAAGAAAAAACTAATGTAATTTTTCTAATTCTTAAAAAAAATAACATAATACATCTAATATTACATCTACATACAATGTGTATGTTGATATTAAAAAGAATATTCAATCTCAAAAGTATTGGAAAAAATCACATATAACTTAAACAACTAGTTTTATACCCGTCCGGTGGCCGGGTGTTTTAATTTTGTAATGATAGAACTATTTTTTCTAACATTTTATAAAAAAAAAACTTAAGATCAAGGTACAACTCATTTAGCTCATGCCTATAAAAGATGTATAACAGTGGATGTATGTTTGTAAAACGGGATACTGGTTTACTATTTAACACCCCATGAAATAATATTCAAATATTTTGCTCTTCATCTTTATTGTCTAATGTCAATTGCAAGTCTTTTTTGGTCTTCCTTCCTTCATGCAATTTGGTCCCAACACACCTAATATACAAACAAAGTAAATCACTAACTTGTACTTTCAATCTAATATCACTACAATTGATTACTAAGCTTTGATGGTGGTAATGAAATAAGGAGGATGATGGGGTAAATAGAAGATACAAACTAAGCATACTAATCACACGTAATAATCTAGAAATACAATCTAAGTGGTTGCTGTCTCTGTTTTTCTTTTTTTTTTTCCTAACTTCACAACTACAATATTTGTTTCTTTTTGAACCATAATCACCAGACAACAATATCATTCACTTAACCACAAAAAATGCCACTCATATTACATAAAACTCTAGGAGTTGACTAAAACAATAACTAATCTAAAATTTATAAGAAGAAAGTGACCTGACAAGTATTAAGTTGATTATTTACATGTAACTTACTGCAAGATGGTTAAATAAAGGGTTATTACGTGGGTCGAGTTCTTGTGCTAAGTTGCCTTGATTTTCTGTTACGTTGTGTTGTGTTGTTCTCTCTGACCCATCCAAATTGCAGCCCCTCAAACACACTCTGTTCAAACACACCTGAAAACTTTCAAACAGCCCAACAGTTACCTGTAAAGTTGTCTTTAACTGGCCAATTGGAATACTTTTTGAAACCATCAGTTCAACTTGTTTAAAGCACCTGAACACATATTTTGTATGAACCTCATGTAGACAACCTATCATTAAATCAAATTAATCATGTTATGTTCCTTAGATATCACAAATTAAAACAAAACGATGATTCAAACACCAAAACGAAACAACACGTAAGCAGGTAAAATCGTAGACGACAACAAATTGAATCAACATCAAAATTCACTGAAAGCAAGCAATTAAGGAGAAAGAAACGTGTATCCGAACATTCCATTCTAAACGAAACAAAAATCATACGAACTATATAAGAATTAATCAAGAGATTATAAGTACCAAACTCGCCATCAATTGAACATATGATACGAATCAAGTTGTGCAATTAGGACCAATACATCTGATTAAGCTGTAAAGGAAAAAACTAAAAGACTTACCTTTGAAATAGCAAGGTAAATTGGTTTGGAAGATGATGATTAGGGGGTAAGTAGACATGCAAGGCGGATTTGTTGCTTGACCCTCAATCGAGTTCGCCTTTTATGGAGGGTTGCTTGCCAAAGGCCATCATCGGCACTTTCATCACTGATGAACTCCCGCCTTCATTTAGGATATTGTCCGATTAAGAGCAAAATGGAGGAGAGAAGAAAGGTTGTTCTTATAGCCGACTATAAACGGTTATAGGGCTCACAACCACCCCATGATTTTTTGATGCTGAATTCTAGGATGTGCACCCTCAAAAATCGCAGCAGTTAATTGCCATGAGATAACCGCTGAAAACCAACTTGGAACCGCCATAACCGTCGAGTTTAAACGGACATGATTTCATTTCAGTTTGATCCAACGGATGAGATGATTTTTACCGGCGGTTACACTCACCGCCGGTAATATAATATATAATAAGAAAAATTGTGGCAAAAATGGTAGCCATGAATCTAAAGCCATAGTAGCAGCGACAAGAGGGCATAACAATAGGTTATGGTCACATGAGATACGACTATGCTGGCATAATGGTGACCAGAGAAAAACAAATAAAACATCTTCCTACTATAATAAAAAGGTATCTGGGATGACACGTGTCAACACCACAATCATTCTCATCAAAATTTTCCCGTCTCTCTCTCCTATTAAATAATTACCTTAATTAATAATAATATTATTTAACACTTTTTTAGATTAAATAAATTAATAAAGAGATCTATTTATTAATATTATTTCTAAATAAATAATTTTTTTATAAAATAATAATTTATTTAAAGCATAAGACTTTTTTAAAAAATACGAAATATTTAAAATTTGTATTTTTAAAAAGTTATTTTTTTAAAACCAAAAATAATTAAATTTAAGAGTTATAATAAGAAAATTTTTAAAAATGACATTTTTATACGGTTTGTTTTAGAACAAAACGTTTATTTTTTTTGAAAAAAAATAAAGTTTTAAAAAGTTGATATCACTATTTTATAACTTACAGTCATTTCTAATACATAATTTCAGTGATATTATATTTTAAAATATTATTTTATAATTAATAAATTTTGTTATATAAATTTTTTATTTATTCAATCCGTGTAACACACGGGTTACTATAGCTAGTAATCTATATACATGTACAGGCATCTTGCGGGGGAAGGACAAGAAATAGACGTTTTATCGGTTCGGTTACCGACTTATTCGAAGTTTATTTATTTTTGAAAGTTTTTTAGAAATATGTTTAACCGGCCGGTGTCTCGACCAAAAACTCCAAAACTCAAAGTGAACTGCGAAATACTAAACTAGGGTTAGAAATTGAATTCGGTTAATTCAATAGAATTTTAGTGGGCTAACGTGAAGAGTTGGGCTTCAGGTCTGGACCAAATGATATTTTAATGGGTAATTGGTTTATTCACTAATCGAATAAACCGATTTCAAAAAGGGAAAAACGTATATTCTATAACTGAAACGAAAATCAAGTTGACAATTTGGATACGGTGTGAACTGAACTCAAAACCGCTTTCACAGTTTGGTTTCGTTTTTCGCTTACGGATACTATTCAGTTTTAGTTTTTTCGGTATTTGATTTTCTTGAACACCCCTAACGAGAAGAAAAAGAAGAGAAAGAAATATTTACACAAGCTCATGTGAGAAGATGACTGACCACAAAGCAATATTTGATGGGGGTTGGATGTAGCGGTAATTATAAAAGAGAAAGAATGATGTGCTCCAGCCAAAGATTGTGGGTTTGAGTTTTGAGGGAGGCACCTCCTAAATTATACAGGTGTTACTCATTATATTTTAGATATGCGAGAAGTTACAGTTCAAGAAAACAAAGCAATACTCTATGAGATTGACAGCAAAGGTGGATATTATAAAGAAAAAAGTAAGACGACAACTCTAATACCATATCAAACGAAGAAAACCTCATCAGGATTATATATTATCAATATTTATAGTAGTAGAATTAAGGAAAAACTTCATAAAATAGTAACAAAATTTTATAAGTGTTACAATCAAGTCATTTAACTTTGAGGCGGTGTTCTATCTTATGTAATTAATCTGATTAGCAGATAATTATTTATTTTTCAAATTTTATTAGTGTTCCAGCATTGCCGCCCACCACCACCGTCGTCCCACCACCATCGCCGCCCGCCACCACCGTCGTCCCACCACCATCGCCGCCCGCCACCACCGTCGTCCCACCACCATCGCCGCCCGCCACCACCGTCGTCCCACCATCGCCGCCCGCCACCACCGTCGTCCCACCACCGTCGTCGTCCCCCTCCATCGCCGCCCGCCACCGTCGTCGTCCCACCACCATCGTCGCCCGCCACCACCATCGCCGCCCGCCACCACCGTCGTCCCACCACCATTGCCGCCCCCCGCCGTCGTCGTCCCGCCACCATCGCCGCCCCCCACCGCCGTCGTCCCGCCACCATCGCCGCCCGCCACCGCCGTCGTCCCGCCACCATCGCCGCCCGCCACCGCCGTCGTCCCGCCACCATCGCCGCCCGCCACCGCCGTCGTCCCGCCACCATCGCCGCCCGCCACCGCCGTCGTCCCGCCACCATCGCCGCCCGCCACCGCCGTCGTCCCGCCACCATCGCCGCCCGCCACCGCCGTCGTCCCGCCACCATCGCCGCCCGCCACCGCCGTCGTCCCGCCACCATCGCCGCCCGCCCTCCGCCGTCGTCCCGCCACCATCGTCGTCCGCCACCGCCGTCGTCCCCCCACCATCGCCCCCCCACCGCCGTCGTCCCCCCACCATCGCCGCCCGCCACCGCCGTCGTCCCACCACCATGGCCGCCCCCCACCGCCGTCGTCCCACCACCATCGCCGCCCGCCACCGCCGTCGTCCCACCACCATGGCCGCCCCCCACCGCCGTCGTCCCAGCACCATCGCCGCCCGCCACCAGCGCCGCCCGCCACTAGCGCCGCCCCCCACCACCGCCGCCCCCCACCACCGCCGCCCCCCACCACCGCCGCCCCCCACCACCGGCGTCCCCCCACCACTGGCGTCCCACCCCACCACCTTCGTCCCCCACCGGCGTCCCGCCCCACCACCTTCGTCCCCCACCGCCACCGCCGTCGTCCCACCACCATCGCCGCTCGCCACCGCCTTCGTCCCACCACCATCGTCGCCCGCCACCACCCCCGCCGCCCGCCACCGCCGTCGTCCCACCACCATCGCCGCCCGCCACCACCGTCGTCCCACCACCATCGCCGCCCCCCACCGCCGTCGTCCCACCACCATCGCCGCTCGCCACCGCCGTCGTCCCACCACCATCGCCGCCCCCCACCGGCATCGTCCCACCTCCATCGCCGCCCCGCCACCGCCGTCGTCCCACCACCATCGCCGCCCGCCACCGCCGTCGTCCCACCACCATCGCCGCCCCCACCGCCGTCGTCCCACCACCATCGCCGCCCGCCACCGCCGTCGTCCCACCACCGTCGCCGCCCCCCACCGCCGTCGTCCCACCACCATCGCCGCCCCCCTCCGCCGTCGTCCCACCACCATCGCCGCCCCCCACCGTCGTCGTCCCACCACCATCGTCGCCCCCCACCAGCGCAGCCCGCCACCCGCGCCGCCCGCCACCAGCGCCGCCCGCCACCAGCGCCGCCCGCCACCACCGCCGCCCGCCACCACCGCCGCCCCCCACCACCTCTGCCCGCCACCAGCGCCGCCCGCCACCACCGCCGCCCGCCACCACCGCCGCCCCCCACCACCGCCGCCCCCCACCACCGCCGCCCACCTCCACCGGCGTCCCACCACCACCGGCGTCCCACCCTACCACTTTCGTCCCCCACCGTCGCCGCCCACAACCCACCACCACCGTCGTCACCCACCATCGCCCCCACCACCACCGTCGTCACCCACCATCGCCCCCACCACCACCCCCCGTCCCCCACTCTTATTAAGAGTTATAATAAGAAAATTTTTAAAAATGACATTTTTATACGGTTTGTTTTAGAACAAAACGTTTATTTTTTTTGAAAAAAAATAAAGTTTTAAAAAGTTGATATCACTATTTTATAACTTACAGTCATTTCTAATACATAATTTCAGTGATATTATATTTTAAAATATTATTTTATAATTAATAAATTTTGTTATATAAATTTTTTATTTATTCAATCCGTGTAACACACGGGTTACTATAGCTAGTAATCTATATACATGTACAGGCATCTTGCGGGGGAAGGACAAGAAATAGACGTTTTATCGGTTCGGTTACCGACTTATTCGAAGTTTATTTATTTTTGAAAGTTTTTTAGAAATATGTTTAACCGGCCGGTGTCTCGACCAAAAACTCCAAAACTCAAAGTGAACTGCGAAATACTAAACTAGGGTTAGAAATTGAATTCGGTTAATTCAATAGAATTTTAGTGGGCTAACGTGAAGAGTTGGGCTTCAGGTCTGGACCAAATGATATTTTAATGGGTAATTGGTTTATTCACTAATCGAATAAACCGATTTCAAAAAGGGAAAAACGTATATTCTATAACTGAAACGAAAATCAAGTTGACAATTTGGATACGGTGTGAACTGAACTCAAAACCGCTTTCACAGTTTGGTTTCGTTTTTCGCTTACGGATACTATTCAGTTTTAGTTTTTTCGGTATTTGATTTTCTTGAACACCCCTAACGAGAAGAAAAAGAAGAGAAAGAAATATTTACACAAGCTCATGTGAGAAGATGACTGACCACAAAGCAATATTTGATGGGGGTTGGATGTAGCGGTAATTATAAAAGAGAAAGAATGATGTGCTCCAGCCAAAGATTGTGGGTTTGAGTTTTGAGGGAGGCACCTCCTAAATTATACAGGTGTTACTCATTATATTTTAGATATGCGAGAAGTTACAGTTCAAGAAAACAAAGCAATACTCTATGAGATTGACAGCAAAGGTGGATATTATAAAGAAAAAAGTAAGACGACAACTCTAATACCATATCAAACGAAGAAAACCTCATCAGGATTATATATTATCAATATTTATAGTAGTAGAATTAAGGAAAAACTTCATAAAATAGTAACAAAATTTTATAAGTGTTACAATCAAGTCATTTAACTTTGAGGCGGTGTTCTATCTTATGTAATTAATCTGATTAGCAGATAATTATTTATTTTTCAAATTTTATTAGTGTTCCAGCATTGCCGCCCACCACCACCGTCGTCCCACCACCATCGCCGCCCGCCACCACCGTCGTCCCACCACCATCGCCGCCCGCCACCACCGTCGTCCCACCACCATCGCCGCCCGCCACCACCGTCGTCCCACCATCGCCGCCCGCCACCACCGTCGTCCCACCACCGTCGTCGTCCCCCTCCATCGCCGCCCGCCACCGTCGTCGTCCCACCACCATCGTCGCCCGCCACCACCGACGCGGCCCGTCACCACCGCCGCCCGCCACCACCATCGCCGCCCGCCACCACCGTCGTCCCACCACCATCGCCGCCCCCCACCGCCGTCGTCCCGCCACCATCGCCGCCCCCCACCGCCGTCGTCCCGCCACCATCGCCGCCCGCCACCGCCGTCGTCCCGCCACCATCGCCGCCCGCCACCGCCGTCGTCCCGCCACCGCCGTCGTCCCGCCACCATCGCCGCCCGCCACCGCCGTCGTCCCGCCACCATCGCCGCCCGCCACCGCCGTCGTCCCGCCACCATCGCCGCCCGCCACCGCCGTCGTCCCGCCACCATCGCCGCCCGCCCTCCGCCGTCGTCCCGCCACCGCCGTCGTCCCCCCACCATCGCCCCCCACCGCCGTCGTCCCCCCCATCGCCGCCCGCCACCGCCGTCGTCCCACCACCATGGCCGCCCCCCACCGCCGTCGTCCCACCACCATCGCCGCCCGCCACCGCCGTCGTCCCACCACCATGGCCGCCCCCCACCGCCGTCGTCCCAGCACCATCGCCGCCCGCCACCAGCGCCGCCCGCCACCAGCGCCGCCCCCCACCACCGCCGCCCCCCACCACCGCCGCCCCCCACCACCGCCGGCCCCCACCACCGGCGTCCCCCCACCACTGGCGTCCCACCCCACCACCTTCGTCCCCCACCGGCGTCCCGCCCCACCACCTTCGTCCCCCACCGCCACCGCCGTCGTCCCACCACCATCGCCGCTCGCCACCGCCTTCGTCCCACCACCATCGTCGCCCGCCACCACCCCCGCCGCCCGCCACCGCCCGCCACCGCCGTCGTCCCACCACCATCGCCGCCCGCCACCGCCGTCGTCCCACCACCATCGCCGCCCCCCACCGCCGTCGTCCCACCACCATCGCCGCGCGCCACCGCCGTCGTCCCACCACCATCGCCGCCCCCCACCGCCGTCGTCCCACCACCATCGCCGCCCGCCACCGCCGTCGTCCCACCACCATCGCCGCCCCCCACCGCCGTCGTCCCACCACCATCGCCGCCCCCCACCGCCGTCGTCCCACCACCATCGCCGCCCCCCACCGCCGTCGTCCCACCACCATCGCCGCCCCCCACCGCCGTCGTCCCACCACCATCGCCGCCCGCCACCACCGCCGCCCGCCACCACCGCCGCCCCCCACCACCTCCGCCCGCCACCACCGCCGCCCGCCACCACCGCCGCCCGCCACCACCGCCGCCCCCCACCACCGCCGCCCCCCACCACCGCCGCCCGCCACCACCGCCGCCCCCACCACCTCCGCCCGCCACCACCGCCGCCCCCCACCACCGCCGCCCCCCACCACCGCCGCCCACCTCCACCGGCGTCCCACCACCACCGGCGTCCCACCCTACCACTTTCGTCCCCCACCGTCGCCGCCCACAACCCACCACCACCGTCGTCACCCACCATCGCCCCCGCCACCACCCCCGTCGCCGCCCACCACCAGCGTCGTCTCCCCACCATCGCCGCCCACCGCCGTCGTCGTCCCCCCACCATCGCCGCCCACCACCACTTTCGTCCCCCCACCCCCCACCATCGCCGCCCACCACCACTTCCTCTCACCTTTGACCTTCCATTTTACCTCCTATTCAGATTAAATACACAAGACTGACCATCAAAATAAATTTTAGTAAACTGATTGGAACAAAAAAGTTTATGAATGATCTAATTATAATAATTTTTAAAACTTGATTGCCTTTTCTACAATGTTACCCCTAGAATTAATATAACTACAAACAAATATACCCAGTGTATCCCGCTGAAGAGCAGGGTCTGGGAGGGGTAGATGGTGGCAAGTCTTTCCTCTATCTTGAAAGATAGAGAGACCGCTTCCGAACAGACCCCCGACCTCCAATTAATATAACTAAAAAGAAAAAATTGATCCAGTTATAATTACATAATAGTTGTAATAATTTTTTTCTAAAGCATAAATCCAAACATTTAGATGTTCAAACAAAGTAATACAAGTGATACATTGTTATGACTTATGAATTTAGAAATGCATATTAACTCCATCAAGATCCGACCATTATAGCTCTTACAAAAAATTTATCATGCACAAAATATTTTACAAGTCTAACACCATTACAACTTCTAAAACTATGCATTATAATCACCAAAAAATTAACAGTCTTCCTCAAAGAACTAAGATATCATCGACTATTTCATTGATCAAAGAATCAAGCAATCGCGATTCGATCTCATCCCCGATTTCAAACACTTCAACCTCAAAATCGAGCCATTTCTTGTAACTATTACCGCTCATATCCATATCAACGAGCTCATCAACCATACTATCTTTCATATCTTCCCACCCCGCAATCTCTTGGTACACTTCTTGAGCTAACCGCTCTGGTCTTCTCACAGTCGCTAGCCCTTTGGCCCACACCCTGCATCGCGACTCCATGCACTCACTCACACAATTGAACATGAGCTCACGTCTTAACTTAGTGACTTCTTCGGTTGGTTTACCAAGTTCTAGCTGGTCAAACACATGTGGGTTCACGAGCTTTCGGGTCCTGCCTATGGTGAAATCAACAAACATGGACTCGATATTTGCAAGCACTTGCTTCACATATTCGGGTTCCCATTTGGTAACAGCTGTGGTGGAAGAAGCTGAGTCTAGTAACTCGGTATCAACATCCATCGGGCTCGGGTTTGTTGAATGACTTGCGGTAATTAGCTCCTGGGCTTGAACTGAAGTTGAGTTTTGCTTGCAGCTATCAGCGGTATATGAAGAATTGCAGCTTTCGGTGATGGATGGTTCGAGTACTGAGTTTGGGCTCGGCTGTATACCGAAGAGATATTTTCGATACTCATAGTCACGAAACATATCAGTAGAAGAAAACCCGCAACTCGATTCATCTTTACTGATGAGATCTCGGCCCTATAAACATCACAAAGATCAAAATTTTATTCATAATTATTAGAACTGTAGATGAAAAATCATTTTAAAAGAAAAAAAGACATGTATGTTATTCGCGGTTTACGCGAACACAACCCATTTAACAAAAAAAAATGAATTATTTAAGTTTTTCACATATTAATACTTTAAATTCTAAATTTACATGTTATTTATTGTTTTTCAAGCAATTTTGTAAAACTATGCCAATTTATTTTGAACTAAGAAATTTTAGCGTAAAATACTCAAGTAGTTTAAGTTATTACACAAGAACACATTTTAAAACAGTATATACACAAATGGGTTAAACGGGTCAACCCACAAACTTGTCAGGTTGACATGAACACGGACTAAACACAATCCAAACCCGTGTCATATTAGAAATTCACACCCCTAGGTTCACAACATACCGAATCGAGATTGTAATGCTTCTTCATGAATTCTAAAGGATCATTTGTAGAAAACCCGTAACTCGAATCATTTCTAGTGATTCTACCTTGATCCTATAAAAAACACAAAGACCAGATTAATCAACTTTTAAACTACAAGATATATGCATAATGTTCATCTCATACCTGATCAGGCTTGTATGAAGAAAACCCGTAACTCGAATCATCTCTAACTTTGGTTGCCGTTGCTAACAATGAACCTTGAGAAACAGATTCGGGACTACCACTTAGCTCCCTTAACTTTTGATCCAGAAGTGTACTTAAAGCATCGCTTCCAATAACATTAGAAGTCAAAGATGACCCGTTTGAAGCATTGTTGGTCGAATCAGGCGTGTTTTTAATTTGATTATTGGACAGAAAACCGTTGTTAGAGATCACAGGGCGTGTGATTGGAGTTGTGAAAGTAAATGAAACAACATCGCTTCTGTTACTTCTGTAGTTTCTGTCTCCAACAGAAGTCTTCTCGGCATGATTGTTGTTATTCTCGCTTTCTTCCATAGCGCGTTTTCTTCGGGTGGTGGAGTATGGTTCCTTTTTATGACTTGTTTTCTGGGCAGCGGGCTTTCTTGATTGTGAACTGGTGGTAGAACATGAAGATTTTGTGGTTGACTTTCCTCGGTCAACTAAGCTATTTTGTTTCTGATTGTTCTGCTTTAGAATATTTGAAGAAACAGTGTTTTTCTGTGGATTTCTTTCGGCATTAGACTGGGTTCTCACCGACTGCACACGAGGATTCAGCCCTTCACGTTTTTGAACATTGGCCTTAGCTTGAAGAGCTAAAGAAATTGACTTTTTTGGTTCTGAAGACTGCTGACTTTTAACATTCTTGACATTTGTTGACTCTAATGGTCTTCGAGGAGGCTCGGGGATCTTAGGTTTTCTAGTGGGATTCTCTGCTTTCTCCCTTGAACTTTTCACTCTAATCGGAACTGAAGACGATGGTGATGGTGACGATGACATTGATCCAACAAGAGGTATCTTTGATGCTGCTTCCATTATAAGCGCAGGATTACTAGATGACACGAATCCCGAGCTTTTGATTGGAGATAGAAGCTTGTTACGGGTAATTGGGATCGATTTAGCTGATTTTGGAGGTAAAGTTTCGGTTTGAAACTTCTCAATCGCTCTACCGATCACCATCTTCTGAGGTTTGACTTTTATGGCTCTAGAAACATCCTCCATTTGACAATCAATTGGCTCATATTCAGGGTCTTTTCTAATGTAACTTGTAGACATATCTCTTAGAGACTGAGAGTCAAAAGACGGATTTGAGCACGTATCTGAGAAGTTAACAGTTGGCAATGAATCTAATCCCATAAGTCTTGCAACGACCCCGGGAGCTTTGGTGCCATAACCATCTTCATCGGTTACTGAAGTTGCACAACTATAGTCACTACTTCCTTTGAAGCTCATGCCACCTATCATCATGTCATCTTCTTCCATCTGTATACAATAAGAGTTGACTTAGACATTTAAAATTCAACATTTCATTCACAAAATCAGAACCAAAAGTAACGAAAAAGAAGCATGTACCATATGGAAACGAGTCATGGGCATGTTGCCATCCATTCTCTTTGTTTGCTTCGGTTGTTCTACACGAATTTACCCAAGACAGTTAGAGAAATAAAAGGAAAACTTGAAGTGGCAATTTCAAAGCATTTAAATATGAATGGGTTAGCTTGAGTTATGCTTTATCTTTAGCGGGTCAAATTGACTTTTAAAAAACAGAGTAGCTTAAAGGAAGCACGTCAAACGGGTGGAATAGGTTAAACGCGTCAAAAGTTGCCAAAAGAGTCTTTTTAATGAACAAAACATCCTAAATCAGTTTATTCAATTAAAAGGATACTAAAATCATATAACAATTGTAATCATATTTTCCATACTAGATATGTATAAAGAAAACGTTAATATATTAGAATAAAAGCTGCTTCAAGTCAAACTTCCGCATTTTGTTTAAGTGGTTGACACTTTGAGCCGCTACTCAACCAACCTGACTTGCCCGTTTTACCACCTCTGTAAAAAAACTAATGTAGCCTGATAATTTCAGAGTATAGTGCTTGGCTAACTACCTGGTGATTCCGACTTGCTTGAGAATAACTTCTTGCGAGATTTTGCATTCCAGTCAAACAGATGGAGAAAACCGCCAACATAACCACCTCCACCACCACCCTTTGAACCGTGTTTTTGAGCACCCATATCTTAATGTAGGATTTAAGGGTGTCTGCTACTAAAACTTCATGCAAAAACCTAAGTGTGTCGGTGAATATTAATAATGTGATTCAGTATGTTACCATGGCAGGCATCTCACATGATGAATAATCTTGAGAAAGATACAACGACACAAAGTTACAGACGACATAGGGCCCAATCAGGGACCTCCTAGGGGCTAGTGTGCAAGGAAACACATTCCTTAAACCAACTAACCATAAAAAATTCTACTTTCAGCACATAGATGGTTGACTTTTGTTCATAAAGTCAAAGCTAGTATTTAAAGACTCAAATCTTATGCTAGCAACCTATAGACCATCGGTAATTTAGAAGTTAAAGATTAACTTGTTTGACACTCAAAGCTAACTGCTTTTGGTTGCTAGGATGGTATGTGTCTTAACACTAATTAGTATCCATGGTTTCTACAGTCTGGGATCAAATTCCCAGCAAATTATCAGAACTGAACTAATCAAATGAGTAAACATGAGTAAACTTGTACAAATTTGCAACATTTTGAGTGCAAATTAGAGGTCAAATACTTCAATTTCCCTACACCATCACAACAAACAGTACAATGATTATATACATTCAAAGTCTTCACCGTCAACTTCAAACTTAACAAACACATTCAAATTGACCACATAACAAACAATCACAATGAACCTATACACCTTGACACCACAGTTAACAAAATGTCAATTGATTACATTCACCTTACACCCAAAATAAGCACAAAAACGAAAACCCCAAAAGAACATATCAACATTCATACATATAAAGAAACCCGAATAATCAAACACAAATTCCAATACTTCAGAGAAACCCAAGCTTACACTCGACAAAAACACGACCATTTAACCATATTCAGTTAAAACATAATCAAACTGCACAGAAAGTCCACGATCACAGAGACCAACAGTCAAAATTACAATCAAATCAAGCATAAACAAGCAACACAACCAAACCCCACAAACAAACATCAAGAACCCATCAAATTACACAAACCGTAGATCGAAAAACTTTACCTAAAGGCGAAGTGAGCAAAATCGACAAATGGGTTTCACCATTTTAGCTCCAAAAAGTTCTAACTCTGCAGAAAGATTTGAACTTGCAGAGAAATTGTAACGTTACTGAAGAAAGAGAAAGAGAACCCTAAATCTTGTTTTTTTTTAGTGGTGGCGTTGATCTTCAATACAGAAGCTTTAAATGGGATATATCAAATTGCTTGAAACCGGCAGGTTATTTAAAAAAAATGGTTTTTAATTTATTATTATTATTTTAGTGTGATTATTTAATTTTGAAATGATAAAGAAATTGAATCATGGAAAATGCCAAAAAAAAGTTATAACGTCTCTTTAAGGAGGGGAGGAGATTTCAAATTACAAATTCAGATGTGCTTCCGGTGCATCGCGGTACAGGGTATCGATTTGTTGCCTCGTTACATTTGCATCCTACGGCTGTGAATATGTGAAGTGTTTATAAATGAGTTAACAACAGATCTTGGATCATGTATTTGTGGGTCAGGCTTTTTGACAATGTTTTCAGAACGAGATTGGACATCGAGCCAGACGTCTTACCGGTTTGATGGTAAGACCGGATTTAAGAACATGATGACGTTATAATTATATATATAATATATTATATATATAAGTAATTTATATATGATGTATATATGTATTTTATAGTTATATATAAAACTTAAGTATATTTGGGTGTGTGTGAATGTATGTATAAGATTATGGTGAACACTTTGTCCCATATTGGTATGGGAACAAAGTGAGGTTTGGTTTATAAGTATTTGTCTTACTACTCTAGTGTATCTTTATGACATATTTTGCCACAAGTACTACCCGCGCGCAGGGGGGTGCAAAAACGAGTTTTCTGTTGGATTCCCATCAAACTCGTGTGTGCCTGCATGTCCCGCGGACACGAATGCAACTTCAAAAACCCAGGCCCGCAACCGGTCCGGACCACCGGTCCCGAACCGGCCGGTTCAACCACTACAAAACGAATCATACCTGACCGGACCGATCCCCGGTTCAACCGGCCGGTCCGATCCGGTCGTGAAACAATGCTTGTATGGGTGTGTTAAAATCAGTTGAGAGTATGAATGCAAACAAACATAACAAATACAAATAAAGTTTTGTTCGTGTTTGTTTATTAAAAAATGAATTTGTTTATAAATTGTTCACCAACAATTACCGATTGAACACATAAATAAAGTTTTTTCTTGTTTCTTTATTAAAAAATGAATTTGTTTATGAATGGTTCACGAACAGTTACCGAATGAGATTTTTTTTTCGTGTTTGTTCATTAAAAAATGAACTTGTTCGTCAATTATTCATGAACACTTGTCGAGCGCAAACAAACACAAACAAATGTTCGTGAACATAGCGAATACAAAAAAGTTAATGAACACAAACAAACACAAATGATCATATATATAGTTTAGAATAAAATCTGTATTCTCATCACAAACATTACAAAAAATTCCATCAAAAATAAATGTTACTTAACATAAATATCCAAAAATACTTGATATCATTGTCAAAAAATAACTGACACAAAACTTAAGAACATTTACGAGTATAAACTAACACATGACCAAACATTCATGAACTGACATTAACGAACATGAATGAACATATTATCAAACGTTCACGAACATAAATGAGCGAACCCGACTTGTGTTAATGTTCGTTCATTTAACTAAAGAGTAAAAGAGGAAAAAAAGAGCGAACGTTTACGAACATAAACTTTCTTGTTTGTGTTCTTTCATTTACAAAACGAAGGAACATTAACGAACTTTCTGTTGAACATTCGGTTCGTTTGCAGCCCTACTTAAAAGTAAAAGAGTGAAAAAAGCCAGTTCTAGAATCGTACCCGGTAACCCACCTATCCAACTCGCACATGAGGTTCCTACCCATTTTCAAGCCTAGCCGGTTCAAACTTAGAAAAGACCAGCGATTCCTAATCGGTTCCTACTTCCTTGTCCCGCATTAAAAACTGATTCCAACATGGTTTCTCTCCTTACCCGGTCCTACCCGACCCAATTCTATTCGGTTCTTATTTAGTTCTAGTTGTTGGGAGCAATGTTTTCAGAACCGGATCGGACGTCGAATCGGACGCCTTACTAGTTTGGTGGTTGGACCGGTCGAACCGGTTGGACCGGATTTAACTATATTTTAATTATATTTATATATGTAATTAAATATAAGTAATTTATATATGATTTATATATATATTATAGTTATATATAAAACTTAACTATATTATCCGATGTACTAATTTATGGTTTAACACCCCGTTTTTACCCACTAAAATAAAAAAAAAACCGGTCCGAACCGGTCCGCTTTCCCGGTCCGACCAGCGGTTCGGGACGAACCGGCCGATTCGACCAGTAGAAAACGAATCACCCCAGACCGGACCGGATCAGACACCGAATCCCGATCGAACTGGTCGGACCGGCCGGTCCGATCCGGTCTCAACAACATTGGTTGGGAGTAATTCGAAAATAGTCATCAAGTAATGACTTTCTAGCCGTTTATATTGCTTCTATTTTTATTTTATTTTTTTACCATTTTACCACTCTAAGTTAGTATAAGTGGGTGTTTGAGGAATTGGTTGATTACGACAATTGAAAAAGCAAAAAACACACAAAAAAAACCTTTTGTCGTGGCTCAATCCCAATCATCCATGTGTTAAGATTCCTCCACCGGGCTTATCGTTTTTTAGGGTGCTACTTAATAACAGGAACATAAAATTTTGGTACTTGGGACTCACAAAAGACGAGTGACAGGACTCAAGAGACTTGTCGCAAAATTTCTAGTGTGTTTGTAGTGAAAAGACTCGAGCTCACATTAAAGAAAACATAGTGATAAATATTAATAGGTGAAGGGATCAAATTTGGCATCTGATTAAACACAAATAGGTCTGTGACAGTGAAATATTTATTTTTAACACTGATATGGTTCATGATTTGATTGTGAAATTCATAATTCAATAACTTTGTCGTTTCACATCTTTAACAACCCTCGCTTACAAAATTGATATGAGAAACTCTACAAACATCACTACAAACCCTCACTTACAAAGTCGATACGGAAAACTATACAAACATCACTACAATTACATAATTCATACTACCCTACTACATGATTGTTTAAAATTTTGGAAAGATGCAAATCGAGATTTTTTTTTTTTAAAATTTTTTGCAAACTAGTGTTAACTTAACAACCAATGTTTAGTCGGCTCTACAAATTTGACGTTGTTGTTGTTGTCGGCACTACAACCATCGGCCCCGCCGCCACTATTGCTATTACCGCTCCTCTTGATATCGTCTTTACTTCTACCCTACCGTTGTTGCCGCTATTACTCCCACTACTTTGACGATTGCTATCACTGCTACTACTACCACCGCAACTGCTACTACTACAATATTTTCTTAACTTTGTTTTTTTGAATAATTCTATGTTTAATTTGTACCTTTTTTTCATTAGGTTTTGCTTTTATTTTTATTTTCTCAAATTTTAAATTTCGGTTTAACTTGTCCCAACCCATAAAAAATGTAATTCGCAATGCATTGGGTTTTTTTTAAATAATTTTAGTTGTAAACACATTTGGCATAACTCTTTTCAAGAAAAATTAATAGAATTATATAAAAACTCATTTGTAAGTGTCGATGTGATATTTTTTATATTTACTATAGAAACCGTTAGACAGGTACACTTTAAAACCTTAACACACAATGAAATTTGTGCATTGATTTGGTCTCAATATCTAGAGACGGCTGGTTCGGGTTCAAACCCTGCCAACAACAAAAGATGTTTTTAGGTCTTCTGGGCTTCTTTATTCTTTTCTAATTTTTATTTCGTTAATTTTTTAATGACTAAGCTGCAGACGTGTAATAATTAAGTTCGCATACATGCCACAACCCCACGATAATAGCATCGTATGACTCCGCCACATGCGCTCGTCTTTCGTTAAATCACCTTTTAAAAATTTGTATGCTACAACTTGCAATGTATGATATTGTTTTCTATATATTTCTTATATCTACTTAAGCATGTTAATGTTAATAACGTAACACGGACTGGAGTTCGCAACACACAATACAATACGAGGTCAAGTTGCAACATGCGGTCAACATTTCTCATTATAAGCATCAAAACTAAAAGTTATTTTAATGATTGAAGACTTGGAGATTATAAAACTTAATAGACGAATTTTGAATTTAAAACGATATTAAGATTGCACCCCTGCGTGCATTGCATGCATAGTAAACATGTCTATGTCAAGCTCAAATAAACGCATGTAAACCAACGATTACAACATCTCACATTTTAATGCGTTATCATCATAGTCTCGAGCTTATAAGTCATTTTATATGTTAAAGAATGTCACACCCCAACCTAGACGGTGGAAACGTCGAGGTGTGAGGAATTACGATTGTTCACAGCCACATAACGCTATTATTAATTCCAAATTTATTAATCAAGATTCAATTGTATCAATACAAGTAAAAGGCTCAAACAAGATACATACAGAATACAAAAAAATAAAAGTAACAAGTTCATTCATTTATTTCTCTAAGTCCAATCCTAAGTGTGACAAGCTTCAAAGAGTAGAACGCATACTTGGGTTTTTCCTGAAACATGTTAAAAATAAAAGGTCAACATAAAAATATTGGTGAGCATTCCATAGTTTATAATACATAGAATATATAAAAGATGGCAATTCAAGTCATAAGTTAGTGAATAAAGTGATTAGGGATGTTATGAACCATGCAACAATCAAACCTCGACAATGTTTTACAAGTATCAAACGTTAAAAGTATATACGATCAGCTAAGTGTACTTGGATCAACCAAGCAGGCTTGTCTTACCCATAGATCCATGACTTCGCTGGGCTAGCAATAGTTAATGATTATACATATAATGCCATAACATGGTAACCACAAAAGTTCAACTAACCACAACTTTAAATAAATTGCCATAAAGTTTACAAGTCTCGAATAAGTTTACAAGTACAATGATATAAGTTAACATGTTTCACCCCAAAGTATGAAAATAAGAAAAAAAAGGGTATGGAAATACTCACCTTGATATATGCATCACAAGATAATAATAAAAGATTAAACGATGATCCAAAGTATCCATTACAAGCACCTAAATATATATTACAAGTTTAAGGTTAAGATTAACGTTCAACAAGGATTAGGGTTTTTGATAGAATTATGAGCTTTGTTAAGTAATTAAATTTATAGAGTAATATTCATATTTTTAATCCATTAGATGAATTATTAAGTGTTTTAGAAATGATAAAGTTCAAAATGTGTCTTTATGATTTACGAAGAATAATTATGAAAATATTAATCTAAACCGTCAATTAAAGTATATTTTATAAGAAAAAAATATTTGTAAATAATTTGATAAAACTTTAATATAATGCCTATTAATGTTATGAAGATTTATTGTTTCAAGTTCAGTTTTACATAAATAATTATTTAATTATTTTTAAAAGAACTCATTTGTATCGACATATAAATTTTAAATATAAGTTGTAAATAAACATTTTAAGATAATCATGATTTTAAAGAAATAACGTTTGAACCCAAACTATTTTATTGTGTATTATTAACAAAATTAAACCAAAATAACCTTTTAAAAAATAGTTTTAAATAAAGTTATCTAATTTTAAATAAAATCCAGAAAAATTATTTGGTGCTCAAAAATAAATTTAAAGTTTACAAAAGTTATTTTTATATTTATTAAAAAATTTCTAAAAAGGAAATATGGCTAAAAAGCCTTTAAAAAAATATATGGGGGTGCCCGGGGTCGAACCCGGGACCTCCTAGTCTGAATGTGAACGGGGAACCAGTGAACCAGGCATACAGTCGCGGTAGATCTTGGTTCCAAGTTAATTTAAACATCTGTAACCCATTACCCCCAAATCCACGAAACCCTAGTTTCGATTTCGATCCAATTGACACGAATTCGAAGTTGTTAACCCAATCAACCATGGGGCTTTTGCCCCCCATGGTTAAACGCTCATGTATATGTATACAATTTACCTGTTTGATGTTTGATTGGAGGTACTCACTTCGAAGAACAACTCGCCGCCGCACAATGAGCGAACGAGGGTCAATCGTGGATAATAATTCAATTAATTTACTATGAAGCTTCGATTTGTGTACTGGACCAATAGCCCCTTGTCAATTTTGGTCCAAATTGCTTGGACAGTAGCCTCGACTAAGTTGCAGGTTCACGATGAAGACGATGATTGATTTCGATGTATGTGTGTGTGTTTGATCAAATTGAGGTTACAGAGAGTTTGTGTGTGTTGTTATGGAGGTTTGCCCTCTATTATATAGGGGTAATTCTCGATTAATTGATTTGGTTTTGAATGGGGTAGGCGGGTTCGGTCTCAAAACGCGTAAACGAGGCAAAATTTTTGAATCGTGTAGGGCCATATGTTCGAATCATGGTCGCGAGATTGACGGAAGCTTTTAATTCGATTTAAACCGCGCAATTTTGGGTATTGTGGCTCGCCGGAGAACGGTCGGAGACTCGCCGGCCGGTGGCCGGATAATCGGGGAGAGAGAAAGCAGTTGGTTTTTAAATATTTACACAAATGGTCCCTCGACTTTAGAGTATTATTATTTTATGTTGAAAACTTTTTTAAAGTTTTGAAATTGACAAATATACCCCCTGGACTTTATTATTTTATTATTATTATTATTATTATTATTATTATTATTATTATTATCATCATTATTATTATTATTATTATTATTATTATCATTATTATTATTATTATTATTATTACTATTATTATTATTATTTATTTAACATTAAAAAAACATTAATCACGCAAATTACCCGTGAGTTTCATAAATGACCACAATGGTCCTCATAATATTAAACGCCTTTAAATTTTTAATTAACGTAAAATACGAGATGTTACAGTCTCCCCTACTTTTGGAAATTTCGTCCCGAAATTTAATTTAAAGGAAACTTATGATGAAAGATGAGTATACTACTGTGATTGACGTTTGTTTACCGGTGAAATACGAAAGTTATCGGCAAACTAAATCTTTAGGGTTTGACACAGGAAACGTTGGGAAACGATGATGAGTTTCTGGGGTGTTTTAGGCTTATAGGTCACACTACTCTCAACATCTAGAATGAGGTTATGTAATAAGGTGACGTCTTGAAGCCAATGAAATGTCCCGTAATTGTATGAGAGTTTAATGAAATTTAAGAATCCCAAGTGCCACTACATATAATAACACAAGCTTAATGCATATCTTGTGAATATGTATTTCTCCTTTGACCAACCATTGGTCTAAGAATAGTACGCTATGCGAGGAGCTTGGAATAAGTTCACAATGATGGTTAAGAATATTATTAAAACATAAAATGAATCAATCGTTCAAAGTAACGATCGATGTTTTAACGCCATTCCACGGTATACGAATATTTGAAACAGATACAGGCCAATTTCTCGACCCGTCATTCCTCATAAATCAAGTTGAAATTTTTTTTTGGCCAATCGTCTATAATGCACCGATTGTCATCATGCCATTTAAGATAAGAAGCATTTAGTGAATGAAAAGTTAAACAGGAGATTCGCGGGAACACGGAGGTTAGGTTTTATCATATGGAAAGGAAAGACACTTGGACACATGCCAAGTTATGTCTTTTCTTTTATGCCAAACCCATGACTACAAATTACGACATTTTATGAACCATTATATCCACATTGCAATGAGGATAATAACGAGTCTTGTTGTTCGAATTCAAAATAGAGTTTTAAATATTTCCAGGGTTAAGGATTCAAAATCGATTCAAGAAGTGATACAAACAATAAGAAAGGTATTTGTAACCATGTTTTGCAAGGTAACAAATTTCCAAATGCAGATTTGCATACGTAATTCATCAAACAATAAGATAGGTATTGGATAATATCTTTATTTGACAAAAGATTATTTAGGAAGACTATACTTATGGGTTTGATGATATCTCAAAATGAAAGTTGATAAGTAAGAAATAAATGGTTCGATGTAGCTAGATCGAGTCAAAACATAAAGATAAAGGGAAAGAAATCGATTTAAGAATTTACATGCTCCAAGCTTGGAATCACAATCAACCTAAAGCGATCGGGTCTCCTTTCCAGTTCAGAGATCATGCTTTGGCTTGATAGATTAAAACACTAACATTGTTCCACCCGTCAAGTTACTACATGCTTCTCGTCACTTGATTACAACCATGGTAAGCGGGAGATCATGAAATGAGAATAGTCATCAAGGTATGGTTTTCACCCCTAACTTGATGGTGTACTCCCGAGGTATGACCACTAACCTTCCAATCAAAAGTTCGATCCCAACTCTTTGTTGAGGATCCACAGAAATAAGACGAGGTAACTCACCATTAAGGTAAAGGAAATCACTCCTATCTTAACGATGAAGTTTTACAAAAACAAACTATAACAAGATGAACTTCTTCATCAAAATCCAGAATTCACTCCTACTTTGATGAGATCGTCTCATTTGAGAAAATACAATCCATAAGAATGAAGTTATCATCAAGGTATGGGGTTCATGCCTATCTTGATGATTGAATTTCATAATAACAAGAAAGCAATCGAAGATTGACATTTGTCACCAAAATACGGGTTTTCAATCCTATTTTGGTGAGATCATGTCACTTGTGAAATGCCATTCCAAAGAAAATACTTGAAGTCAATCCTCAAGATAAGGTAATCACCCTAATCCAGAGGATGAAATTTCATAAAACACACAATTGGAAACCATTTATCGGAACGAATAGAGATTCATCAAAGTAAGGGAATCACCCCTGCTTTGATGAGTTAGAATCATTTAGGAGATACGAGTGTTCTTAGTCATAGGTTGACTTGCAACTCTTGCATCTCCCATGGTGCAGACGGTTTAAGGTTCGACTTAACAACGAAAGGAAAAGAATATCACTTGGAAATTCAGAAAATTTTAAGTTACATCAATGTAACCAAAAGGAAAAAAATCATGCTTACAAGCTTAAGATCAAAGTTCGAGATAGCAGAATTTGTTATGATGGTGTTCAAATTTGGATGGTTTAAATCGGGAGGACGAAATCAAGGACAAAAATGATTCGACATCACAATGAGATGTGAATATTCGATTCACAATCGAAAGGAAAATACAAGGACTTCTCAAGATATGAGGTCAACCATAGCCTTATTGAAGACACGCGTACTTATAAGTGATCAATTATCACAAGGGTTTCGAGTCAAGTAAACGGATTCAATGATCGAATCAGATCACCATTTACACTTCGCCTAGATAAAGTATCCCGAGATGTAGGAATTTCGTCTACAGCATTGCATGTTCTTAGTTATGGGACATATCCTTAAGAAGATTTGAGAACCATAAATAACGGTTTTAAAGTTTTGAAGACCATACGGTTTAAATTCCCAATATCTTTAGGTATATTAAAATCCATGTTCACGTTGGTCAAGGTATAGAAATAGTTACATGAAACGCTGAGTTCAATACCGTTACACGTTACACGTTGAGCGTTTAAACATAAGAGTTGAAATGTAGGATGAGTTTAATAGGAACATTATTTAGGTTAAGAATGAGAAGATATTAAAACTTTGGTGATAAACCAGTTCAAGGATTCAAGGATTTTTAAGATACAAAAAGGATGGTTCCATTTGGTAACGCATTACCATTTGGAACACGTCAAGGTAATTTGACCCATTTGTCTTAGAGACTTGTGTATGGACCATAGTTTATCACTCATCCCAGAAATCCCCAGGTAAGCATAACTGGTCTCACAATGAGATTTATACGATATGCTTGCCTTAGCCCGAAGGCCTTTTGTCAGGAAATCCAGAATACAGGTGTCTATGTGTCACACAAATTCCTTTGGTTTATGAAATCAAAACCTTGATGAGATTTTCATAGAGTAGACATAGAGTCTAAGGAATTGAACCCACGATGATAAGCGTAGATTCCACATGTCCTTGTGAATATGTTTAGGAAGTTCATTTGTCGGGGAGAGTCAAAAGTCAAAGTTAAGTTTAGAGAGACAAGTAACTAAGTTTTAAGCATACATAAGGCAATCCGACACTAAGGCATCAAGTTGCACAAAAGGCATATCATTATGTAACATGCGAACAATGTATATATTTACAAGACTATAAACATTATTCTATAAGGTTCATGCATAACCTATAGTCTAGGTCACCATTTATAATAACCTAAATCCCTATAGTTATGGGCTCTGATACCAATCTGTCACACCCCAACCTAGACGGCGGAAACGTCGAGGTGTGAGGAATTACGATTGTTGTGAAGATAAATGACCTACTTAACTCAGCGGTTAGAGTTCACAGCCACATAACGCTATTATTAATTCCAAATTTATTAATTAAGATTCAATTGTATCAATACAAGTAAAAGGCTCAAACAAGATACATCCAGAATACAAAAAAATAAAAGTAACAAGATCATTCATTTATTTCTCTAAGTCCAATCCTAAGTGTGATAAGCTTCAAAGAGTAGAACGCATACTTGGTTTTTTCCTGAAACATGTTAAAAATAAAAGGTCAACATAAAAATATTGGTGAGCATTCCATAGTTTATAATACATAGAATATATAAAAGATGGCAATTCAAGTCATAAGTTAGTGAATAAAGTGATTAGCGATGTTATGAACCATGCAACAATCAAACCTCGACAATGTTTTACAAGTATCAAACGTTAAAAGTATATACGATCAGCTAAGTGTACTTGGATCAACCAAGCAGGCTTGTCTTACCCATAGATCTATGACTTCGTTGGGCTAGCAATAGTTAACGATTGTACATATAATGCCATAACATGGAAACCACAAAAGTTTAACTAACCACAACTTTAAATAAATTGCCATAAAGTTTACAAGTCTCGAATAAGTTTACAAGTACAATGATATAAGTTAACATGTTTCACCCCAAAGTATGAAAATAAGAAAAAAAAGGGTATGGAAATACTCACCTTGATATATGCATTACAAGATAATAATAAAAGATTAAACGATGATCCAAAGTATCCATTACAAGCACCTAAATATATATTACAAGTTTAAGGTTAAGATTAATGTTCAACAAGGATTAGGGTTTTTGATAGAATTATAAGCTTTGTTAAGTAATTAAATTTATAGAGTAATATTCATATTTTTAATCCATTAGATGAATTATTAAGTGTTTTAGAAATGATAAAGTTCAAAATGTGTCTTTATGATTTACGAAGAATAATTATGAAAATATTAATCTAAACCGTCAATTAAAGTATATTTTATAAGAAAAAAATATTTGTAAATAATTTGATAAAACTTTAATATAATGCCTATTAATGTTATGAAGATTTATTGTTTCAAGTTCAGTTTTACATAAATAATTATTTAATTATTTTTAAAAGAACTCATTTGTATCGACATATAAAGTTTAAATATAAGTTGTAAATAAACATTTTAAGATAATCATGATTTTAAAGAAATAACGTTTGAACCAAAACTATTTTATTGTGTATTATTAACAAAATTAAACCAAAATAACCTTTTAAAAAAATAGTTTTAAATAAAGTTATTTAATTTTAAATAAAATCCAGAAAAATTATTTGGTGCCCAAAAATAAATTTAAAGTTTACAAAAGTTATTTTTTATATTTATTAAAAGTTTTCTAAAAAGGAAATATGGCTAAAAAGCCTTTAAAAAATATATGGGGGTGCCCGGGGTCGAACCCGGGACCTCTTAGTCTGAATGTGAACGGGGAACCAGTGAACCAGGCATACAGCCACGGTAGATCTTGGTTCCAAGTTAATTTAAACATCTTTAACCCATTACCCCCAAATCCACGAAACCCTAGTTTCGATTTCGATTCAATTGACACGAATTCGAAGTTGTTAACCTAATCAACCATGGGGATTTTGCTCCCCATGGTTAAACGCTCATGTATATGTATACAATTTACCTGTTTGATGTTCGATTGGAGGTACTCACTTCGAAGAACAACTCGCGGCCGCACAATGAGCGAACTAGGGTCAATCGTGGATGATAATTCAATTAATTTAGTATGAAGCTTCGATTTGTGTACTGGACCAAAAGCCCCTTGTCAATTTTGGTCCAAATTGCTTGGACAGTAGCCTCGACTAAGTTGCAGGTTCACGATGAAGACGATGATTGATTTCGATGTATGTGTGTGTGTTTGATCAAATTGAGGTTACAGAGAGTTTGTGTGTGTGGTTATGGAGGTTTGCCCTCTATTATATAGGGGTAATTCTCGGTTAATTGATTTGTTTTGAATGGGGTAGGTGGGTTCGGTCTCAAAACGCGTAAACGAGGCAAAATTTTTGAATCGTGTAGGGCCATATGTTCAAATCATGGTCGCGGGATTGACGGAAGCTTTTAATTCGATTTAAACCGCACAATTTTGGGTATTGTGGCTCGCCGGAGAACGGCCGGAGACTCGCCGGCCGGTGGCCGGATAATCGGGGAGAGAGAAAGCAGTTGGTTTTTAAATATTTACACAAATGGTCCCTCAACTTTAGATTATTATTATTTTATGTGGAAAACTTCTTTTAAAGTTTCGAAATTGACAAAAATACCCCCTGGACTTTATTATTATTATTATTATTAATATTATTATTATTATTATTATTATTATTATTATTATTATCGTTATTATTATTATTATTATTATTATTATTATTATTATTATTATTTATTTAACATTAAAAAAACATTAATCACGCAAATTACCCGTGAGTTTCATAAATGACCACAATGGTCCTCGTAATATTAAACGTCTTTAAAGTTTTAATTAACGTAAAATACGAGATGTTACAAAGAACAATCGTATAGTGGCTTATATCACATATTGTTATTAAAAAAACTCACAATATGTTACAATTCAAGGTATTAATGTGTAAATAAATTTTAAATTTTATGTTTTTAATAGTGTTTAATTGACATAATTACCCTTGCAAATTTAAATTTGTATGGTACATTGTTTATAAAAATCACAAATCTCTTAAATTTGGTAAGTATCCATTTTTCGTGCATTATAATATAATATAGACCAGGTTAGTAGTCCGTATATTACGTAGGTTAAATAAATAAAATATTTAATAAATTAGTAATAAAAAATTATTAATTATAAAATGAAATATGATATGATTGAAATTATATATGAGCAAGTAGTATAAGTAATAAAACAATGATATTATTTTTTTTAAAATTTTGTTTTAAATTTTTTATCTAAAAATTTAAAAAATTAGTTCTAAATCAAATTGCTTTAAAAATGTCAGTTTCTAAAAAAATTCTTATTATAACTTTGAATTTTAAATTTTTTATGGTTTGTAAAAAATATTAATTTCTAAAAACACTGATTTTAAATATTTGATATTTTTATAAATTTTGATATTTTAAAAAATTACTTATGATATACAAAATATTGTTTTTTCAAGATTACATTTATAAAAAAGAACTTTTTCTTAATTTAGAAAAAAATTATTTTATCTCAAAAAGAATTAAATAATATAATTAGTAGTTAATGTAAATACTTAATATGAGAGATAAACAGAAAAATTAGACTTAAAAGATTTAATATTATGATAAGTGGCAATTTAAAATTTTTTTTTATTAGAAAAAATAGATAGGAGAATTATTTTAATTTTGAATTTAAAAAAATATTATATTAAATACACTTCAAACTAGGTTGTACCTGAAAGTGGCTGCTTCTCGAATTGAAAGTGCGGTACAACCGTATATAGTATATACTACCGCTTAAAAGCCGGCCCTAATTTACTAATTTCCCCATTCTCATCCTTGTAGTTTGGGATGAATGTTGATATTTGGACCTTCCATAATTAGGTACTTGACACTAAACCCCCATGAAGGCATGAACAATTATTCTATCGAAATGATGGCATGTGCCCATGTGTAAGAAAAGCTAGATGAATTTACAAAGAAACCCTCGTCTTCTAAACATAAGACATGAATGAGTAGTTTTGGTTTTGTTTATTTCAAACCACACAACTTTGAACCGAATCAGGATGGGTTTTCCAAATTCAAAATTCGACGTTAGTTTTAGTTTGGTATCACCTTAAAAAAATCCAAATCCAAATAACTTAAGAAATAATACAATAAACACCCTTAAATACGTTCTATTTTATACGTCATTTTGAATAATAAACTATAACAAGATTTTTCTTTTATATAAAACATGTTAGTTAGTAGTAAATATATGTGTTGCTCGTTAGTATTAATGATAAGATCCACCAATTTCATATTCATCAAAATACTTTTAAACTAAGTTTGCTCTATAATATCTATATTTTCATAAGAATTACGCTTTGGGTATTTAATGGCAATCAAATGACCTAATTTCTCAAAACACGTAACTAAATTACGTCCTAACCGGAACAAAGGCAAACCATCCAATTCTAAAATTCAATAAAATTCTAGTCCTACCTTTTACAAGTTAAACAATAAAAGTCATGTTTTTGAGGTGTGTTTTAACTTTCAACAAGACTTAACTTTAGACCACAGTTGCAAACACTCACAAAGTACAAGGACCAAACAAGTCAACTTAAAGCTCTAATTTGTTTTAGTTAAGAGTAATCCAAATCCATCTCAAATAATAATAATAATACTCTCATTAATCAAATCGATCCCCTTCATCTCTCTCTCTCTAAATTCTCTCATCAGGTGAGTCTACACTATGTTTAAACCCACACAAACACACACTTCATTTTCCCTAATTCATGAACTTTTTTGCTTATTAATTTGTTTTTGAACATCAATTTCATTGTTTAGGGTTTGATTTTCGAATTGAATTATCAGATCATGTCTCTGAGGCCGAA
Source organism: Flaveria linearis (assembly GCA_024085815.1). Classification (NCBI taxonomy): domain Eukaryota; kingdom Viridiplantae; phylum Streptophyta; class Magnoliopsida; order Asterales; family Asteraceae; genus Flaveria; species Flaveria linearis. The sequence goes on from CM044011.1 coordinate 14,311,677, forward strand.
CGCGAGGACGGAGGTTCGCCGGAACCGTTACAAGGTCGCCGTCGATGCGGAGGAGGGACGGCGGCGGAGAGAAGACAATATGGTGGAGATCCGTAAGAGTAAGAGGGAGGAGAACTTGCTTAAGAAGCGTCAAGTAGTGCCGGCGTCACAGCCGTTGGTTACAGGTGCTCCGGTGCCGACATCCACCGTTGAGAAGAAGGTATATTGTTTATCCGATTGGATTCTGGTTTTGTTTAAGATGTTATCAGATGCTTATGGTTAGAGACTTAGAGTTATTCCCTGTTTATGTAAGGAGGATTGATCGATTGCTAATGTTAGAAGTTATTATCTGATTTGTTAGTAATTAGTATGTGTGTGTGATTTGGATGGTGATAATAGTGGATATTGTAGATGAATCAGTTAGTGGTGGGGATTGATTGTGTAACTACTAGGTTAGAAGTTTTTGAGTTGTACATAAACCAAGTTAGGGTTTTAAATTTATATTGTCAATACATATTGAAGGATACATATTAGGTTTCTATGAGTTCTCTGATTGTACCTTTCAAATCTGACGTGCATGATTTTTCTGTTTTTTTTTTTTTGCTTAGCTAGTTTGAAGGTTTTCGTATGTGTATGTTGTTATATAATCTCATCATCTTTATGGCAATACCAAGATTATTAGACTATAGTTTGGTAAATGCAATGGAGTACAGGAGTAGGTGTTTATTATCTAGGTTGCAATTTCTTGATGTCTGTGTGTGTGTGTGTGTGTGTTAGTTGATCAGATTTTTTTTTAATTAACTTGGGTAACATGTATGTGACCTGTGATTAGTTTAGATGTTATAGTTTATTCTCATTTGGACTTCAAACAAGAAGCTGGGCCTCTAATAACATAATATGGATATTCTGTAATTGTTTTAATGGTGCTTTGTACACCTTGCAGGCCCTTAGGTTGTAAAACTAGGAGCCACAAGTTCAACCCCTTCCAACCCACACAGATGAAACATTTATAAAACTTCAATGAACCATTAGTGTGTATAATTATGCGTAACTAATTGAAGGATCACAGTTTGCATTTATTTTATTTTTATGTATGTGAAATTGTGAGTTAAATGGAATTCTCTTGATTAGGTTTAAGTTATGTAGCTGTTTACATTTGTTCGTGTTGTTTAGGTTTCCTCTCTGTATCCATTTATGGATTATATCCACTGATGTCAATAGCGACCGTAGCAGGCGCAATCGCGCGCTACGTCGCGAAGCGGCTGACGGTCGCGAAGCACTCAATAGCGACGTATAGCGGTATTTTTGTTTATTTTTTTTAAATACACTAAAAAGATATATAGGGTTCGATATCCCGTTCGATTTCTAACCTCGCCATTCGGTTCCGACCTCCGCCGCTTGACCTCCGCCGTCCGACCTCCGCCGCCGCTAGCCCTCCACCGTCCGACCTCCGCCGCCGCTTGACCTCCGCCGTCCGACCTCCGCCGCCGTCCGACCTTCGACATCGATTCTTGCTGCCGCAAGTCGCAACTAAGGTAACAATTCGACTTCGACTCGATTCCTGCTGTTCCCTTCGATTCCTCACTTCGATTGTGGAGTTCCACTTGATTCCTGCTGCTAAGGTAACAATTTGTGGATATTTGGCTCAAATTTGTGGATATTGACTGAAGTTCGCCGAATGTTCTAGAAGGTTATATATTTAGTTTTTAACGATTCTAGGTTGGTATTTTGATAGTCACTGTCGTTAAAAAATATGTTTTATAGTGTTTAACTTTTTGAGAATGTATTTATTTATTTCATTTTTTTTAGAACTTAAAAGTATTTATAGTTACTAGAAATGTTAGCTTATATGTTAGAGTGTTACTATGAATAAAAAATACTTAAATTTAATGAAAAAGGTTTTCCAAATAATGAATGGAAAACAGATAGTTCATCCAGTTAAAATAACAATTAATATGAAGATTTAGATGATTAGTAATGTACTATTTTATCTATTTTGATGGTGTTTGATGGTGTTTGTTGAACTTTTGTATTAATTTGTCGTTAAAACACGTTTAATTTAGTGAACGTACAATATTTTATATATTTCGACTACTTCATCGCTAAACACAAAATAGCGGTCGCTATTTACCGCTATTCGCGACGTAGCATATAGGTAATGTGTCGCTATTTACCGCTATTCGCTATTGAAGTATGACTGGAAATTATAAGATTGAACATTCTCAAATAAATTTAAAGCCCACTTATTTACGTGTGTGTTTATTATCATTTTGTTTTATAACCAGATTTCATTGTTAAAATTGTGTGTGGGGTGCGTGTTTCTTCAAACACTTTAAAGTTCTGTAGCTAGGTACATAAAGATGAGTATATGTTGATTTGAAAGTAAAAGCTAGGATTAGTTACATTTTAAGTCTAATCATGCCTCTATGATTAGACTATTAATACATAAAAATGCTGTTTAGTTTTTAAAAACTTGTTTTTTGAGTTTTAGATTTGCATGAATTGTGTATATTGTGACTGGGTTTTCAGTTTTATAGATTTCATATGGCTATGGATATAACCTAGTTTTGCAACAGAAAACAAGTAGTTAGATTTAAAGGTGGTAGTTTAGTGGTAAGATTTACAAGATAGTTATGTGAAGCTTTTTTTTGTATGAGGGTAAAGGCGTGGTTCTTTCTTTCAAGTTATGGGAAGGCGAATGAAGTTGAAGGATGAGAATTCTTTCAGTCTTTTTACCTTTTTGGCGTTGCTTTGCTTAATATTTTCAGCGATTGTATATATGCCCACACTAGTTTCTTCATTATTTTCTAACAAATTTGAATAAATTGTATGCGTTAGACCCGTCTTTCATTTATATGCTTTATTTCTGTTGTGCATCTTTAAGTCTATATTCACTTCCTCATTGAACTTTTTGGCTTCTTGTTTGTACGTGGAGGTATCTCTTTGGTGCTAAATGATGAAATTACAGATCATTAGTATATTGAGGAGGTGAATTTGAGTAAGTTGTTTTTCTGTAAAGATCAACTTTCACAATGAGATAAATGTACATAACATTTGGAGAAGAATCACATGACCTAATGGTTGGATTAGTGAATATCTTTCTCGCTCTACATATCATTCATATTACTATATACCATGGGTTACGTTTATTTTCTTCTGACTTTGACCAATGACCAGAATATCGGTATCACTGGCTACTTTGTGCTATAAAGATCAAACTGCCATGCATTAATTGAGTATCATGATGTGTAAATAAGGATCCGTTTACTATTACACGATTTGAACTCATAAAAAATGATGATGAAATTGCAGTTAGAGAGCCTTCCTTCTATGGTTGCTGGAGTCTATTCAAATGATAACAGCATGCAGCTGGAGGCGACTACTCAATTCGTAAATTGCTCTCCATCGGTATGTATTTTATCTTTATAATTTGTGTTCTCTTTCAAGAAGTACTATATGATTTTTATCATTAATTATAGAACTGACTAAACTTTACTTCACAGAACGAAGCCCACCAATCGAAGAAGTTATACAATCTGGTGTGGTGCCTCGCTTTGTTGAATTTTTGATGAGAGAAGATTTTCCACAGCTCCAGGTTAGCAATATGTTGGATCATTGTCTTTAATGCTGCTTGGCCTACTATATTTTCTTTAGTTTGCTTACTTGCTTTTAACACTCTCTAATGGCTTTTAAAACATTGACAGTTTGAAGCTGCTTGGGCACTCACGAACATTGCTTCTGGTACTTCTGATAATACAAAGGTTGTAATTGATCATGGGGCAGTCCCCATTTTTGTTAAGCTTCTTGCTTCTCCAAGTGATGACGTCCGTGAGCAGGTAACATGTGAACAAATATTACTTAAAAAATGGATATATATGTTTCTTATGTAGTTATGTATAACCGTGTTTTCTTGATGTAGGCTGTTTGGGCATTGGGAAATGTAGCTGGTGATTCACCCAGGTGTCGGGATCTTGTTCTTAGTCATGGTGCTTTGCGTCCATTGCTGGCTCTGCTAAATGAGCATGCTAAGCTTTCCATGCTGAGAAATGCCACGTGGACACTATCTAATTTCTGTCGCGGGAAACCACAACCTCCTTTTGAGGAGGTTGTTTACTAGTCATTTTGTTATCCACTATTTAGTTATTTAGAGGTGGGAAGATTGGCAGGTTGGGCATTAGGTCATTTGTCTACGGATCAAAATGATTCTAGTTGGATTTACTCATAAACATTTGTTGTCAATTTCTAGAAAATATTATGCATCAAATTTGATTTTAAAAAAGATTTCTAATCAGCACCCTTGATCCTTTTCTTATCAGCTAATATTATTTATCATGATAATCTGAAATTTATTTGACTTGCAGACAAAACCAGCACTGCCTGCACTTGAACGACTTGTTCATTCAAATGATGAAGAGGTTTTAACTGATGCATGCTGGGCTCTTTCTTATCTATCTGATGGTACGAATGACAAAATTCAAGCTGTAATTGAAGCTGGTGTCTGCAGGCGTCTTGTTGAGCTCCTTATGTGAGTTGTTTTTTTTATGTCTGTCTATTGTTGCTTAGTCCCTGAGTCTTGACTAAAATGATTTGGATTGCCTGAAGTCTCGAGTAAAATGATTTGGATTTTGACAATTGTTTATATGATATTCCAGGCACCCATCTCCCTCGGTACTCATTCCTGCACTTCGAACTGTTGGTAACATTGTGACCGGTGATGATCTCCAAACTCAGGTATGAGCTTGTCCGAGATTTTGTATATCATGAATGTGTACTAATTGCATGAAATTTGTATATAATTCAATTAGTTACGGATGGTTGCTCTCATATCCAAATCTAAACATGGTATACAACCAATGACATGTGTTCTTGCATATCCAAAATTGTGTATGTTTATATTGTCACACATTATATGGATTATTAACTTTTCAAACTTGAAATAATGGGTCTTATGTAGATATGTGGATCTTAATTTAAAAAATGTTGCTATTTCTCACTCCAATTTACAAGTACCGAGGGAGACCTGAATTTGTGATGTGTATTTAAATGACAACAATTATTTATGCAGTGCATTATTGAGCATGGTGCACTCCCATGCCTGCTGACCTTGTTGACAAATAACCATAAAAAGAGCATCAAGAAAGAAGCCTGCTGGACTGTCTCAAACATCACTGCTGGAAACAAAGAACAAATTCAGGTAAACACACACACACACACACACATACGGATATATCTTGCAGCTTTATATATTCTTATTTTTAACCACTGCATCACAAGTAAAATCAAGTATAACGATTAACAAAATTTACAGTCTGTTATCGAGGCTGGGTTAATTGCTCCCTTGGTCAATCTCCTCCAAACTGCTGAATTTGACATAAAGAAAGAAGCTGCGTGGGCTATATCAAACGCCACTTCTGGTGGCACTAATGAACAAATCAAGTAAGTTATATATATAATGAATCTGTTAGCTATTATCAAAACAATGCTATAATTAAATTAATAATAAACTATGATCTGTAGGTACTTGGTGAGTCAGGGTTGTATCAAACCATTGTGTGATCTCCTTGTATGCCCTGATCCAAGGATTGTTACTGTGAGTTTAGAAGGACTTGAGAACATATTAAAGGTTGGTGAAGTTGAGAAGAACTTAGGTAACACTGGAGAAGTTAACTTGTACGCCCAATTGATAGATGATGCAGAAGGCTTAGAAAAGATCGAGAATTTACAGTCTCATGACAACAATGAAATTTATGAAAAAGCTGTCAAGATTCTTGAGACGTATTGGTTGGAAGAGGAAGAAGAAGTGCCTGCGGGCGATGGTGCACATGCTGGTTTCAACTTTGGTGGGGCCAATGTTCAAGTTCCACCTGGCGGGTTCAAATTCTAAGGCTGAAGGTAAATCACAAATTTCACCTTTTATAAAAATCTTTCTTCAAATATCAGTTTAATTATGTTGGTATGTGGAAATATACATTTAAGGTTATGTAATGACTTCAATTTGTGTAGGGTTGATTTGCTGTTGGGTCAAAGATTGTCAGGTCAAGTCGTATAATGGCGGTCCAGGTACAATAAGCAAATGGGTTCACAGTTTGGGGTTGGGTGGGCGAGGCAATTGTTTGGTTTTTTTGTCCTCGAGTTGTTGAATGTTTTGGAACAATGTCGAGGTGGATATGAATATCGTTTCTTTTTTGCATATGGAGTTGGGGTATTTGTTTTTGGTGTTAATTGGGGGGTGAGTGTATATTCATATATATATTCATATGATGTTGAATCTATATATGGCATATTGTAATGCTAAATTTATCTGTTTGCCTTTATATCACTTTTGATGCATCCATCTTTCATTTGTGTGGCACAAAGGTATGATATTTCTAAACATAGAGAATGATCATGATCCTTGTTAATATCGAGTGGTGTAGCATTAACAACCCATTAGTGTATTTAATGGAGTTGTTTGTCATGTGTATAACAAGACCTCTGTATGTTCTGATGACAAGTATTTAGTTATGCATATGCCTAATTTGTAAACCATTATCTTTCATTGCAAAATTTTCTTTCATAAATTTCTTCAGTGGTAATGAAGGTTAGATTATCAACATATCGATCTACAATCATAACTCTATGTTGTTTTCTTAATGTATGTACATTATCTGTATAGCTCCTCTTACTTCTTGCATAATCATAAGCGGATGTACCATGTTCATATATATTTTTTTAATTAAGTAAAGATTTTTGTAACGTCTTTAATCCATATTAGTTGCAACAAATTTCATGAGACAATATCAAGGTTTTGAGTTTAGGGTTGGATAACTCGAAGTTATCAGTTATCACATCCATAAAAGAAAAATATGTTTCTTCACAATCAATTTTTAGTCTTAAAGAAATTCCTTAGGCCCTGTTTGATACCGGCTGACCGGCTGACCGGCTGACTCGGTCAGCGGGTCAGCCTGTTTGATACGTGCGAGACCGCGATGACCGGGTCCAAGATGGTTGACCCAGACTTCAAAATTAAAAAGTCTGACCCGGCTGACCGCAAGTGCGATCACCTACGCGACCGCGACCACCCACCGCGACCACCTGCTCGACCACCTGCGCGACCACCCGACCGCGACCGCGACCACCTGCGCGACCACCCACTGCGACCGCCGCCTTGCTCCCTCCATCACCCTCCCTTCGTCGCCCTCCTTCGTCGCCCTCCTTCGCCGCCCTTGCTCCCTCCTTCACCCTCCCTTCGTCGCGCTCCTCCGCCGCGACCGGTCCTCCCCTCCACCCGAGCCTCTTCACCCGCCGCCTTGCTCCCTCCTTCACCCTCCCTTCGTCGCCCTCCTCCGCCACCCTTGCGCGACCGAAGAAGATGATGGTGGAACATGGTGGTGGTTGTGGGTGGTTTTAAGATTAGGGTTTTTGTGTATATGTTTGTGTATATGTTTGTGTGAGTGTGGTGACACAAGTGTGTTCGTTTTTGTTTGGTTTTTGAAAAATAAACGTGTCTTGTTTAACACCGTAGTACTTGCATTCAATTTGGTTATTTTTATTGATTACATAAAACCAGTTAAATTTAAACTCGTTAAAACAAAGGGACAATAAGGTTATTTTTACTGGGTCAGACAGATACTAATCAAACAGTCAAGTTTCAGTCAGATGCAGACTCAGTCAGAACTTCTTATTGGGTCAGCTTCTGACTCAGTCAGATCTTACTCAGTCAGCGCAATCAAACAGTCCCTTAATGTAAAAGTCTACATTTATACCTTACAATTTCCATTTTCTAATTTAATTTTCTTGTCCAAGCCCATTTATAAAATGTACGTCTTAGGAGTGTGCTCGGTTCGGTTCTGTTCGGTTTTTACCATTCACCGAAACCGACTTTATCGGTTATTAAAATTTACCCACCGATCAGTTTTCGGTTTTCAGTTATTCGGTTTTTATGGCGGTTTCGAAAGAGCTATAACAATAAGTATAGTGATTAAAATATAAAAAGAAACACATTCGCTATAAAAGTAAATAGTTTATGACTAAAAAATAAAAATAAGTTTGCTTTTTCAATATTTTGTTCGTGAACAATGACCACATACCATTAGCTAGAGAATATAAGTTTACAAAACATTATTTTATATTTATTGATATTATATTAGGTTTTTGTTCTTGTTTGAAAACTTATGTTTAATTTGTCACCTTTTGTTTCTTTGTTTTGATTCAAACACATAACTAACTAAACTAAACATTATCATACATAAATAATTAAAATTTTATACAATTAAAAGAAAATCGGTTCAGTTCGATTCGGTTTTTTCTGTTTGGCTTTTTCGATTAGTTCGGTTCCGGTTCGGTTAGTTCGGTTTTTTTCTCACCCCTTGTACGTCTTGAGTCTGGAGTCTTGACTAATGTTGAAAGACATCATTTATTTTTTCTAACATCAGTAAAATATAGAGATTAAAGCAATGTTATCATGACCGGATCGGGCCGGTTGCTCCGACCGATTTGACCGGGGATCGGTCGGGTGTCCGGTTCGGTCTACTATGGTTCGTTTTTGTCTGGTCAAACCGGCTGGTTCGTCCTGAATCAGTGGTTAGACCGGGAAATCGGACCGGTTCGGACCGGATTTTTTATTTTTTATTTTTATGGATAAAAATGAGATTTTGAACCATAAATTAGTGTGTTAGAATACAAATATAGTTAAGTTTTATATATAACTATAAAATACATTTATAAATCATATATAAATTACTTATATTTGATTTATATATAACTATATATATAATATACTATATATATATAATTATGACGTCATCCGGTTCTTAAATCCGGTCCGACCGGTCCGACCACCAAACCAGTAAAACATCCGGTTCAACGTCCTATCCGGTTCTAACCGTCACCTTACTTGTTCAGTGATTGAAGAAGACTTAAGAAATTAAATGATGTCATAATTAATTTGAAAAAAAAAATTAGATGTTACATAATATAGAATACTATATTGTTATTAGAGGGTAATTTTTTTTTGCCAAACCGATATTGTTTTTAAACCGGACGGGTTTTTTTTTTAATATGTACAAGTCGCTTTTTTTTCAAACCAGTTTTTCATCTAGATTTTAAAAGCCGGTTCTTTTAGAAAAAACGGTTATATACCGGTTTAACCGTTTTTTTTTAATTTGAAACCGGTTGGTGCCGGGTTTCAAACACATATACAAACCACTGGTTAGGGTCCGGTTAAAAACAGTTTTGGCTCAAACCGGATTTTTTTCAAACCGGTTCGGTTTTTTTTCCAACCGGTTGTTTTGTACACCTCTTATTGTTATGTTACTTATACATAAAACACTCGAATGGAAGGTCAATAACGTTTTATGTGACAGTCGTGTACGGGGAGCTAATGTCCTGTTAGTGTGACGTGTGACCTAAGGATTGTTTTTAGGGTTAAAATTTGTTGAGAGCAACTTTTAGAAAATCTAAAAGCGTGAGCCCTATTCAGTTATTTATTTATTTTTGTTTTTCTCATTTATATTAAAATAAAATAAAAGTTGCGCGTATAAGATTTATATTTATATATAACTTGTAAAAAGTTTGCACCTTTTGGCTATTACAACTTAATTAAAGTATATTAGTTAATTATAACAAAATTAAGTTACACAATTTAGATGTATGAGTTTAATGGGATGTGCCCAAGTTACATGATTTTAAATATACGTGGGAAGAAGCTGATATATTTTAACACGAAAAGATACATGGGTTATGTTTCGATTTGGATGATTCAACCTGTGAATTCTTAACAACCACCTACCAACAAGTTGAAAAAGGTTCTGGAAAAATAGTAGTCTACTGTCACTTCAAAATATATCATCCAATTTATTGTCTGCAATGAATAATGTTGGATCAATTATGCATCTCGTATTAGATTAAAATTTTGAGTAGAGAATCTTATAAAAAAAGAGGATAAATGCTGTAGAAATTGTTTGAGAAAAATAATATTGTGAGATATGTACATATAGTGGATAAAATTAAAATGAAATTTTTATCAAGATTTAATAGCTATATAGTCGTTGTTTAGTTGCTTGTTTCATCGATGAGTCGGTGACCCCTGCTCATTCTTGCATGCCGATTGTAGAAAATACTGTGATAAATTGAAAGTCGTAAAACGCTATCAAATTGAAACTATTTGGGTTCACATTAAATTTTCAATCGGATAAAACTAAATTATAAGAACAAGTATGATATGTGTGAGAATTCATGAACAGAGAATTACAAATGACCAAACTTATTTTCTGACATCAAGAGACCGTTTTCATATCAAAATATTAAATTTTTTACCCTCAAATTTCATGTGCTTTTGATAAAGCAATGTTTATCAAAATAAAAAAACTTCCAAACCCCAGGCCCCAGCCAGGGGCTGCCGCCTCTTGGAACCCACTCCCGATGAATGAGGGCGAACCCCTAAAAAGGTCTTCAGCTTCGAATATCACAATAAACTCAAACAAGTGTGCGTTCCACACTTCCTGACTTGTTTAATGGATATTATGATCAAATTTGTCGCCAGTCAATCTGATTACACTTAAATATCTAATACCGATTTTGATACCCTTCTTAGCGGCGACGGTGTTGAAAGGTTAAGGAAGGTGGTGATGTGACTATTAAATGTTAGTTTGAGGGAAATCTTAAATGTTGAATGTATACGAACCAAGTCTATAAACCTTTTTTCTGCGGTGATAATTTTAGCCACGTTGGAAAATCGCTTTACATTTTTTCTGCGGTTGTATTTTAAGCCATGTGTACCATCATATCCAATCGCTTTTTCATGATGCTTCTTTTAGGATTTTGGACATCATGCAAGTAAGTATATACTACACTTATTATTCGTTAGTAAGTAGATTTACAAGGGAGGTAAAAAGCATTGGAACATTGCTAAGGTACAATTTAAATAATAAATTATGTTAGAACTTGTTTTGTGATCTAAAGATTAGAGTAAATTACATATTTACATAGTATTTTTGGTGGGAAAAATGTTATACAGTTATGTATAGCTAACAGTACAAGAAAAATGACATTCAGCAAGGACAAAAGTCCTCGTTAAATGTTAGAATGTCCTCACTGAAGATGTATAGCGAGGACATGTCCTCGCTGGAATTTCCTCGCCAAAGCCCCGTGGCTACAGGTCTACAGCAAGGATAGTCAACGAATACAGCGAGGACATCTCTGATTTTTGAAAAAGTAATTAAATACCCTACAGCAAGGACTTTGTCCTCACTATAAAATTTACTTTAAATAATTATAAAAATACATATAACATATATATTTATACATTATACATGTATAAATGTATTATAAACGTATTTGTTAATATATTTACATTATACGTGTATTTATTAAATACCCTACAACAAGGACAAAGTCCTTGCTGTATTTTAGAGAGGACTTTTTGTAGTATTTTATTTTGTCATTGCTAAAGACTTTAGAGAGGACTTTGTCCTTGCTGAATGACTGGGAATTTCACAGCCATTTTTGCTGTAAATGCAGCTTCCCGCCCAGAATTTTTCTGGGTCAATGCCTGTTCTGTTTTCCAGATTTCCATCAAACACCAATGATATAATCAATCATACAACCAAAATATCATCATACCATAATCGGTTACATAATCTAATATCAATATCTAAGTTCAAATGATAAATTTGGTTACATAATTTAGTACCAAGATCTAAGTTCATAAGAAACATTAGGATAACCTAGTCAGAGTTGTCGCTCTCGCAATCAGAGTCAAATTCAATCACAATATTGTGTTCTGCCAAACCTTTTACAACATTTTCCAATTTAGTAGCAAGGCGCGTATATTTTTTCTTTGATGATGCCAGCTTTTCATTGACTCGTTCTTGGGTGTAGACAGGTGGTGGTGGGGTAGATGGTCCTGGACTAGAAGATGATGAAGTGTATCGGGCCAAACCAGGTACAACATGTCCACGACCCCTGTTAAACCCACGACGTGTACCCAATACCTGATCCATGATCTGCTTCTCTGTCAACGGGTTAGCTGCATCTTCTTGTCGGCTCAGTAGGTCATTCATTTCATCCTGTATAGTTACAAAATAATAAATAATCAATGTTATATAAATCTAATCATTTATGCAAATTAACCGAAGTACCTAAAACTAAAAATAGCCAAATACCTAACTGATTACTTACATATTGTTGTTGAGCAAGTTGTGGTAATAGGATTTTCCCATTTTTAGAGCACCTCTCCTTGAAATTCTCGATTAGACTCGGATATTTTCCATCAATCTGACGCTGTACGTAACACATGAAATAAAGTGAATACGTATAGTTAATAACAATTAAACAAAAAATGCACAAAACCTATACTACATACTACCAAACTTACATTATAATTTTATATTTTATATATATATATATATATATATGCTTTAAAAGTGACTTACACGGTCATGTCTGATCGATACAATAGACTTGGTCCCATGGTAACTTGGGTCGTACCCCATTCGACGTTATTACAATTATTACACGGGCAACGACATTTACCTTCAGAGTTCAAGTGGTCCTTACACCTCACAAGAAATGCTTGGAGACCATTCCAAAATTCAACAGAATTTTCGTGTTTCAAAACCCAACTCTTATCTATAGTCATAACTGTGTTGGCAACAATGAATTATTAAAATTAGCAATCAAAACATTAAATTAAAGTAGCCAGTTAATCACTAGAAATTAAACACATTCAAGTCTATCTGCAACCTATGCATTCCAAATAAATTTTCAACAAAATTTAGTATCTAATGAATCAAAACTAAGTCTCTACTAATCAACTTATAACATAAACTAATCCATATCAATTTAACTGATAAACTCATCACATAAACTATACATTGCCTCCAGAATGCTAAGAATTTCAAATTGCTAATCCATATCAATTTAACTAATGAATCAAGTAAACTATACAGTCAATTTAACAAATCAACTTAACAAATCAATCTGATAACCTAATTTCAAATTACAGTCAAGAATCACACTTTACAGTCAATACAGTCAAGAATCACACTTTACAGTCAATAAACTTATTCAAGACCACCCGAGACCACCTAATTTCACAAATCAACTTAACAAATCAATCTGATAACCTAATTTCACAAATCAATCAACTTATTCGAGACTAAAATAGCATACAAAATCAGAAAAAAACATACTAATTCACGATGGTGTTCGCGACTGATCACAAATCAATCAATCAACTTACACGAAACCACATTTCACAAATCAATCAATCAACTTACTCGAAACCACCGAGAGGAGGCTACCGATCACAATTTACAGCTGCGAGATGGTGGTCGGTCCCGATGGTGCAGGTCTCGATGGTGCAGCAACAGATGGTGCAGGTCCCGATGGTGGAGGTCGCGATGGTGCAGCGGCCGATGGTGGTACAGGTCGCGATGGTGCAGCGGCCGATGGTGCAGGTCCGATGGTGCAGCAACCGATGGTGCAGGTCCGATGGTGCAGGTCCGATGGTGCAGGTCCGATAGTGGAGCAACCGATGGTGCAGGTCCGATGGTGCAGCAACCGATGGTGCAGGTCCCGATGGTGGAGGTCGCGATGGTGCAGCGGCCGATGGTGGTGCAGGTCGCGATGGTGCAGCGGCCGATGGTGGTGCGGTAGCCCGCTGCTAGGTTTTGGGGGGAAGAGGGGGCGGTGTTTAAGGGGTTTAATTTGGGGTTTAGATATTATTTTGAAGAAGAGAAGGTATAAATATAAATTGTATTTTATATGTTAATTAAGTTAAGTAAATACTCATTTAAATAATTGAGATACATATAAATTATATTTTATGATTACACTAGTTTTATTAATATAATAAAATTTATTAATTATAAATTAATATTCCAATATATGATATTACCGACTATATAAAATTTTTTAATTATAGTGATGATGATTTGTAATGATGCTCGTGGTGTTGCCACGTGTCATCTCAAGTTATTCTTTTATTAAAGTAAGAATATTTGTTTATCACTTATAAATAATGGTAATTGCGTAGAACTAATTAGATATATACATCATACATGTCTTACGTACATACGTACGTACATATAAATACATCATACACACATGTCATACATACTATACATGTGATATATACATCACATTGTACATTATACATGTGATACATACATCACATGTACATTATACATGTGATACATACATACATACACACACACATGTCATACATACATACACACACATGTCATACATATATACATATATACATGTACATTATACATGTGATACATACTTACATACACACACATATCATGCGTATTATACACAAATATCCATACATAGATACATACATTGTACATCATACATGTCTTACGTACATACGTACATATAAATACATTGTACATCATACAAATATCCATACATAGATACATACATTGTACATCATACAGTGCATATATACAAGTAATACATACATACATACATTGTACATTATACATGTGATACGTATATGCATACATGTCATACATACATACACAATATATCCATACATAGATACATACATTGTACATCATACATGCCATACATATTATACATACATACACAGTATATCCATACATAGATATATGTGATACGTACATACATACATACATGTCATACATACAGTGCATATGTACAAGTAATACATACCTACATACATACACAGTATATCCATACATAGAAACATACATTGTACATCATACATGCCATACATACATACACAGTATATCCATACATAGATACATGTGACACGTATATGCATACATGGCATACATACATACACGTATGTACATACACAAATACATTGTACATTATATATATGATAAGTAAATACAAACATGTCATACATATTATACATACAAACACGATATATACATACACCACACAAATACATGTAATAAATACGTGTCATGCATATATACATACAAAAAGACACTACATACATACATACATATATACATACATACATACATACATACATACATACATACATACATACATACATACATACATACACACATATATATACACACATACGCTATTGCAAATCTGAGCGGATTTTTCTTTCATTTACGGAAACTGAAAATATATTTAAATACAATATTTTGTATTTCTATTTAAAAACAAAATTAAAATTCAAAAATACTTTCAGCAAGGACAATGTTCTCGCAATATGTGACCCGGGATTTTTTAGTTTTGGAGGGAATCGAAAATACGTATTTACGCGGTATTTTTCAAGTTTGGTGGGAATTGAAAATTAAAAAAATACGTATTTATCTATAGCGTGGACATTGTTCTTGCTATAGATCTAGTCAAAAAAGGACTGACACTTTTATATATTTTCACGGTCAATAAAATTAATTAAAAAACAAAAATAATCTGAAAATTGTACTGCGAGAACATTGTCTTTGCTAAAGGTCTGGTCAAACTCAAAAAACAACTGACCCTACTTTTTATCTTTTAGTGTGCTATAGCAAGGACATTTTATCCTTTTATAAAATTTCCTTGCTAAAAGTTCTTTTTCTTGTAGTGTAAGAACCAAGCTAAAAAGAAAAAAAAAACTTTTTCTTTAGTTTCTATACATCGTGAAACAATGATATTTATAAAAAAATATTTATTTAAAATAATTTGGACAAAGCACGTCCGGAAGGTGAATGGAGATGACCAGTGGGGTGTGCATTTCGACAGTAGAAATACGATAAAATATAGTGTTCCTCGCCCTCGCCACTGCCACGATGGGATTTATGGAGCAGCGCTCACTTTTATAAAAAAACAAAAAAAAATGAGCTAATTACTCTTATTATAGATAGAAATACAATAAAATCATGATGTCAAGAAATCTAGTAAAATTTTTCTTCCGTTTTATTCAACATACCATTTAATAGTTAACGTTGGTATAAGCTATGTATAAGCACCGCCGGAAGCCTATTCCGGAAGCCATCCAACGTCGTTTAACGAAGCTTTTTGTTACAAATCTACCGGAGGGATGTAGCGGAGGTGACCTTGCAAGTCATATTCGTTTGTTTGGGCAGATCTTTGATATCTATATCGCAAGAAAGAAGGATAAAGAGGGCAACCGTTTCGGATTTATTTCTATGTTAGATGTTAGAGATCGATCCGAGTTACTTAATAATCTCAGAAACATTTGAATGGGGGAGAGCAAGCTCTGGTTCAATATTGCCCGTTTCGTTTTAGAAGATGGAGAGATCGATGTTACTAGAGAAGATAAGAAGGCGGAAGAGGTCAGCAAACGGGACGCTAGTTATGGGAAGGCTCATTCAGGATCAAGGTTTGAAGATGGAGAGAGATCGTTTAGAGACATGCTCGTTGGAAAAACCATTGCTATAGATGATAAAACTAACGCTTTCACTACGTTGCATGGGAAAGCCATAGTGGGAAGAATGAAAGACGTGGAAGCCCTAAAGAGTATTCTCTTATTTTTGAACAACATTTGTCCGGGTTTCGGTAAGGTTCAATATCTTGGAGGGCTAGATCTATTGATTTCGTTTGAAGATGCTATATTGGCTACGAAGGTTTTTGAAGCTGCAAAACTTGACATGGAAAAGTTCTCAGCTGTCTGCATATGGAAGGGTCAATCCTTAAGCTGTGAGAGGTTGGCATGGGTTAAGGTGCAATGTTTACCCTTGCACTTGTTTTCTCATGATGTGTTCAACCGAGTTGGGAGTACGTTTGGAAAAGTCGTCCATAAAGCGGTTAAGTTAGATTCGGATGCAGACTTATCTTATAATTACGTGGGGATACTGGTCGGAGATGGTAAGAAAATTTCCGAAGAAGTGATCGTGGAATGGAAAAATTGCAAATTCAGGGTATGGCTCAATGAAGAAATGGGAGATTGGATACCGGAGTTCTACCCTGTAGCCCAACTGCCAAATTATGATCAGGTTTTTAACGAGGCTCCTGCTATAGTAGATGTGGGAAAAGAAGCCGTCGTCAATGATGAAGTCGTCGTTAATGATGTAGAGATGCCAGAATGTCAACCGGAGAACAGATTCGGCGAAGAAGAAAAAGGAAACAATGGGAATGTAGTTTTGGAAAGTAATGAATGCGTTAATAATGATGGTATTGATTTTCATTCAAGTCCACTTATGGTACAAGATTTGAATATTGAAGAGCCTGCTCCGGAATTTGTGCCAGCCATCAATTTCGATTTTGAGAATTCAGCCTTAGAAGGTTCGGTAGATATAGTCAACCAAAAAATTAGCAAAAGAAAAAAGGGTAAGAAGAATGATATGGGCCGGCCCAGTTCCACTTATATTAGTAGTAATGAGAGTCAAAGACTTGGTAAAAAGCCCAAACAAAAAAGTAGTGATGTTTTTGGCCTCAATGGCCTGCTGGGTATTCCTGATAGCCCATCTTCATACTCGGAAGGATCAGACAGTGAAATTGAGGAGCCCTTTGATCTCAACAGCCATCCTATATTGTCAACTTGTGTTAACAGTGATTCGGTAGAAATGGGTGACTCGGCTGAAAGTGAGGAAAATCAACACAGGTCAGAAGACTTAGAAGATGCAGATGTCATTTTGCAAGCTGAAGAAGTGGAGGCTACTAAAGCGTTGGGGATTAAACTGGGTGTCAACTTGGAGAAGCAGGACAAATTGATTATGGATTCGATTGTTATAGAAGGTTTACAAACAGGTATAAAATGAATTGTTTGTCCATTAATGTTAGGGTTTGGGTGGTGATAACAAAGCTGCTTGGATAAATGGGTTAAAGTCTATATTAGGTGTCTCTTTTATTGGGTTGCAAGAGACTATGTCTTGCAATATAGATGCTGGGTTGTCTCGAGACTTTGGGGTGGTCTGGGTTTTGAGTTCGAGAAAGTTGATTCTGCTGGAAATTCAAGGGGTTTACTTAGTGTGTGGGATCCTAAATTTTTGAGGAGGGATAGGGTTCAAAAAGATGATAATTTTCTATGTGTTTCGGGTTTACTTACGGATGGTTCCATGAGGCTGAATTTGGTTAACGTTTATGCTCCGCAAACTAATGGGGATAAAAGAGATCTTTGGGCTAAACTTTCTCAAGTTATTCAAGCGGAGCAAGGTTGGTGGATTATTTTTGGGGATTTTAACGCGGTTAGGGAGCCAGACGAAAGAAAAAACTCATGTTTTGATCCCGTCTGTGCCAGAGATTTCAACAACTTTCTGGACAACACGGGCCTCCGCGAGTATAATTTAAAAGGTATGAAGTTCACTTATCTGGTTAATAGACGAGGAGTTTGTAAGATGAGTAGAATCGACAGGATTTTCATTTGTGATGGTATTTTTAATAAGTGGCCAAGTGCTTGTGTTAGAGCCCTTAAAAGAGAACATTCGGACCATGCTCCGTTATGTCTGAATTTGGTTGATACGAATTTTGGCCCAAAACCTTTTAGGTGGTTAGACTCTTGGTTATATAGACCGGGATGTGAAGATGTTGTTAAATCGGCTTTATTGGGTTGGAACAATATGGAGCCGCCTGATGTTAATCTAATGAATAAATTGGGAATGCTTCGGGCTAAATTAAGAGGGTGGATTACGGATTGTAAAAACAAAGATAAAGAAGATGAGAATCGCCTGAATGATGAAAAAGAAGATATGGAAAGGCTTATGGAACAAAAGAGTTGGATGAGGCGGAATTATGGGTTTGGACGGAATGTAAAAAGAGCATCCAAGAGATAGTAAATATTAAAACTCGTGACCTGAAACAAAAATCACGTGTGAAATGGGCGGCTCTCGGAGACGAGAACTCTATGCTTTTTCCATAATATGATCAACAGTCGTATAGCTAGGAATACTATTCTTGGTTTGGAGATTGGAGGTGAATGGGTGTCCAAGCCGGCTCTACTTAAAAAGAAAGTCCGTATTTTTTTCCGAACCTGCTTTCATGAGTCTTATCCCATTCGGCCTATGCTAGTGTGTGAAGATATGAACAGAATTGACGATCAAGAAGGGGTGTCTTTGACTGCCATGTTCTCAATGCAGGAAATTAAAGATGCAGTCTCGGGTTGTGGTTCTAACAAGGCTCCTGGGCCAGACGGTTTTAACTTCAACTTTTTTAAACATTTTTAGGATGTTTTTGCAGGAGATTTCTTTCGTATTTTGTCCCATTTCCATGATACAGGTGTCATCAACACGGGCTGTGGTTCGGCTTTCATAACTTTGATCCCTAAGGTTACTTCGCCAGTTGGTCTTAAAGATTACAGACCCATTACTCTAATTGGGGCTATTATTAAGGTTATTTGCAAAGTCCTTGCTAACCGTCTCAAGAAAGTGATAGGCAAATTAATCTCGGATAATCATTCAGCTTTTATTTCGGACCGTTTTATTTTGGATGGCCCTTTGATGGTTAATGATGTGCTCCAAATTACACATATAAACACTATCAAAAGCACATCATTTATTTCTTGATTCCTCCCGAAATATGGTGATTACGTACTTAAAATCTTTTAATTGTGTTTTCAGGTGTTGTGAAGGGCAAGATGGACAAAAGGAGCATAATGGACAAGAAATTGAAGAAATCCAAGCTTAAAGCTCCAAGCAGGGGGCCATGCCTCATTAAGCACGCCCCCATGCCTTGCCTGAAACACGCCCCCGTGCTTATTTGGCACACCCCCGTGATTGGACATCTGACAGGACAAAAGTACTGTCCCCCAAAAGTGATCACGGGGCCGTGCCCCATATGACCACGGGGCCGTGATACCCCCTTTCACGGGGCCGTGCCTATTTTGTCACGGGGCTGTGCCCCGGCAGCTCCTGCATGTACGAACCGACCAACTTTCGTAAGCATTGTACTAATTGTCATGGGGCCGTGCTTAAACACTCCGGGAAGCCTATAAATAGAGGTCCAAGCTCTTCATTTTGAAAGCTTTTGGTGGAAGGGACACTCTGCAGAATTCTCTCGGGAATCAAGTTTTGAAGACTATTTGGAGGCTCGGGAGGTGCATACAACACTTGGAAGAAGCTCGGGATTATCTAAACACCATCCATTGTGGATCATTGGTTTGATTGTTCTATTTTATCAATGAATCCATATCTATCTTCTATGTTGTTTGTTACATTACAGCTCGTCATGAGCTAAACTCTTATTATCATCCTACTTGGATGAAACTTATGTAATTTGTGATGAATTAATGGTGTGATAAATATTGTGTTAATGTTATGGTGGTCTTGGGAAAACTTTCGATGGGTAGTACCTACATTTGAACGGGGGGTTATAAGTTTATGGTTTGTAATTGTGATTGTCATACACGGTTGAAAAACGTATGATCAACTTTTATTCATAACAACTATGGCTAATTAACTAGAGATGGTTATTAGAAATCATAAGACCTTAACTTTCTGATCATTTACGGGTTCCCTTTTATTAGTCTGAGAAATCTACAGTAATTGTTATGATCTTCTAAAATTAATGGTATGTTAGAATAGAACTTGATCAACTCTTTTCTTACATTAAGTTATGTTTTCAAAAGTCGTATGTCGAAAAGGACACAAAAGATTTACCTACATCACTAGGGCCTTGACCTAAGCAGTAAATCTCAGCCTGTGTTGGTCTTGGTCACTACGGAGCGGATAGACGAGAAATCGCGCCAGCTCATCTTTATAAACGTTAACACAATTACTTTATTCAATATCTTTAATCACACCACCACTTCATCACAATTACATAAGTGTAATCCAAGTTAGGATGATAGCCTTTATCCCTTGATTCAAAATCCAAAAGTTTCAACTTGTTTTACTTTATTTCTTATTTTTATCGTTAGTTTAAAACCCTAATTTATATCAATGCAATTCAGCATTCTCTTAAATAAAAATTGATAGTCAATTACAAGGATTGTTGAGTAGTCTTAGTGTGTCCACGGATTGATACTCGGTTCTTACCATCACTATATTACCTCACGATAGATGCACTTGCCTTTTGTGTGTGTAGTTAGTAGTAGTAACAACCATATAAAACTGAATCTGTGCGAAAATTCTTTATCAAAAATATATATACTTTCACACCGCATCAGTTAATGAGATTCTGGAGTGGTTAAAAAGAAAGAAGAAAAAGGCGTTTATTTTGAAGATTGATTTTGAGAAAGCATACGACAATGTTAATTGGTGGTTTTTATTGTCGTTACTGGCTCAAATGGGCTTTCCCCAGTTATGGTGCAAATGGATTGAAGGTATTCTTCATTCGGCGCATGCTTCAGTCCTTGTTAACGGCTCCCCTACATTCCAATTTAAAAGTGGTAAAGGCCTTCGACAAGGTGACCCGATTTCCCCATTCTTATTCCTCATTGTCATGGAGTGTCTCTCTTGGTTGTTAAAGAAAGCTAGTAGTTTGGGCATTCTTAAAGGTATCAACGTATCGAATGATAATGTGGGCTTTAATCATCTCTTCTTTGCGGATGATGATTTAATTATTGGTGAATGGTCCAAAGTAAACATACAAAACACGGCACGTATTCTCAGAATTTTCTATTTATGTTCGGGCCTTCGCATCAATATTCATAAATCTAATTTATTCGGGATTGGTACGGAAGATGGGGAGGTGGATAGTATGCTTGATGTGTTGGGATGCAGAAGAGGGGTCTTTCCTTTCGTTTATTTAGGGATTATGGTGGGGGCGAAGATGACTAGAATCAATAATTGGAACATGGTTTTGGATGTCATGAAGAATAGATTAGCCGGTTGGAAAGCGAAGCATCTTTCTATGGGTGGCCGATTGATCCTCATTAAATCCGTCTTGGAGAATTTACCCATTTACTACCTCTCCCTTTACAAAGCTCCTAAGGCGGTCATACAGAGTATGGAGGCGATCATGAGACGCTTTCTTTGTGCGGGTAGTACTGTGGAGAAAAAGATCAATTGGGTGGCTTGGGACGTCATCACGACTTCAAAAAAAATAGGTGGTCTTGGTTTGTCTAAATTGGAAGAAGTTAACGATGCTTTACTTCTTAAATGGTTGTGGCGCTTTAAAATAGGAGGTAATTGTTTATGGAAGAAAATTCTCATCGGGTGCCACGGTCTTGGTAAATCCTGGTCTTCCCTTCCGTGTACTACATATGCTAGCGGGTGTTGGAAACAAATTTCCAAGATCAGTGGAAAAAAAATCTGGTCCGGTAATACTCTCGATAGTTATTTTGAATGTGTCGTGGGGGATTGTTCGTCGATCAGATTTTGGATGGATGCGTGGCTCCATGAGGATCCTCTGCGTTTATTATATCCGCATCTTTTTAGACTTGAAAAACAGAAGTGGAGCTTGATTTCGGACAGGTTTAAGATCGAGAATAATTCCAAAATTCTGCAGTGGGACTGGCGATCGAATCCAGCCACTGCTGCTGAATTAACGGAACTTTTTAGCCTAATGAATGATCTGTACGATTTTGTGTGGAAGGGTGGCAAAGATACTTGGAAATGGAAAGCCAGCAATTCAGGGGAGTTCTCTGTTTCCAGCGTTAGATTCCTGTTGGCTGCAGCCCCGCGTCCGTTTAATCAAGCGATTATGCCTTGGAAGGGGTGGGTTCCTTTGAAATGCAAGATTATGGTATGGAGATCTTTATTGAATCGTTTACCGACCAAAGCTGAGTTAGTTAAACGTGGGGTTACTCTTCAAAGTCAAGTTTGTGGATTATGCGAGACGGATGATGAGACGTCCTCGCACCTGTTCACAGGATGCTTGTTTTCTGCAGAGGTTTGGCATCGGGTGGAGGTTTGGTGTCGTTTAAGTCTTTTGATTATTTTTGATGTTGCTGATCTCTTAAATATTACCGGCTCTCAAACTCTTTCAAGTAAAGTTAAGTACATCCTTCGTGGCATCGTTTTCGTTTCTATGTGGGCCATTTGGAAGGAGCGCAATGATCGTATTTTCCAAGGCAAAAAGGCGTCGTGCGGTTGAAGTCGTTGAGAGTATTAAAATGACATCGTATTTTTGGTTTAAAAGTAGAACTAGTTTGAAAGGTTTAGATTGGATTGGTTGATGTAAATATCCGCTAGACATGATGTAATCTTGTTTGTGGCCCGGAGGTCCTTGCTTTGAGGACCGCTCGTGGTCTTTTGAATGAAATTTACCTTTCAAAAAAAATTCTAACATACCATTCAGCTGTGAATCTTCGAAATAAAAGTGACATTTCAAATAGCAATTGATTGCTAAAATGGCAATGAGATCCGGGACACAGAGGAATAATCGAGAAATGGATCACATTTCTTGCCAGAATCTTCTATTTATTTAATAAATAATTTAGAGATGATAAGTTGTTAAAAAAAAATTACATAGTTAGATATGTTTTTTTTAATTTTATTAAACTTGAACTTACAAATAGTTGTGTTGATTATAATACTGAATTATTTTTACTAGTCATAAAACTAAAAAAAAGGAAAATAATAATTCCTTTAAAAAAACATCAACTCCAAGAAACCTAAATACTCACCGTCGCATGCGCCGAATTAATTTTCAGCTCGTTAGTGTAAATTTTCGGTCAGACAGTTAAATTTTTTAATAAATATAGACTCCATCCCCCATAAAAAAATTATTTTCACCCCCACCCCGTAATATTAGATTCAAGCTCCGTCACTGGTCGCGTACCCACCGCCGATCGTCTTCTCTCACCACTAAACACAATCGCCACCGTAGTCTCACCACCGCCTCTCCTTTGTTCTTTTTAAATCCGTCGTTTGACTTCTTTTTCCCTACGTTGACCATTTTTGACGATAATACATGATTGACAGCGACAAGAGTTTTCACTTTTTAGTCCATTTCATTTTCTTATTACTTAAATGTAACTCTAATTTTATAAGGGTCCCTCTATTTAGATACCCCCAATTTTAAATTAACACCCCTGCATCCTATACGTCGTGTATGGATCCATACACGGCGTATAGAGTGCGTTGTTGATTTGACGTTTTATACCCTATACGCCGAGTATGGGTCCATACGCGGCGTATAGGGTGCGTTGTCGATTTGACGTTTTATACCCTATACGCGGCGTATGGGTCCATACGCAGCGTATAGGGTTTGACATTTTATACCCATACGTGACTTATGACCCATACGTGGAGGAGCTATACGCCGCGTATGGATCCATACGCCGCGTATAGCTTATATATATATATTTTAATTTTTTGAGTTTTAATATATATATATATATATATATATATTTTAATATTGATATTTTGAAAGGTTAAAAGATATTTTGTTTTTTTTATTTTAATTTTTTTATTTTAATATATACATAATTTGAATTAAAATTATTTAAACAGTTTAATATTAAATAATACGAATACAATAATAAAATTAAAATAAAAATATATAATTCGCATATTACAAATTATGAATTAAAATAAATTTATATAAGTTGGGGCTTCTCGGTTATTCTCTATTATTGCGTTGTATTCCGAGATACGAATCCTATACATAATCTCTCATTCTGCAGTACGTACGCTTCGGTTAAGAATCCAAAGATTACTTAATGTTGGCATCGGATAATCTCCTTCTAACTTAACGTGGACGAAATGATTATTGTTGACATGAACAATCGACACGACAAGATGAGGCATGACAGTTTTCGGATCAGCCCATAATGGGAAAAATGTTTGACAACCATTATTGCTTAGTAAATGAAGAATAACCCCAAACTTTTGAGCAACTACTATTCCCGTATACGGCATTATCATCCAATGTTCTTCTGGTGCAGGTTCCACACTTTACCAATCACTGGTGTGATGTAATTCGTTATACTGTCCGGGGTACAAAGTATCGAAAACTTCTCTGTACTCCAATTCATGTCTGTCCAACTCTTCTAAAAGCTGTGTCCGTACATACATCCACTTATTTTCGTCAAACCCTAAGCCTAAAGCTATAGATCGAAAACCACAATTCCCATCGGGTCGGACATCTCGTATACGTGAAATATACTGATGAAAGATTGATGGAATCCAATTTTTTAACATGTTTGTATTGTTTAATTGGCGATCTCCGACAATCGATGAAACTCATTAGTACCCTGTGATACTTTAGAAGACGTTGAACGACTATGTTGCACGGCAGGCTTCTGAGGCTTTACAGCTGAACTTGTTATTCCAGAAATGTGAGACGCAATAAACGAGCTATGTCTCGGCATGTCGCACGTACTTTGTTGAGTGTCATACTTTTGTTGTTGAACCTTTAACGTTGAACGACCGCGAATATCTGTTTGAACAACATGCGCTTTTTTGTTATTTTTCCATGGATACACAATTTTTTATTTTTTCCACCAACCTAAATTTTACAGCTGTGGGTTGTGTCATTATTTGTTGTTTCACCCGTTCCATTTCTTCTTCAACATCAACTTTTTCATTCACCATATATGATGGTTTAATTTTATCAAGCTTCGTCCAAAATACGTCAATTGCATCTAATGGAATTTTAGTGCCTGCATTAAAATATATAAATTAATATATAATTTGTTACTTTAATAGAAAAATGATAATGATGGAGCGACTTTTAATAGATAAAAGGTTTTCTAAGTCTTGCATTGGTGTTTCACCGACTTTTCTTTCACTTCTTATCTTATATTGAGCGTTGTATACGTCTCTGGTTATTGATGCGTTATTAGAATTTTGCTTTTTAATAGCTGATAAGATGCTACGAGGCTTCATGTTCTGATCAGTAAGCTGCTCCACCAAATTGTATTCGTTTTGAGAAAACCTTCTTACAAAAGCATGCCCCTCCATATGTTGAGCAGGATCATGGTTATGTTCGTCATTTCGCACCTCTAATTTTCACGAATGACGTTTGTTGTCGTATATCCCTACTAATTTAAAAGGACATCCGATTTTTTTGCTACCAGATCGTCTAACTGTTGCTTTACTTTTGTGTTCGCCAGCACGATCACAGATAAGCCACACCTTTACGACCTGACCTTCTTTTTTCTTTGATCTTCGTGTAATAATAACGTAACCATTATCACGTCCTCTATTAACAGCCCAACAGACTAGCTCATCGAGAGATAAAAAATTTTGAGACGTTTCAAACGATACTTTTGTCGTTTGTTTTCATCACTCGAGAGTATATTATTTTGTTGCGTGTCGTAAGTTGACTCTCGGCAAAACTCAACTTCATCATCGGGAACATAAGGTTGGTTTAAATCTGGCAATCCTGTCTCGTAAGCAGATTGAAAGTACGCATCATCTTGATTACTATCCGCCACGTACGAATATTCATTTGAATATTCATTTGAATATTCACCAAACAAATAGTTACCGTCCCAAAACGACATACCGAACGAATAAAAAGTGTGATATTTTGAGAGAGAAATACGTTTGGGATTTACAGAGATCGAAAGCATTATCGAAAGTGTTATCGAAAGTGTTTTCGAAAGTGTTATCGAAAGCGTTCTTATATAGTTGAAAACGAATCTTGTGTCCCGTCATATTGGAAATCACTTATACGTGGCATATGGGTCCATACGCCACGTATAGCCTTACGGATGGCACCTATACGTGGCGTATGGGACCATACACCACGTATAGGCTTGCCACGTCTTCCACGTATGGCTCCTATACGCTGCGTAAATTCGTACATGGTACAAAAACGCTTTAAAGGACGTCTGACAACTATACGTAGCGTATGGGACCATACGCCACGTATAGGAAACTATACGCAGCGTATGAGTCTATACGCTGCGTATAGTCTTGCCACGTTTGCCCCGTATGAGCCCATACGTTGCCTGTAATCGTACATGGTACAAAACAGTACATCTGACATCTATACGTGGCGTATGGACCCATACGCCACGTATAGTGCAAAAGCCTTGGGCGCATGAGCACTATACACTATACGTGGCGTATGGGTCCATACGCCAAGTATAGTGCTTAGTCGCGCACGACCTTTGTTCAGACGAAAGAGCACTGTTTACGCGCTTGACTTGGAAAGAAAACAGGGTTACGTGGGTCAACTATTTATTCAAAATAATTTTTAGGTAAACTATAACTCTTATTTCATTTATATACATACTTACGTACATATAAATGTCTTGATTACTTAATAATCATTTCAACTAACTCGGGTTCCACGACATTAGTCGATTACGATGAAAATCTTGAAAATTATTCAGTTTAACCGTAACCGACTAACACCGATGGAACCTGAGTCAGTTGAAACGATTCTTAAGTATCCAATTCAGATATATGTATATATGTATGTAAATACTTACTGAAGTAAGAATATATAGTATTACCGAGTAAATTATTTGCGAGAAGAAAATGTTGAACCACAAAACCCAAATTTCTTGCGATCTTGAATCTAAGCATCAATCACAAACGATCGAATTTGCGAATTCGAACCTTTACGTTTTTTTTGTGAGTGGGCGAATGCGTTGCCACCTTTATATACACAACGAAAAAGGAACCTATACGGGGCGTATAGGTCTATACGCCACGTATAGGTCGGTGCCGTACATGACAAGTGGGTAGGTCCCCGACTGCTGCACCGACAGCTATACGCCGCGTATGGGTCCATACGCGGCGTATAGCTTATACACGTTTTTAAATCGACACCGACCTATACCTGGCGTATGGTCCTATACGCCCCGTATAGGTAAACTGATGTGACGTCGAGTGTCAGTCATTAATGTCGCATTAATGGTCGATACCTATACGCCGGGCATGGGTCGCGTATGAACCATACGCGACGTATAAAGGGTGTCGATTTAAAAAAGTGGGTGTCCATTTATTAGGACCCTTTTTTAAATGCAACTTTAAGAGATATTAAATAAAAACTGAGAAGTGTGTTTCTTTTGACCACTTTAATAATTTTGTTTTATATGAAGCAATTAACTATTTTTTAAGTTCGTTTAATATTGTGAATTTTATTACTTAGATTCTTATCGGAACAATAAGCATCACACTTCATCATAGAGCTCAAAAACAGGCACGATGGAATTTTCTAGCTGCATATTGGCTGAAATTAAAACGTTAATATTATAGACACAACTAAATGCTTATTCTGATACCTTGTATACAATTTTTATAGGGTGATAGTGTGATATGAGTATTATAGTTTTAGAATTTTTTATAAAACTATGTTATGTCACATCAGTTTTTCTTAACATCAATACATGAGATGAGTATTATAGTTTTAGAATTTCTTATAAAACTATGTTATGTCACATCAGTTTTTCTTAACATCAATACATGAGGTGTATAATGTGGCTGTCAAGACAAGATGTAGATTTGTCGGGAAACCATAAACCTATAGACTTGTATGAGTTATAGGTGTCGCGGGTGCTCTTATACCCATTGACGGATCCGGAAACTTTTTACATGAGAGATGAAAATTTTTTAATGGTCGTTTGACTATCACTGTATAATGACCATTTTTGTCAAGTTCGAATCGGATTAGGTTTAAGTCATATTAAAAAAAATACAATCAAACTAATTTTCAAAAAAACATAAAAAACACGTCACATATTAGTACAATAACATAATGAAATTACGATATATCCAAAGTTGTTATCTGCAATTTATCTTTTTTTGAAATTTTTCCATAATACAAAGTTTATTAAGACATTCTAAGCAAGTTTTTTTTCCATAAAACAATAAAATAATCGTATAAATTCTCATAACTCATCCGATTACGCAAATCAGACTTTCATGTTTCTTTAGCGAAAAACATCTTTCAAACATTGTGGTTGCAACATGTAATACAATAGCTAGTTTCGATAAACGATATATATATGTATCAATTTATATTTCAATGGTTGTACACCCCAAAATATACCTAAAGTGGGTGTCCAAATAATTAAAAACCTTCAACAAACGGACCTAACACCTCTCTCCTCCAATATAACACAATTTCCTACCTTACACTATAAATGATCGACGACCACCGTCCCTCTCGTTCGTTTCAACAAAACTTGAAAGCTTTGACTGTAGACAGTTGGTGCTCACTGTCTCTATATAAGATCGACGTCAACGACTAATGGTAGACACAAAACACCTTTTATGGGCGACGCTAATTTTTATGTCTAGATATCTATCAACTTGATTATATATTTTCAGTTTGGTTCAAGTTGGACTGTTTTAGCATTACAAAACCTAGCATAATTCAGATTTGAGATCCTAAACGAAACTATTCCATTATTCCAACAAGCATCACTTTTAATTTCATTTTCGCTTATAAGTACAGTCTTGTATATACTCAACCTTAACATACAAAGCTCGAATCCAAACCCTTTATAACAAAACAACATTCGATTTACACCATACAACACTTCTTGACACCATTCGAGTAAAAAACAAATGACTCCATTAGATTCGACTTTTCAGCAACGTAATTCCAATCTCGAGTAGCTCACAACCGACTCCACCCGTTTCCACAAAACATAAATAAACTCAAAGGCGCCCATTTAATTTTTGGCGGGGTAGGGTACAACGTCCAAAAAACATTCACACAAGGGACAATTCCGTCATTTCATCATTACCGCGCCCTAGGGTTTTTTCCCCACCTTAAATTCTTTTCATTTTATTTGCCGCTATCACTTCTTCGTCTACTGCTTCATCTTCATCCTCATCTTCTTCTTCTTCTTCTTCACCCCCCTTTTCTGTCATCACCAGTGATTCCACATCATCATTATCCTTCAACCAACCATTGAATAATCTCCACTTTCACCATCTTCAAACAAATCAGCATTCGATTTCACCTATATTCACCTTTTGTCTGTGTTTTTCGAAGATTTGTAACTCTTTTAGCTTCAAATTGTTCCTCGATTCGTTGTTTTTGTCTTTGGGTTGCTGTTTGTTGTCAAGGAAGTCGATTTAGCCTTGTTTTTGGG
Source organism: Flaveria linearis (assembly GCA_024085815.1). Taxonomy (NCBI): domain Eukaryota; kingdom Viridiplantae; phylum Streptophyta; class Magnoliopsida; order Asterales; family Asteraceae; genus Flaveria; species Flaveria linearis. Next base: position 14,341,465 of record CM044011.1, read on the forward strand.
CGTGATCACTTGATTTGGGGGCGATCGATCGGTTCGATTTGGTTTTGAACTGAACTGAAGTGGTGGTTGGAGACTTGGAGAATGGGCGATCTAAGCGATAAGGTGAGTAATCGCTGATGAAAAACAGTTCCAATCTGTGAATCATGAACGATCTGTGGTTTGATTAGTGAATGGTTAGTGATTTGATTTCAATTTGTTGTTTTGGTGGTTGATTAGGGTTCTGAGTGTGAAGATATGATGAACTGCAAAAGTAGCCCTGAAGGAGGCGGATCATCTTCATCCGACGGTGGTAGTCATCCGATCAAAACCTGTGCTGATTGTGGGACCACCAAAACACCCCTCTGGAGAGGCGGTCCAGCTGGCCCTAAGGTATCATTTTTCCCCAAATTGATCATGAACATCAAGAATCTCTGATTAATTTGAATGTTGGATGTTTGATGTTAATAATCTTTATTATTGTTGTGATTATGCAGTCTTTATGCAATGCTTGTGGGATTAGAAGTAGGAAGAAGAGGAGAGCAATGTTAGCAATGGGAAAAGAAGATAAGAAACAAAAGAAAACCACCATTGTTGCCACCACCACATCTGGTGGTGATAGTCAAAGCAGCGGTTTGACCACCAGCAAGAGTAGTGATTTCTGCTTGAAGAAGAGGTTAATGGCACTTGGATCAGAGGTGGTGTTGCAGAGACCAAGATCAAGAATCACAAAAAGGAGGAAGCTTGGGAAGAAGAACAAGCTGCAATTTTGTTAATGGCTTTATCTTGTGGGTCTGTTTTTGCTTGATATTAAGGAGATTTTAAGTAGGTTTTTTAGGGTTTTTTTGATGTTGAAGGATCAAAGACTGAAGATCAAGATGTGTAACTTAGAATATGTTCTTTGATTGGAAGTGATAATTTTGTTTCTTGAATGTTAATGATTCTGGTTTTTAATCATGTTGGTGGTATAAGTAATGTGATTAGTTAACTTGTCATTTGGTTGGTGTATTGCATACTTTTTAATTATGATTGTTTAGTATTGTATTATGGATTGGTGATTATGTCATGGTGGTAGTTATGATGCTTTTAGCATCAACAATGAGTAGTCTGAATTTGTCATTGTCTAACTTATGCATCAATGAGTATAGTAATTTGAAGATGTACACACCCATTATAATACACTTTAATATACCTTTTGTTGTTAATAAGTATGTAATCGAATTGATCGGACAAGAATGGTTCGTTTGTATTTGTTTGACTGTGATTAGAAAATAAATAGATAAATACAAATTAATATTCTTGTAGCTTTTGAGAAAATGAACATGTTTGTTTCGTTTATGTTTGTTCACAATAACAAACATTAATGAGTTTAAATGGGCATAAACAAATATATATGAATATTAACAGGCCAAAAAGGACAGAAATAAAAACAAACACCAATAAAAATTAACAACAATGTTCAAATTAAAGCATAGATACCATAACATGAAAAAAATTAATTTACCACATTGAAAGTAAACAGCAGTATCCAGACAAAAAGGTAAATACAATAGAAAATTCAAAAATTAAGTCAAATACAACCTTGAAAACAAGTATAAATGGACAAATATGCTGGTCATTTAGTATTATTAGTAACTGATAAATAAATTCAAATGAATATGTAAACAAACATAATCACCAAAACGTAAATGAACGAACATAAATATACATAAATTAATACACGTGTTCATTTCAGTTCGCTTTATGTTTTGTCAAATAAACGAACTCCAACGAATTTTCTACCGATTTGTTCTTGAACAACTTGGCGTACATTTAGTCTTTATTTACAGGCCTAGTCGCAATGATCATGCACCCACAACCTAGTACCGTCACATTAAGTTCGAATTTATAGATTCCATCAAGGTCAAATTTTTATTTATCTATGAAAATGTTTCTTTGATTGTCCTTAGTTTTATAGGATACCGTTTCTTTGGCTAGAAAAGACATGGGCTTTTGGAAACATAAAGAGAAGAGTACCAATGTTGGAGTACGAAAATGACCCTCCTCAATTTTGGGTGTTGTAGAGGACAACCTTTTAGCTTATTTGTACTTTCATTCTCATCTTATCTCATCTTTGTCTTTATTAATGTCATTAAATATTGTTTTGGAATGTTTAGTGATGTAGTTGGATATATTAATGGTTCAAGGAAGTTTTTAGGTTTCTTTTTTGCTAATTGTCCTGAAAAGTAATCGATTCGCTTACACAACCTCTTAGATGTATTATATACACTCTTCTTTTAAAGCCTATTATTTTATATAGTGACAATATTAGTAGAGGCACACATCCGAACTAGGTCATCATCTGAAACCTTCTGGCAACCATTTTTGAGTGAAAGAGTTTCGAAACATATCTAATCTATCGATTTCTTTCATTGTATTATCTTCTATATACATCACGTGCTGTAAGAAGATTTACCTGTTGTACAAAGTATATATCTTTTTTGTTTTATGGATATAAATTTTGTCGTGAAGTCATGTCATATAGGATTACCGTATATTTTCATCATCATAAGAGGTAAGGCTATCGAAGCTATCTCATCACCAACATGCATCCACATATTATTGTAAGGCTATCAAGCCATGCCTAACTTGCAACTCAAGCTAAGGTGCCGTGCTCAACACGTCTTATGCAATGTTCTACACTAATTCGTCATTGTTACCCGTAAATGACTTTTTCTCTATTTTATTTTGTGCCATTATTCAATGATCTTTTCGCATATGTCAGAATTCAGATCACGTTGTTGGACGATAACCTTATTTTGGGCTTTATAATGCTTCTTGTTTTTTTATTAGAAAGCCCACTCACATATGCGCTTATGTCTTTACAAATTACATATAACATATCAATCCATTCCATGATGCCATCAGGTGGGAAAACGGGTTTTGGGCCGTACCCGAAAACGGTTTCGGCCAAACCTGTTTTTTTTTACGCGGGTCGAGGTGAAACTGGGTATGAACCCGGTCTACCCGCTATACCCGGGTAGGGTAGGGTCGGGTCCAATACCGGGTTTAGTTTTTTTTCGTTCTTTTCTTTTCTTGTATGTGTGTGTCCAATACCGGGTTCAACCGGGTCGGGTTCGTTAAAAAACTCATAATCCAAAACCGGTTCCAACCCTACGGATTGAAACAGGTCCAACCCAGGTATACCTCTCATCGGTCCTACCTGTACCCGGGTCCGGGTCGGGTCCGAACCCGGTTTTTATACCCACCTCTAATGCCATGTCTATGATTCTACAAATCGGCCGATGGAAACACATCAAAATTTTATTCCTTAAACGAAGTCTTTTTTACTAAACTTGATCTAGTGCCCTCAAGGTGTTTATAAAAGTAGTAAGGTGTTTATTTTTACCGCATTTATTATAGATGTAGGAGTAAATAAGAGAATGTGTTAGGCATTAATAATACTAATAAAATCTTTAATCTTTTACTTTTTTTAAAAAAATATTAAATCAAACCAACTTTCATTTTATCACTTGCACGCCCTCCCTTACCGAGCCATCACATTCACTCACTTTTGAGGGGACACACAATTAAAGGTGTAATCAAGTCGCATTAAGTCTGTTGAGACTTGAGCCTATCTCGTTTAATTTAAGTGAGTTCGAGCTTAAAATGTCAAGTTATATATTTAAATTTTGAGTCTCACGTTTATATTTATTTAGTTATTTTAACTGTACACATTTGTAATAATTTTTATTGTGTATTAGGCTCGAACTCATTTATCTAGTGAGCTCCAATTAATGCTTACTTCCTTTCATGTCATATCTCATATCTTCAGAGAAAGGAGACTTTGAGAATCAAAGCATGACGTTTTAGCTACCCATGGTCACTTTCATAACGAAATATTTGAATATCTTTTTAACGGTTCTCTTGCTAAAAAGACTAGTCTACCGCGTGGTTGTCTTTCAGTTCCTTGACTCCTGAACCTTAGGTCATTAATTCTTTCCCCGCTTAGGTTAGTGTGCTTCTAGACTCAAAACTCATTAATAAAATGAGCCCCACTATATATATGAGGTCGGGTCCAAACTCATTCACTCATTGTATTTTAATATGGGTTTGAGTTTATGCTCAAACTCATCCAATAGATGAGATTGAATAAATGATTGAGCTCAAACTCTTTTACTAGAAGAGCTCTATTACGAGGTCGAGGTGCTCGGCCAAGAACTTGTTTACTAAATAAGCTCCACTGCTAACTTGAGCTCGGCTCAATTAGAACTTTCAACGAGACTCGACCCATTTACACCAATATACCCAACTTCCTTTTCTAGTTCTAGTCTTCTCTATATTTATTTCCTTTTTATAGAAATTACTAATTTAAAACAAGTCATAAATTCATGTGCATACATGCATGCATACTAACAAACACATAAATATTATATACAGCTTCTGTATGGAACTATGATGAAGAAAACCAGTCACACAATCACAAAAGCAATATGAACACATCCTTTCAGCACATGCTACCTTTATTATACTTTGATCTGGAAAGCTGATAAATATAATTATTTTAATTAGCTCAATCACCAATACATTCTAGAATTTGACAAATAATTCTAAATCAACATAAACAATATTAAAACTAAATCACACATCACACATAAGTGATTGCAATAACCAATATAGCAGATCAAATTTGATAAATTCCTCAGAAAAAATTTGCTATATATATTATTCAATTATCCAGTCACAAATATACTATCATAAAACAGGTAATTAACCAAAAAAATTACATAAAACTGCAAGAATTTACAGATCAGATCACCAGCGCACTGATCAGTTTCCACCATCATCAATTCACCATATTTCTTCTGTAATTCGATGAACACTTGATGGGTTCTTCATAAAATTCATCAAATTCAAATCTTGTATGATCTTTACGTATAGATCTGTGAATTCTGACGCATTATTCATCACTTCACTTCGAATCCAACAGATTCAAAAAAAGAAAACAAAAAGAAAGCTGATTAACAACAGAGAGACGGATCCACGGCGGCAGACGGCGGCGGAGGCCGCCGGAGGAGGCGGACTATAATAATAATATGGGAAGTAAGGCATGATGGGGTTGGGTGGTTGTGGGGTGGGGTAGTCGTGGTTGTACGGCGCCGGTGGCGGTGGTGGGTAGGTGTAGTAGGGGCCTTGGGTGGTTGACGGTGGTGGATTGTAGCCACCGGAGCCGCCGGAGGTGGGCGGAGACGGTGGCGGAGGGCAGATGGTAGAGGTGGGTGGTGAGGGTTTGGGGGTGGTGGGTGGTGGCGGTGGCGACGGCGATGGTGGTGGTGGTGGTGGCGGAGTGACGGTGGGTTGGTTGCAAGGGTTGTCACAAGCTGCACACATTGTGCATTCGATTTGGTATTTAGAACCAGCCCATGAGTTTGAATTTGAGGTCGATTTTGAGGCAATTGTGAGTTGACTTGCAGTGAATATGAAGATCAAAATGTTGACTTTTTGGTTCTTGATCACCATTTTTATGCAACTGTGTGTTTGTGTTTGTGTGTGTGTGGGTGTGGGTGAAGAGGGGGAGGGTGTTGTGTAAGCACTATGCAAACTTGCAAAGGATTATGAGAGATCTTATTATTGGGGTTAGTGTTGGTATTTAAAGTTGTTTTTGTAAAGATGATGATTAAAAAAATTGATTATTGTTATCATTATTACAATTTGGAAAATAAGATGGAAGGTATGTGATAGTTGTATACTGCAATAGTCAACATAATTTAACGGTAATCTGAATAATGTTGCTAATTTTTTAAAATGTTTTTATTTGAAAAGGTGAGATACTATTTGATTAAGAAAAGGATAAAAGAAAAGTACTTTTGCACCGGAATTAGATTTACAATTTTACACAATAAGTATTTTTAAGGATGAAGAACAATTTTGGTAAAACAAGAGTCATAATTGTAGTTTTTATTTATGATGTAAAATACTAATAACACTTAAAAATCCAGCCCAAGATCAATAAAACATTAACAGAAACAGTCGGATTTCTGCTAACTTTATTTTATTTAATAATCTTTTGATATTATTTGCGTAAACCTACCAATCTACTTATACTAAAACTCTAATTTTCCCACCCAGTTAAAAACTTCAATTAGATTTATTCAAAGTCTATTCTGACTCGAATCTCTTAAAATTAAAGTTACCAAACAAAATATGGAATACTGTAAAAATGCATACTAATAAAAACCTTAACTTTCAACTTTAAAACAAACTTTCGGTTCTTTATTATGAGATTAACCTTTCAATAACATCTTTAATTTTATCCTTAAAAATCCTTCCAAATGCATAACCAACAAATATTTTCTCAAGTAAAAACACTCATATTTGTTGAAAAACTTTGGAATCTAAACAATCTGAAATTTAGAGAATATAAACTTGGTTGCAAACAATTCTAAAACAAAGTTACCTTTTGTTTTCTTTCTTGCAAACCACGATGAAGAACAAGAACAGAGAATCAAATCAGAGACCAAAACTTGGATAGAATCTCAGAAACGTGATCAATCACTATCAGATTAAACCAATTGACCGCAATAATCAAGTGTTTAATCGGATTCAGACTGAGAAATTTGAGAATCAAATTTCTATTTTGTGAGAGAGAGTTTGCGAAATTGAAGAAGGAAAACTCGAGTGAACCTCTTTTTTTTTCACATAACCGATCAGCCCTTTATTTCTCAAGAAGAAAAACTGTCGATGAAAGTTTTCTTTTGTTCGGTTGTATCCTCCGACCAAAAGCTCCGACCGAAAAGCTCCGATCGAGAGTGGATACTTCATATCCTTGTTCTGTGTGCCCTTGTTCTGTTTTGTTTTCCACTTCTTCGATCTGATGAAACAAAAGAGTATACATGGATTTGTAACTGGGCCTCATTTGGGCTTGTACATTTAATTTGTCATATAAGCCCAAATAACAATTTAATTACTCAACCCAATCCACTATATATATCTATATATTTAATTGTATTAGTGTAAAACGAGCCCGCACTTCTGCGTCACCTAACTCGTTTAATCACTATAACAATTTATCAGATCAACAAGTTAATCCAATATAACTAAAACTATTGATAACACTAAAATTATCAACATTCCTCCCCCATTTTAGTGATATCCATGATTAACTTAAATTTCTCTCACATAACACAAACTTATGCATAAATGAAAATGTCTTATGGATTGAATTTCCATCTTAGTATATTATATTCAAATATTAGAATATTAGGGTGTCACAATGGATTGAACCCTTCCTATCCATATAAATAATTGAATTTAATATACACATAAGTTTACAAATTTAGATTCTCACTTGACACAATGTTTTACTAGCCTGTGTCCTAATCCTTCAAAGAATATATCGAAGCCAAGTCCAAGCTTCTTGAAGCGGCTAAACTTCATATTCTTATAGGTAGTTTCTTTTAATCTTGCACCTGCAATGCAATTTATCAAAGAACTATTAAGAAGATAAACTTCATCCTACTTTATCTTGCAGTCAGAACACAAACCTTGGGATGATGTATTAATGTGTTCCAATTTCCATACGACAAGCTTTCCACATTGAATTCAACATCTAACATTGTATTAGATGGGAATTGGGTGTCTTGACACAAGAAATTTAAATGGACTTTAAACCCATCCCTATGGCTGATTTTTTCACGAGATCTCTCCCTAACCCTTTTGTTAGGTGATCAGCCAAATTAAATTCAGATCTTACAAATTCAACAGATATCAAACCATTCATGATTAATTCTCTAATCATGCTATGCCTAACACCTAAGTGTCTAGACTTCCCATTGTACACTTGACTATATGCCTTAGCCAAAGTAGCTGCACTATCACACCTGATAGAAATAGATGATATCGGTTTTGCCCACAATGGAATCTCAAAGATCAGATTTCTTAACCATTCAGCTTCTTTACCAGCTGCAGCCAAAGCAACAAATTCAGATTCCATAGTCGAATTAGTTATGCAAGTTTGTTTCTTTGATGCCCAGGCAATAGCACCACCACCAAGTAGGAATACCCACCCACTTGTAAAAGAATGATCTTCCATATTTGTTATCCAACTTGCATCTGAGTACCCTTCTATAACTGAAGGAAAACCAGAATAACATAAACCATGATTTATGGTTCCTTTCAAGTATTTAAACAACCTATTCACAGCTTGCCAATGATGTGTGCTAGGATTACTGGTAAATCTACTCAGTTTTCCTACGGCATATGCTATGTCAGGCCTTGTGCTTATCATAGCATACATCAAACATCCAATTGCTTTGGAGTATTCTAACTGTGAAATAGAATCACCTTTATTAGGCATAAGCTTGATATTAGGATCTATAGGAGTACTCACTGGCGAACAATCAAAGTAATTGAATTTCTTCAATACCTTTTCAATGTAATGAGATTGAGTTATTGATATCTCATTGTTGCTTCGTTTTATCCGTATACCTAGGATAACTTCTGCCTCCCCCAGATCTTTCATATCAAAATTAGAAGACAGTAATTTCTTAGTCTTATCTACCTGATCTTGGTCAGTACCAAAGATCAACATATCATCAACATATAGGCAAATAATTACTCCTTTTCCAGAGGAATTGAATTTGCTGTATACACACTTATCTGCTTGGTTTAAGAGAAAACCATTAGATAAGATAACCTCATCAAATTTTTGATGCCATTGTTTGGGAGCTTGTTTTAGACCATACAGTGATTTAATTAATTTACATACTTTATGTTCTTGTCCTGGTAAAACAAAGCCCTCAGGTTGTTTCATGTATACTTCTTCATCCAGTTCACCATTAAGAAAGGCTGTTTTTACATCCATCTGATGAATTATAAGTTTATGAATTGAAGCTAAAGCAAGTAATAATCTTATAGTGGAAATTCTAGCAACCGGAGCATATGTATCAAAGAAATCAATTCCTTCCTTTTGTCTAAAACCTTGGATAACCAATCTGGCCTTAAACTTGTCTATGCTACCATCAACTTTCATTTTCCTTTTAAATATCCACTTACAACCTAGAGGTTTACATCCAGGTGGTAAGTCAGTCAATTTCCACGTATTATTATGCATAATGGAATCCATCTCATCTTGAATTGCCTCTTTCCAGAAAGCAACATCTCGAGATGCCATTGCTTCATTATATGTCTTTGGATCCTCTTCGATATTAAAACAATATTGATACTGATAGCTGATATCACTCCTGGATCCTTCAACCAAGTAGAGATGAAAATCAGAACCAAAGGATTTAGCCTTTCTAGTTCTTGAACTTTTCCTTGGTTCAGAAGGACTAAATACACTGTCATCATTTGACGATGCTTTAACTGAATCAACTGCTCTATTCCCAACGGGATCAAGAATCCTTGTTTGAGAATTGGTGATGCTGTCCTTAGGCTTAAGCATAGAAGTGAATCTATCTTCATCAAAGATAGCATCCCTTGATTCTATAACAGTGTTTACATACACAAAGTTGTTGGGTTCTATAACATAGAACCTATAGGCCTTTGAGTTTTCAGCATATCCAATAAATATACAGTCTATTCCTTTCTCACCTAAGTTCTTTCGTTTAGGTTCAGTAAGGCGAACTACTGCTCTACAGCCCCAAACTTTTAAATAGTTTAAATTAGGAGGCTTCTTTTCCATAACTCATAAGGAGTTATTTTATTTCTTTTGTTAGGAGTTCTATTTAATAAATAGCAGGCAGTTAGCATCGCTTCTCCCCAGAATCCATCACTCAGACCAGAGTATGATAGCAAGGAATTAACCATTTCTTTTAATGTTCTATTTTTTCTTTCAGCAACACCATTCTGTTGTGGTGTATAAGGGGCTGTTGTTTGATGTATTATTCCAGTGGACTGGAAGAACACTGGATCATAATACTCCCCTCCCCGGTCAGTTCGAAGGGTTTTAATTAGATTACCATGAAACAATTCAACCTCTTGTTTATATACTTTAAATTTATCAAGTGCTTCATCTTTAGTATTAACAAGATATACATAACAATATCGAGTTGCATCATCTATGTAAGTGACTACATACTTTTTATTACCAAGAGAAGGTGTGCTATGAAAGTCACATAAATCAGAATGAATAAGTTCTAATACCTTAGATTCCCTCTTAATATCCTTAAATGGTTTTCTAGTAATCTTGGTTAATTTACAAGTGTGGCAATTGTTATCATGCATGTCGAAAGCAGGTATCAAACTCATTTTTGACATATCTTTCATTCTAAAGAAATTAACATGACCTAGTCTAGCATGCCATAATTTAGAAATATAATCTACTTTACTCGATGAAGAGGAAACAACACATGCCGATTCATTATCAAATGGAACATGAATATTAAGTTTAAACATGCCATTGGATAAATACCCAAATCCAACAAAGGTTCCATGTTTAGATAAGATAAACTTATCTGACTCGATGACCTGTTTATAACCACAACTGTTCAACATAATTCCAGACAAGAGATTCTTTCGAATCCCTGGTACATACAATACATTATACAGTATTAATTGTTTTCCAGAAGTAAATACAAGTTTGACATTTCCAATTCCTTTGATAGGCTCAGTTGCCACGTTTCCCATTCTCAGCACGGATCCATCTTCAATTGTTTTAAGATCCTCGATCCACCTTAGATCCTTGCACACGTGACTTGTAGCACCCGAGTCTACCCACCACGCAGTTTCATCATCCTGGACATAGAATGATTCAGAAATCAAGGAAACATAATTCTTAACAGAATTAAAAACTGAGACAGGACACAAACCTGGTTTTCCATTTGGGTCTTTTGACCCGCTAGGACCGGCTATATTAGCCTTACTTCCACCTGACATTTTCACCCGACAGTCTTTCTTGAAATGTCCCGGTTTTCCACATCTCCAACAAGCAGGTTTTGCCTTCTTATTAGGATGTTTGTTATCACTGCTAAACTTGCGTTTATTACCCGTTGACTTGTTGAACCTTTTGAATTTCCCATCATCTTCAACATTATTAACCGAGGACGATGCTGGGTTTTTACCCTTGGTTTTATCCAATTCTTGAGCCCGAAGTGATTCTTCAATACGGATATGACTACCCAATTGAACCAAAGTCAAATCCTCCTTTTGATGTTTTAGAGTATGTTTAAAATCCTTCCACAAAGGTGGAAACTTGTCGATTATACTCGACACAGAGATTGACTCATCCATATGCATATCATGTTGTGCATATTGACCCAAGATATGAAGCAGTTCATTATATTGTTCCATTACTGGTCTAGAATCTGTCATTTTGTAATTATTGAAATTACTTACTAGGAATTACTTGCTTGATGCATCCTCGGCCATGTATTTTGCTTCGAGTGAATCCCAGAGGTCTTTGGCAGATTCTGCATTCTGATATACATCGAATAGTGAATCAGTCATCCCATTGAGTATGTGGCCTCTGCAGATGTAATCATCATTTTCCCACTTGAGTCTCCTTCGTTGTTGATCCAAAGTTTCATCTTCCACTATGTCGGGCATCGGCGTAGAGAGTACATACGCAACCTTCAATGTTGTCAACAAGAAATGCATCTTCTTTTTCCATCGCCTAAAGTCTTGACCCTCAAACTTTTCCAATTTTGCAAATTTGCTAGACATGTCACGAACAGATTCTCCACTTCCCATATTTAAATCAGATTGCTCTTTTGTTTAACACAAAATATTGTTCCAATTAGATGTTCTTAATGAACATACAACCGACTCAATCAATTGTCAAACAAATTAAACACAATCGAGTATATTGAGTCCCAATTTCTAGATTACAAATAATCTAGACTTCAGATTGCAAACAATCCCCAAATTTCAGATTATATATATAAAAAGAACCCAAAATTTCAGATTATACAAACCCAAAATTTCAGAATATAAACAGAAAATTGGTTTAATCTTTGTTGAAAAACTTTGGAATCTAAACAATCTGAAATTTAGAGAATATAAACTTGGTTGCAAACAATTCTAAAACAAAGTTACCTTTTGTTTTCTTTCTTGCAAACCACGATGAAGAACAAGAACAGAGAATCAAATCAGAGACCAAAACTTGGATAGAATCTCAGAAACGTGATCAATCACTATCAGATTAAACCAATTGACCGCAATAATCAAGTGTTTAATCGGATTCAGACTGAGAAATTTGAGAATCAAATTTCTATTTTGTGAGAGAGAGTTTGCGAAATTGAAGAAGGAAAACTCGAGTGAACCTCTTTTTTTTTTCACATAACCGATCAGCCCTTTATTTCTCAAGAAGAAAAACTGTCGATGAAAGTTTTCTTTTGTTCGGTTGTATCCTCCGACCAAAAGCTCCGACCGAAAAGCTCCGATCGAGAGTGGATACTTCATATCCTTGTTCTGTGTGCCCTTGTTCTGTTTTGTTTTCCACTTCTTCGATCTGATGAAACAAAAGAGTATACATGGATTTGTAACTGGGCCTCATTTGGGCTTGTACATTTAATTTGTCATATAAGCCCAAATAACAATTTAATTACTCAACCCAATCCACTATATATATCTATATATTTAATTGTATTAGTGTAAAACGAGCCCGCACTTCTGCGTCACCTAACTCGTTTAATCACTATAACAATTTATCAGATCAACAAGTTAATCCAATATAACTAAAACTATTGATAACACTAAAATCATCAACAATATTTAACATAAAATTGTGGAGGAGAAGGTGCGTAGAACGTATTTAACTATTTATATTGCCACGTTGGACTTCGAGAATCATGTAAACAGTGACACGTTGTCATTTAAGTCGGTGGCTCTGATTGTTTTGGATCGGCACGTCAGCTGCTTCGATGATAAGGAAAAAGATAAAAATGGTATAGAAGATAAAATTAGGGGCATGACGCTATCAAGAATATTGAGACGTCCTATTTACGGGTCGTAAAGTTTTTCACGGGTCGTATTGACTGTCGGGTAGTCAAATCAGTCATAAAAAACGTAACGGCCCGTGAAGATGTTCACGGTCATATTTTTTCAGTCAAATCAGTCATAAAAAACGTAACGGTCCGTGAAGATGTTCACGGTCATATTTTTTCACTGCCCGTGAAGCCCTTCACGTTCATATTTTTTCACGGCCCGTGAATCCCTTCACGGCCCGTTTGGCATTCCACTTACGGGCCATGAACTTCTTTACGAGTCCTATTTTCACATTTAATAATTTGACGAGATATATTATTCCTCGTTTTTCGTGTAATTTTGTATTTATTACGTTATTTGATATAACGTAATATTCCTCGATAGTCGTGTAAATTTGTATTTATTACATTATTTGATATGACGTAATATATAAACGCAATATTCCATTTCAACTACTATATAAACGTTAATATTTAACGCTACGATGTCTTTCTGGGATAGCAACTATTTATTCGGTTCGGAATCTAACTATTACCCTGAGGCGGGTTACGGTTATTGTCACACCCCAACCTTGACGGCGGAATCGTCGAGGCGTGAGAGTTACGATTGTTCACAGCCACATAACGCTATGTTTAAATGTAAATATTCAAATTAATAGTTTCAACAGGAATTACAAACATAAGTCTCAATCATGAAATACATTCAAGCAAATATCAAAACATAACATAACATTTCATTTATTTAACTAGGTCCACGTCCTAGTTTTATTGCAAGCTTCAAAAGACCACTTTAAACTTGGGGGTTACCTGAAACATGATAAAAATAAAAGGTCAACTAAAAATAGTTGGTGAGTTTCCAAGGTTTTCATACATAATATGAAAAGATTATAAGTAGCAATTCATGTCATAGGTTATAAGCTAGTAAGGTTATAGAACACATATCTTCACAATCAAACCTCGACTTGATTACAAGTATATAAGATTGGCTAAGTGTATTTGGTTCCCTAGTGCACAAGCATACGGCTCCTAGGAGTCGGCAATACATCGACTTTAGCACCAAATAGGCTTGTCAGGCCCAAAGATCTAAGACGTCGCCAGGCTAGCAATAGTTAATGATTGTAACAAACTATGTATCTCATATAATCACTTACAACATACAAATAACCATGACAAGATATAAAGATGAATTGCAAGTGCTTTACAAGTCTCAAACGTTTATAAGTGTGTAAAGTATAAGTATCATGTTTCACCCCAAAATGGTGTGAAATAAAGTAAAAGGGGGCAAGGAAAACTCACTTGTCAAAAGTATATAATGACGATTAATAAGAATAATAGTAGGCGTCGTTCCAACGTGAATCGTTACAAGGCACCTAAATATGTAAATATATATTCACAAGGTTAAAGTCTTAATAATAAGCTTTATTGTTTTAACGTGAACTAGGGTTTCAATTGGAATTGTGAGGTTTGTCGAGTAATTAAATTTATAAAGTAATTATTCGCGTTTCGATCCATTAGAAGAATTTCATATATGTGTTTTAGTATTTTAAGAATGAATTTTAAGTATAAAAATTGATAAGGTTTAATATATAAAACTTTATAATTATTTAAGATTAATTGGAATAACGTTTTGATTAATAACGAATTATTAATATAACCTTTAGTTAGTATATTTTATAAGAGAATAATATTTTAGAATGATTTATGAACTTATAAAATATATAATTTCTACAAACTTATATTATTTATTATTTAAGACAAATAATTATTTATTATTTGAAACAATAATAATTAATAACTAAAACATGAAAATACTCCAATTGTAATGTTTTGTTAAGATAAACAAATTTTAAAGTCTATTTTATAAGTTATTTAACTAGTTTTATTATTTGTTTTAATAAAATAAAATCAAATATTAATATATTTTAAGAAATAAATTTGCAGAAATTGGTTTGATGTAAAGAAAAATATTTAAGGTTTATAAAACTTATTTTTATAATTTTCAGGAATTTTTCTGAAATTTTTAAGAGGTTTAAAAGGCATAAAAAAAATAGTTGGAGGTAGCCGGGTTCGAACCCGGGACCTCCAACACATACACACACCCAACTACCAGTGATCCAAAGGCCGTGGCCGCGGTAGTTACCCGGTTCCAATTCTTTTAAACCCAATCTCGATTAAACCATGATTCCCGAATGACCCAGTTCGATCCTCACCCAATTGAGGTCCAATTCGTTGTTGTTAACACCGAAGATCATCGGGCTTTTATTCCCCATGGTTTAACGATCATCATGGTACGTTTACTTACCTGAATTGAGTTCAATTTGAGGAGAGGAACCTCGAGAACAGGCCGCGGCAGGGGAGTCGATCGAAGGAGATGAAATAAGCAATGAAACTCAAATTAATCCTGTATGAAGCTTCTTATGGTGATGAGGAATGAAAGCCTTCAATCAAAATCGATTAAGGATGCTCATAATGTGGGTTGGATTGAGTTGCAGGTCCGCGACAGTGGAGTATTCGAGAGGAGTGTTTTCAGTTGTTTTTGATGCAATTGAGTTCATCAACTGATTAGGATTAGATATAAGATTGTTTGTACGAGTTTATTTGACTTAATTTAAGGTGTAGTGCGATCTGTGACCTGCAAAAGTGACCGACATCGCGTGGAGAGAACAGGGACGAATCGCACTCAGATTTTTCAATTAAACTTGAGTCATGCGTTCGAATCTTGCACATGAGGTTGTCAGGAGCGTTTATTTTGTTTAAAACCAACTGGTTTTGGGTGTGGTGGCCTCGCCGGAGCTCGGTGGCCGGCGACAAGAATCGACGGGGAAGGGGGGCGGTTTGGGTGTTTTAAAAACATTCACACAAATGGTCCCTGTGGTTTTGAAAGTTATTATTTCATGTTTATAAACTAATTTTCAGGTTTCAAAAAGTACAAAACAGCCCCTGATTATTATTATTATTATTATTATTATTATTATTATTATTATTATTATTATTATTATATTATTATTATTATTATTTATTATATATATAATACTCACTATAATCTTTTAAAGGATTAAAAGACAAATTAACGTAATATGTATACGCAACCTATAAGTTTCGTATATGACCACAATGGTTCATAAGTTTAAACGCCTTAAATTTTTATTTAACGTAAAGTACGAGATGTTACAGTCTCCCCTACTTTAAGAAATTTCGTCCCGAAATTTAATCATGAGAAATAAATTTTAAGATTATGAGGAGACTTAGATGTCATTTCATGTTCACGAGTGCACTCTTGGGAATGTTTAAATTCAATAAGTTTGACCATGATTTTAAGTTTGTTAAGTTCCACCGTTTATAATCTTATATGTCCTTGACAAGGTGTTCAAGTAATTCCTTTAAGATTTTTAATTGATAAACGTTTGTATTCCAAACGGTTCAATACGGTAATAAAGTTTTGTCATGTGTGAAACACCATACATTAGATCGATACGGGACTCGGCTTAACGAACATGAGAAATAAGTTCCGGGTGTTTTTGGATGGAATTCATAAGAGCTTCTTAAGCAAGTAACTTTAACGGGTTTCTAGGTGATCGATTCTTGTTTACTCATGTCAATAAGGGTTCAAAGTGTTATTAGTGTAACGTTGATACAAGTATCGTGTTTGTTAAGATTAAAGATTAACTTTGGTATGAAGAAAATCATTATAATAGGTTTTCAGAATAAGTGTGGTTTTGAGGGTAAAACATTCAGAAGATTTACTAGAGGTTGTTATAAGGAGTTCAAAGATGGTCCAAGAAATGACACAATAATAGAAATTGCATTGATCAACGAAGATAGCACTCACGATTGGATTAAAATTTAAATAATTTAGGATATTGCTGATTAAGGCAAACACAAATAGCTTTCCACGTACGGCTTGCACATGCGGTTCATCAAATTCATAATCACAGCTGAGAAACATTCGTGTGGCTAGGAAGCCATGAACACAAATTAGTAATGTCTTTATTTGGCAGGAAGGTTGTTTAGGAAGCTATCATTACGCAATCAGGTTTTAATGATAACTCAAAATGAAAGTTGATAAGTAGGGGATAAATGGTTCGATGTAGCTAGATCGAGTTAAAATATGAAGATAAAGGAAAGAAATCAATTTAAGAATTCACATGCTTCAAGCTTGGAGTCAAAATCATCTTAAGACAATCGGGTCTCCTTTCGAGTTCAGAGATCATGCTTTGGCTTAATAGGTCAAAACACTAACAGTGTTTCACCCGTCAAGTTACTACATGCTTCTCGTCACTTGATTTACAACCATGGTAAGTTGAAGATCTAGAAATGAGAATAGTCATCAAGGTGTGGTTTTCACTCCTAACTTGATGGTGTATTCCCAAGATATGACCATTAACTTACCAATCAAAAAGTTCGATCCCAACTCATTGTTAAGGATCCATAGAAATAAGACGAGGTAACTCACCATTAAGGTAAGGGAAATCACTCCTATCTTAACAATGAAGTTTTTACAAAAACAAAATATAACGAAATGAACTTCTTCATCAAAATCCAGAATTCACTCCAACTTTGATGAGATCGTTTCATTTGAGAGAATACAACCCATAAAAATGAAATTATCATCAAGGTATGGAATTCACGCCTATCTTGATGATTGAGCTTCATAGTAACAAGGAAACAATCAAAGATTAACATTTGTCACCAAAGTATGGGTTTCAATCCTATTTTGGTGAGGTCATGTCATTTGTGAAAAGCCATTCCAAAGAGAATACTTGAAGTCAATCCTCAAGATAAGGTAATCACCCTAACCCAGAGGATAAAATTTCATAAAACACACAATTAGAAACCATTTATCGAAATGAATAGAGATTCATCAAAGTAAGGGAATCACCCCTGTTTTGATGAGATGGAATCATTTAGGTGATACGAGTGTTCTTAGTCATAGATTGACTTGCAAACCCTCGCATTTCCCACGGTGCAAGCGGTACGAAGTTTGACTTAAGATGAAAGGAAAATAATATTAATTAGAAATTCAGGAAATTTCAAGTTACATCAATGAAACCAAAAGGAAAATCATGCTTATAAAATTTAAGGTCAAAGTTCGAGATAACAGGATTTGTTATGATGTTCAAATCTTGGATGGTTTAAGTCGGGAAGACAAAATCAAGGACAAAATGATTCGACATCACAATGAGATGTGAACATTCGATTCACAATCGAAAGGAACATATGGACTTCTCAAAATATGAGGTCAACCATAACCTTATTGAAGACACGCGTACTTATAAGTGATCAATCATCACAAAGGTTTCGAGTCAAGTAAATGGATTCAATGATTGAGTCAAATCACCATTTACACTTTGTTTAGACAAAGTATCCCGAGATGTAGAAATTCCACTTACAGCATTGCATGTTCTTAGTTATGGGACACATCCTTAAGAAGACTTGAGAACCATAGGTAACGGTTTAAAGTTTTAAAGACATACGGTTTAGATTCCCAATATCTTTGGGTATGTTAAAATCCATGTTCACGTTGGTCAAGGTATAGAAATAGTTACATGAAAGGCTGGGTTCTATACCGTTGCACGTTACACGTTGAGTGTTTAAACGTAAGAGTTGAATTGTAGAATGGGTTTAATATTAACAGGAATATTATTTAGGTTAAGGATGAGAAAGTGTTTAAACTTTGATGATAAACCAGTTCAAGGATTTAAGGATTTTTAAGATACAAAAGGATGGTTCCATTTGGTAACGCATTACCATTTGGAATCGTTGACACGTCAAGGTAAATTGACCCATTTACCTTAGAAACTTGTGTATGTTGACCATAGTTTATCACTCATCCCAGAAATCCCCAGGTAGCGTAACGGTTCCCTCAATGAGATTTATACGAATACGCTTGCCTTAGCCCAAGGGCTTTTTGCCAGGAAATCCAGAATACAGGTGTCTATGTGTCACACAATATTTCTTAGGTTCATGAAATCAAAACCTTGATGAGATTTATATAGATTAGACATAACGTCTAAAGATCCAAGTCATAAGCATAGGTATACGATTCCACGTGTCGTCGAGAATAAGATTAAGAGGTTTCATGTTCGGGGAGAGTCTAAAAGTCAAATGTAAGTTTTGGGAGACATGTAGAAATGTTTAGGCAATCCTATGCTAAGGCATCAAATTGCACAAAAGGCATAGCATTATGTAGCATTCAAGCAATATGTGAGCAAAAAAATATAAAGATCTCTCTATGAGGTTCATGCAACTATAGTCTAGGTCACCATTTCTAATAACCTAAATCCCTATAGTTATGGGCTCTGATACCAATCTGTCACACCCCAACCTTGACGGCGGAATCGTCGAGGCGTGAGAGTTACGATTGTTCACAGCCACATAACGCTATGTTTAAATGTAAATATTCAAATTAATAGTTTCAACAGGAATTACAAACATAAGTCTCAATCATGAAATACATTCAAGCAAATATCAAAACATAACATAACATTTCATTTATTTAACTAGGTCCACGTCCTAGTTTTATTGCAAGCTTCAAAAGACCATTTTAAACTTGGGGGTTACCTGAAACATGATAAAAATAAAAGGTCAACTAAAAATAGTTGGTGAGTTTCCAAGGTTTTCATACATAATATGAAAAGATTATAAGTAGCAATTCATGTCATAGGTTATAAGCTAGTAAGGTTATAGAACACATATCTTCACAATCAAACCTCGACTTGATTACAAGTATATAAGATTGGCTAAGTGTATTTGGTTCCCTAGTGCACAAGCATACGGCTCCTAGGAGTCGGCAATACATCGACTTTAGCACCAAATAGGCTTGTCAGGCCCAAAGATCTAAGACGTCGCCAGGCTAGCAATAGTTAATGATTGTAACAAACTATGTATCTCATATAATCACTTACAACATACAAATAACCATGACAAGATATAAAGATGAATTGCAAGTGCTTTACAAGTCTCAAACGTTTATAAGTGTGTAAAGTATAAGTATCATGTTTCACCCCAAAATGGTGTGAAATAAAGTAAAAGGGGGCAAGGAAAACTCACTTGTCAAATAAGTATATAATGACGATTAATAAGAATAATAGTAGGCGTCGTTCCAACGTGAATCGTTACAAGGCACCTAAATATGTAAATATATATTCACAAGGTTAAAGTCTTAATAATAAGCTTTATTGTTTTAACGTGAACTAGGGTTTCAATTGGAATTGTGAGGTTTGTCGAGTAATTAAATTTATAAAGTAATTATTCGCGTTTCGATCCATTAGAAGAATTTCATATATGTGTTTTAGTATTTTAAGAATGAATTTTAAGTATAAAAATTGATAAGGTTTAATATATATAAAACTTTATAATTATTTAAGATTAATTGGAATAACGTTTTGATTAATAACGAATTATTAATATAACCTTTAGTTAGTATATTTTATAAGAGAATAATATTTTAGAATGATTTATGAACTTATAAAATATATAATTTCTACAAACTTATATTATTTATTATTTAAGACATATAATTATTTATTATTTGAAACAATAATAATTAATAACTAAAACATGAAAATACTCCAATTGTAATGTTTTGTTAAGATAAACAAATTTTAAAGTCTATTTTATAAGTTATTTAACTAGTTTTATTATTTGTTTTAATAAAATAAAATCAAATATTAATATATTTTAAGAAATAAATTTGCAGAAATTGGTTTGATGTAAAGAAAAATATTTAAGGTTTATAAAACTTATTTTTATAATTTTCAGGAATTTTTCTGAAATTTTTAAGAGGTTTAAAAGGCATAAAAAAATAGTTGGAGGTAGCCGGGTTCGAACCCGGGACCTCCAACACATACACACACCCAACTACCAGTGATCCAAAGGCCGTGGCCGCGGTAGTTACCCGGTTCCAATTCTTTTAAACCCAATCTCGATTAAACCATGATTCCCGAATGACCCAGTTCGATCCTCACCCAATTGAGGTCCAATTCGTTGTTGTTAACACCGAAGATCATCGGGCTTTTATTCCCCATGGTTTAACGATCATCATGGTACGTTTACTTACCTGAATTGAGTTCAATTTGAGGAGAGGAACCTCGAGAACAGGCCGCGGCAGGGGAGTCGATCGAAGGAGATGAAATAAGCAATGAAACTCAAATTAATCCTGTATGAAGCTTCTTATGGTGATGAGGAATGAAAGCCTTCAATCAAAATCGATTAAGGATGCTCGTAATGTGGGTTGGATTGAGTTGCAGGTCCGCGACAGTGGAGTATTCGAGAGGAGTGTTTTCAGTTGTTTTTGATGCAATTGAGTTCATCAACTGATTAGGATTAGATATAAGATTGTTTGTACGAGTTTATTTGACTTAATTTAAGGTGTAGTGCGATCTGTGACCTGCAAAAGTGACCGACATCGCGTGGAGAGAACAGGGACGAATCGCACTCAGATTTTTCAATTAAACTTGAGGCATGCGTTCGAATCTTGCACATGAGGTTGTCAGGAGCGTTTATTTTGTTTAAAACCAACTGGTTTTGGGTGTGGTGGCCTCGCCGGAGCTCGGTGGCCGGCGACAAGAATCGACGGGGAAGGGGGGCGGTTTGGGTGTTTTAAAAACATTCACACAAATGGTCCCTGTGGTTTTGAAAGTTATTATTTCATGTTTATAAACTAATTTTCAGGTTTCAAAAGTACAAAACAGCCCCTGATTATTATTATTATTATTATTATTATTATTATTATTATTATTATTATTATTATTATTATTATTATTATTTATTATATAATAATACTCACTATAATCTTTTAAAGGATTAAAAGACAAATTAACGTAATATGTATACGCAACCTATAAGTTTCGTATATGACCACAATGGTTCATAAGTTTAAACGCCTTAAATTTTTATTTAACGTAAAGTACGAGATGTTACAGTCTCCCCTACTTTAAGAAATTTCGTCCCGAAATTTAATCATGAGAAATAAATTTTAAGATTATGAGGAGACTTAGATGTCATTTCATGTTCACGAGTGCACTCTTGGGAATGTTTAAATTCAATAAGTTTGACCATGATTTTTAAGTTTGTTAAGTTCCACCGTTTATAATCTTATATGTCCTTGACAAGGTGTTCAAGTAATTCCTTTAAGATTTTTAATTGATAAACGTTTGTATTCCAAACGGTTCAATACGGTAATAAAGTTTTGTCATGTGTGAAACACCATACATTAGATCGATACGGGACTCGGCTTAACGAACATGAGAAATAAGTTCCGGGTGTTTTTGGATGGAATTCATAAGAGCTTCTTAAGCAAGTAACTTTAACGGGTTTCTAGGTGATCGATTCTTGTTTACTCATGTCAATAAGGGTTCAAAGTGTTATTAGTGTAACGTTGATACAAGTATCGTGTTTGTTAAGATTAAAGATTAACTTTGGTATGAAGAAAATCATTATAATAGGTTTTCAGAATAAGTGTGGTTTTGAGGGTAAAACATTCAGAAGATTTACTAGAGGTTGTTATAAGGAGTTCAAAGATGGTCCAAGAAATGACACAATAATAGAAATTGCATTGATCAACGAAGATAGCACTCACGATTGGATTAAAATTTAAATAATTTAGGATATTGCTGATTAAGGCAAACACAAATAGCTTTCCACGTACGGCTTGCACATGCGGTTCATCAAATTCATAATCACAGCTGAGAAACATTCGTGTGGCTAGGAAGCCATGAACACAAATTAGTAATGTCTTTATTTGGCAGGAAGGTTGTTTAGGAAGCTATCATTACGCAATCAGGTTTTAATGATAACTCAAAATGAAAGTTGATAAGTAGGGGATAAATGGTTCGATGTAGCTAGATCGAGTTAAAATATGAAGATAAAGGAAAGAAATCAATTTAAGAATTCACATGCTTCAAGCTTGGAGTCAAAATCATCTTAAGACAATCGGGTCTCCTTTCGAGTTCAGAGATCATGCTTTGGCTTAATAGGTCAAAACACTAACAGTGTTTCACCCGTCAAGTTACTACATGCTTCTCGTCACTTGATTTACAACCATGGTAAGTTGAAGATCCAGAAATGAGAATAGTCATCAAGGTGTGGTTTTCACTCCTAACTTGATGGTGTATTCCCAAGATATGACCATTAACTTACCAATCAAAAAGTTCGATCCCAACTCATTGTTAAGGATCCATAGAAATAAGACGAGGTAACTCACCATTAAGGTAAGGGAAATCACTCCTATCTTAACAATGAAGTTTTTACAAAAACAAAATATAACGAAATGAACTTCTTCATCAAAATCCAGAATTCACTCCAACTTTGATGAGATCGTTTCATTTGAGAGAATACAACCCATAAAAATGAAATTATCATCAAGGTATGGAATTCACGCCTATCATGATTGAGCATCCACTCTAAGAAAAAGTGACACGAAAAAAACAAACTGTCAATTTGAAATGCAGGGTAAAATGCCATTTGTTCAAATGGTTGGTGTGACATCCACCCTGAAATCTTTTTCTGTTGCTCACACATTCATTGATTATGAGCGTGAAGCCAACTTCAGATGGGAGTTAGAGCAACTAAAAGCAACTTCAGATGAAAAGTGTATGGAGCCCCGTGTTATACTAACCGACCGAGACCTCGCTCTGATGAATGCGTCAGAAGAAGTTTTTCCGAGTGCTATTCGATTACTTTGCAGATGGCATATTTCAGAAAATAATGCTAAACATTGCAAGGCGAGTTTTTCAAATGAAGAGTGGGGTGCTTTTGAGCATGTGTGGTCGGTACTTATTAACTCTGCAACGACGGACATATACGCTTATAATTACGACCGGCTTTATCGCAGATTGGTGTCCAAACATTCAAGTAAGTTTTCTAGTGTTATTCTTAAAAATATATGTATATTTACATAAAAATAAGTACATTTTTTTAAATAGGAGTGTTGATGTACCTAAAAAATAACTAGTTGGACCCCTACAAAGAGAGATTTGTGTCGGCGTGGATAAATAAAAGTTATAACTTCGGTCAGCACACAACGAACCGAGTTGAGAGCCAACATTCGTTGTTGAAAAGTTACCTGAAAGCAACCAATAGCACCCTGGATAGATTTATTCCTTTTATTAATAATATCTTAGTTACGTTTTTATTTATTCTATAAATTCAACCACTTCACACAACCAATTCACATAAATTTACTCAATATCCAAACCATGAGTGCTACAAGTTTTACATCAAGTTCCTCGTTCCATTCACCGGATCAAAATCCATGGACGGATGAAGAGAAGGTGACTTTAGTAAGATCTTGTATCGAAAATTCAGGGACTATCCCACTAAATTCAATATTCTGGAACCGGGTTTCAGCTCTGCAGGATCAATTATAGGTGGTTTTTCTCTCAACTCACTGTGAACAACACTCGGCAAGTAGTCTATGAAGAGTTGATCACAATATACTAAGTATCAAGCAGTAAGAAAATAAACACAGCAAGTAAATTTTCAAGGTACTTTTATATATTGCCTCTCAACTCAAAGGATTACAAGACTCTTGGACTCAAATCGTTTTTTTTAAAGAGTTACAGGGAGAAGATATATATAATACTACCTACAGCCGGATATACTTTGATACCAGCTGGACACCTCTAACCTTACATCTATACTACAAGACTCTAGGTGAGGTCTTTCAGACATTTTGCCTGAGAGTTGGTAGTCAGGACATGTCCCTGACTTACCTTTTGTCACCAACTAAAGTTGGTAACATGTACTATCATAAAAAGGTGAACAGTAGAATAAAGTATGGTCAACAACATGGCTCTTTAGGAAGATGCCATGCTGTATCAGAGGTCTGCAGCGGACTGTCAGGGACCATACTTTTATCTGCTGGACATAGCAATGTCTTCCGAAGGATAAAGTGCTTCGGAAGAATGACTTCTTCCGAAGGTACTTATTCTTCGGAAGACTGCTTCTTCCGAGGCTTGGAGTCTTCTTTGTCTTCGGAAGCAGACTTTGTCTTCGGAAGCTCAGACTTTGTCTTCAGCTCTTTCATCAGACTTTGTCTTCGGAAGCTCAGACTTTGTCTTTAGCTCTTTCATCAGACTTTGTCTTCGGAAGCTCAGACTTTGTCTTCAGCTCTTTCATCAGACTTTGTCTTCATAAGCTCAGACTTTGTCTTCAGCTCTTTCATCAGACTTTGTCTTCAGCTCTTTCATCAGACTTTGTCTTCGGAAGATGGTCTTCAGCTGTTGGCTTCAGCTGTTGTCTTCAGCAGTTGACTTCAGCTTTTGCCTTCAGTAGATATCTTCAGCTGTTGTTCCTCAGACTCTCGGAAGATCTCTTGCTTGGCTTCGGAAGCCCTTCAATGTAGCACCAAAATTGACTATGAAGTGGTTTTGGTTGCACCAGCCTTATCATGATCCAACAAGCTTGTTTTCATCAAATTCTCGAACGTGAAGAATATCGCACCACTCGTGAACTTAGCAACAAGTGGTTTGACTTGAGAAGGAAGGTCACGACATTTCACCAGCTCTACAAAGACGTTTACAACAATCGAAATACGTTATGGAATGATACATATATTATGACAACAACTCAAGAAAGATATCGGGAGCATTTTGGAATTTCTTTTAACCATTTTGCGGCTTGGATCTTTTATAAAGATCAAGAAGATTAAAAATTATGTGTTTTATTATTGTGTGATAATAACGGTTTATCGTTTTTAATAAAGTGTACTAATAAACGTATATGTTTTAATAAAATATTTAATTACTGTTCTACATTATACGTCTAGAATACAGTTCGTCTGCCATAAATATTCGGAATCTAAAGCAAGCATCCTGTAAGCTAACCTCTTGCCACTCTAAAGATCTATTTTGAACCAACCTACGCAATAACATACAAATTACAACTCCCGAATCTCGACAATATGACCGGCGTTAGGAGGCCAAACGGTTTCACCGGATATGACCAGTTCTTTGATTTGTTCTTGTCCGGAGTGCTGCCAATATTGTATACGTGACAGAAAATGTAAAAAGTACGATTCGAATTGTACGAAAATCGTTCGGGCATTACGATGAATGCACCATGAATCATCACACGTATTTGGTCGACATTCGTATGGAGAATATATACGAACTTGTAGTGAGTCCATAGAAATCTTAAAAAGATACCAATTTTCTTCGTCATCAGTCATTGGTACATAAACCTACAAAACAATTTAATTCACGGTTATAAATTCCTGATTTTTATTGTAAAACATGAAAACAGTATTACCGTATCAACTTCCCATAACGCGGGATATAGACAGTCACTCCTGTCGCCATATTCATTACCATTAACGAACCCCGAGTATATTAAGTTAAACCACTCAAATGGGAGAATCGTCCAACGATCACTACCCGGCAACTCTTCTGTTCTACGTATTTCTTTGTATCTCCATATTGTGAGTCTATTTGTCCACGCCCGAACATGCTATAAAATAACAACTTTTTTAATTCTTAGAATTTTAAAATAAAATAAAATATACAAAAAAACTTTAAATCATACCTCTGTACCTAAAGGCACGTTTTCGAGTAATTCACGCCAAAATTGTAACTGAATATCCGAATTACCCATGTAATACACCTTACATGTTTGGGAATCACCGTTACGTATAAAGTGAATAACATTTTGAGACCAGTTCCTCCCGTTCTGCCAATTATGGTTATCTATTGGATCAGGAATACTTTACACAATATCTCGTGAGTTTGAAGAGGACTCATTTTGATGTCTTCTATTACCTCTACGAGAAGACATTTTAACTGTTTCGTTTCTCACTAACCGTATATAACAAGTAATATATATAACGTTTTATATAGAATCTTAAATCGAATCAAGGAATAATACGTCACGTCACATAATTATAAAATTTAAAAATGCACGCAAATCGAGGAAAAGAAATTCTCAGAATGATTAATACGGCCCGTGAGAGAACTAACGGGCCGTTATCGGAATTGTTCACGGGCCGTGTGTGTTGACACTTATGGGTCGTGATGTTTTTCACTGCCCGTGAGCGTGTAAAGATGTGAAAATTAATTTTCGCAAAACCATACGGCCCGTAAGGCCCTTCACGGGCCGTGAAAAAAGTCAAAGGGCGTCCCTTTATCACCTGACAGGGCGTCCCTTTAGCGTGGGCCTAAAATTATAATTTACGATTAAAATGTCAATTATTAACTTGTCATTTCAATCCAAATTTTTTTTTGTCATTTCAGTCAGTCATTGTAGTTTATTAAATGTTATCATTTTTATCCACTTCACTAACTCCATTGAGATCTCCATTAAATATGAATGTATTTTAGTCTTCTTCAACACCCTAATTATCCAATTAAAACAAATTAATCAATTAATATTTAATTAAAACTAAAAGAAAAATAAGAAGTGACGAGTGAGACCGGACGCTTCATTGTTCGATTAGATATACTATTGAGATATACAACATGAAACGCTAATTCATGTTGTTCGATTGAGGTCTGCTGTGCAATTTAAATTGATTTTCATGTTTTGTTAGAATATGCGCCATTGTCCGATTGACATATATTATTGTCACATTTTGTTTTTATTGAGATATGTTGTTGTCACATCAAACAAACACGAAAATAACAGACTTCAATCAAATAAAGTGTGACAACAGCAGGTCTTAAACACACAGCAGATCTCATTTGGATAAAAGTACACATCAAAAAGAAAATATGAAGGTTAATTGAAATCTCAAAGCAGACCTCAATCGAACAACATGAGTTAGAGTTAATGGAAGTTTTTAAATCGAAACGTCCGGTCTCACTAGTCGCTTCAATTTTTTTAGGCTTAACTGAATATTAATTCATTAATTTGTTTTAATTGAAAATTTAAGTATTGAAAAAGACTAAAAATCTAAAATACCTTCATATTTAATGGAGATCTTAACGGAGTTAGTGGAGTGGATGAAAATAGTAACATTTGATAAACTACAGTGATTGAAAGATAAAAGAAAACGTTTTTGGATTTAAATGACAAATTAAACAAAATGTTACGGACGAAAATAACATTTTACTCTATATGTATTTTATGCTAAAAGATGTCAATCTGCAATAAATAATATGTATATGCCGTTAACATTTTAAAATTCATGAATTCATATCGAAATTCATAAATCCAATGAAAAACTATGTGATCTTATGGTAAGTTGGTAACATTGTATTAGTGGTTGAAGGTTTAAAATTTATAATAAACAATTGCATATTTAGTATTCAGGAGTAGAGTTAAAGGAGGTGTGATTAATTAATTTTGAAAAAAGAAAATGAATTGTTATCATAAAATAATGTAGAACCTCTAAACTTCAAGTTAGCAATTGAATTTTGATTTATGGTGTGAAAAGTAAATAATTAAACAGATATGTGACAAGTAAATACGGAAAGTGAATACATTAAGCACAACATGTGGTATAATTACAGTTGTGGTAAACATGTCCTCTATTTATTTCACTTGTGACACCCAATTTAGTGTGTGAAAAACGTAGTATTTTGATTCTTTTCATTTTCAAAAATTATACCATCACTGATGATTTTATAAATATTACGTCAAAAAATTAAGGATAATATTTAATTAATCCCTATAAAGTTTTCTTTTTATTTGGGTGTAATAGCGGAGGCAATTAAGATTCACCCAAGAAAAGGAGGGTAGTCCGAAAACTAAGGGTGTTCAAAATCAGATATTTGGATTTTTGGATATCTGAATTTTGAATATTGTAGTTTAATATCCGAATATGAACTTGTGCCTATCCGAAATTTCAGATTCAATTATCTGAATTGTAAAACAAAATGTATTATTTTACTTTTTATATACATTTAATAATTTTTATTAAAAAACAATCGAATATCTAAAATATTTGAAAATATAAGAAATATATAATTAATAATTATTATGTTAACAGTTTTTATAAAAATTTCTAACAGTTTTTATAAAAATTTCTCACATAATCCCGATATCTTATTATTTAAAATTTTCAAAAACGTTATCCGAATCCAATTACAAAAATTTTAAAAATTTAGATAACCCTACCGAAAACTTAGCCATCCACATCTAGACCTAAACGTTTAAGTTTTACGAAACATAGATTTAAACATATAATCATCAGTTTTTGTTGCTAACTATTATTTTTAGGGATTTGTAGATACAAATATAAAATAAGAAGAAAAAACATATAAGTAAGATCAGGCTTAGTAAAAGAAAAAACAAGTTATCTTTTACCTAGGTTCTTGTCGGTTTTTTACAACCACATAAGAGCACCTTATTTTTTAAATTTATATACGTATGTTTTATATTACGAAAAATGGTTAATAATGTTTGTGGGTAGAGAACCAGGAATGATACCATTCATCTGTATATCGGGGTAAACATTGTTCACATCCATAACATGTTTTTAATATTTTTAAAAATCAAATTGTAAGTACGAGACAGAAATAGTAATAATAAATAATTAAAAATTATTATTTATTAAAAATAAGATAAAAAATATAATTATAGGGATGAAGATAAGAAATTGGATGTGAATGCTCTAACCCAACAAAGCATTACCAAGTCCCGAATTAAAGTTAGTCGTTTGTATCTCCACCTCAAGGGGGCTTGGTGTCCATGTTTGAGTTCATGCTACAATATACAGTCCTTTGAACATCCAAAGTCTTTTCATATTATAAAGAAATTCAACCAAATGAATTGAAATCTCCAAATCTCTCACTCACTTATCGTCATCACCTCCACCACCCATGTCATCACCCTCGCGAACAGTTAATTCCCGTGGCCTCTATAGACACCTCAAACTGCCATCACCATCGATGTCGTCACAAACAACCCTTCTACACTCAACTTTCATCGGCACTCACTATCGGTCGTCGCTGCAACCATTTTCATTGTCTTTGCATGTCCCTGCATTAGGGTTAGTGGTAATGACTAATGAGAAATGACAAAGTAGGTTGGTGAATATAGGGAATTGAAATGAGCTCCTTTAAATTCATAAGTGAATAAATTCAACATTCCTTCTAACTTGTAAAGAAAATAATAAAAAATTAGAATCTCTCGCTCCCATATCACCTTCTTAATCAACACCGTTCTTACTATAGTCACTTTCGTCAATATGTAGCAATCATCGTTGTGGTCATTGCCACCAATGCCTCCACCACAAGCACTATCTCGTCACCACAAGTCCATAACCATCGCTTTAACCATGATTGCCACCACCTTTAGCGCCACGATTACCACCATATTCAATCTTTTGTAAAATTAACAATTTAAACATGTCTTTTATGTCAACAAAGTGCATAACAAAGTTCTACTCTTTTGATAAAAGTTTCATTCCAAATCTACCCCTTTCAAATCACATTTCCTCTAAAAATCTCTAGTTTTTTTTAAAGTAATTCATGAACCAAACACGCCCTTAATCTTCAATTCTAATTGAAGAGTTATAAATAATCATTTAAAAATGCAGAGAAACGTATCGTTTTATTTTAGATGACTTTAGGCCTTGTCCGAAAAAGAGAATAAATATAATTCTATAGGAGAAAACATTCTATAAGTATGTTTCTTTTAACTATATCATCCATCTACTAAAGTACTAAAACACAAACACACTATTGATTTCTTTTAACTAAATTCAAGACATGTAACCTCATCACATGTTACATAAAAGAAATTAATTATTAAAAATGAAACTATAATAATTGGTAAAAAAAACTAAAGACAGAAAAAGGGGAAAAGGGGGAGTAATTAGTATGGTGTGGACCGACCACTCAATAAAGATTACTTTCCAGGCTGTTTTCGTCAACATATCTCAACAACGATCCCACATAATTGGTGTTTTTATACAAATGATCCTTATGCTTTTGCTCGAGTTCACTTTCCCCCCCTCACTTTTCATTCTGATGACTGATGAGTGATGAGTCACGCTCAAAACCACGTGCCATTTGGTTTATGGTTTGCTAAAAAGGCCGTTTGTTTAAATCCGGACCGTACACATATGTATATATATACAAGGGTGATGGGTTAAATGTTAAAACTATGTTATTTTTTAAACGACAATTGTACGACCCTGTTTCAGAGGATAAGTTTTATTTTAATCGGACCCATCTATCCGTTTTTCAGCCGGGACCGTACCCCCAACCTCCTAAGGAGGAAACTCATTGTTGAGAAAGCCTCCTGCCTCAACTCTGAGCATTTTTGCTCAGAGTGAGACTTGAACCCATGACCTCCCTTAATTTACATGTCACGGGTACCTCATCTTAACCAGTTAGGTTAAGGATCATTAAAAGTTAAAACTATGTTAAGTTGTAGTGCTTATGGGCAGGGGCGGACCTACCCCCATGGGAGGGGGGGCGGCCGCCCACCCTAAATTTTTTTTTATGTTAATATATGCTCGTTTTCTCGTCCGCCCCCTGTAAAATTTTGCAATCGCCCCCCTTCGAAACCCAATTTTACTTGTCTTCTTTCTTTTTTAATGAGCCGACCCGATCCAACCCGTTACCGCATTAGTCGACCGGCCTTTAAAAATTTTCCGCTCCCCGTGAAAAATTTTTCTGGATCCGCCACTGCTTATGGGTTGATGGTTTGTTTTTGAGGTTTTCGTTTAGGATACTCGGGGCATTTTTGGCAAAAAGCTTTGGTTGCCTTGCTCTTTTGGTAACGCCACCGCCAACGGTTCCTAGTGGGTTCAGGTAGGGGTTTTCGGGTGGTAGAATTTGAAATGAAATGTAGAGAGCAAGTATTTTGGATTATGTCTCTATCAATTTATGTAGCTTTAGGTACGTTTGAGTAAAAATATATAAGACGATAGTCACATACTGATTGATTTAATTTAGATAGTTTGAGTAATTCAAGTTACCTAATATCGTTATGTTGTGCCATGCTTAAACTTTATTAGTAGACAGATTATGTTTAGTACCGTTATTTTTGGTCTTTGTGTTATTTAACTTTTCATGATTTTTGCATTATAAATTTTATATTCTTAGCAATTTTCACAAAAAAAAACAACTATGGTTGGTTAACATTTTGATTGATATTTTTCAGGGTTTAATGACAGATACTAATCATGGATAGAGTTCAAATGAAAATCATGTTTATAATTGAAACCATAAAAACTACTACTACCCAATTACATAACTTATAATTGATTTAGTTTTTTGATTGTTTAAAATATATTCGAGTTAGCTTCAATATTATTTTTTAAGAACATTATATATATTTAATTTAAACTCCAAGGAATGATGATGATAATGAAATGACTTACGTATACGTAATTTGTATGATTTACATACGTAACTCTTAGTTGTACACTTGATAACACGTAGTTACATATAAATAACCCTTACATATACGTAACTCTTAGTTGTACACTTTGTAACGCGTACTTACATATATGTAACCCCTAATTTTCATGGTTTTCATTTATAACGTGATGTTCAAGGGAGCCCTCCCCTACTAATCGTTTGGTCTAAAGAAGGTTAAATCCAAATCACTACATGTATTAAAAAAAAACAATTTCATACATCCTTAGTTCACTACCGATATGTAAATATGACTGTTTATGAGTTGGCAAAGCCTGGGGGAGCTCGACTTGGCTTGAATTTTACCAAGTTGAAAAATTGAGCTTGAGCTCGACTTGGTGTTAAAAAATTGATTTGAGTCAGTTTGTCTCAGTTAGATTGTTAAAACTTAAAAAAAAAAAGAAATATGTATTAATATGAATTGGATCTTGTACTAATGATGAGGATTCGGTTTAAAAGATTAAATGTCTTTACTTAGCTAAAAAATAGTAATAGGTTAGATTAATTCAAAAAAGCCTAAAGTGTGAGCCAATGAACGAGCAAAATGAGCGACTGAGCGAAGCTGGTGACCTTACATGGAAGCCGACGACCTTCTTAATGGTTTATGATTATATATTTAATAATTTGTTTTAAGATAAATTTTGACCTCAGGTTTATATAGTTAAGATAAACTAGGTTTTAACCCGCCGCGCGTTGCGGCGGCGTTTGCGGCGTGATAAAGTATAAAATACGACCAGCCGACTCATTCCCCAACTAAATTTACGTCAAAACGTAGAGTAGCTCGAATATTTACCATTGAATGACAACATGTTATATTCGGCCCAACTATTTTTAAAACAAACTTTTTTCTAAATTTTATAAGACTTTTTAGCAAAATGGTTTATCTAGTTTATCTTTTCTCAACTCTATTTTCTCTCTTTTTTTCTTTTTTCTTCATTTTCTCTCTTTTCTCAATTGCATTGAAATCCATAAGGGTTCAAATTTACGTAAGTTTATAGAAATTTTCATTTATATTTGAATGGAAAAATCCGGTCAAACATGTCAAGCTTATAACTTCCATCTAAATTTAAACCGAACGGTGGGTCCCACAATTTCACAAAGAAAAGATAGTTTAAAAAAAAAAAAAAAAAAAAAAAAAAATTATGCAAGTTACTGTAGCTAAACCTTATATCTTTAATATATATATAATTTCAAATAAATTGACTTTTTGTCTCTTTTTAAATGCTAAAAAATTAATAAACTTGAAAGGAATGGATTAGATAACGGATCAAACTGGTGTTTTCCATACGGTCCTGCTGGGAACACCGTAGGTGTTTTTGGAGAGAAACTGGATCAAAAGGTCATGGTTTGACCAAACTGTGACACTTTGGAGAGAAACCGGACCAAAATGTCACGGTTTGGCCAAACCGTGACATTTTGAGATATTTTTTTGAATCAAAAGGTCACGGTTTGGCCAAAAGGTCACGGTTTGAGATATTTTTGAGATATTTTTTTTGAGTATTGAAATAAATTAAATGGTATTTCTTGAGAATTGAAATACATTAAAAGTTATTTCTTAAAAACTAAAATACATTAATTCATATTTCTTGAAAATTGAAATACATTAAAAATTACTTCTTGAAAGCTAAAATACATTAATTCATATTTCTTGAAAATTAAAATACACTAAAAGTTACTTCTTCAAAGATAAAATACATTAATTCATATTTTTTGTGAACTAGAATAAACTAAAATATTATGCTTAATATTTACATAAATTAATTAAACTTTGGTAAACAAATCATGCGTTATGTTATTCAATAAATCAATTTTTGAGGACTACGATTCATATACACTTAATAAAAATTGACGTTTATAAGTTAGTTTTTAATGTTAGTTTATTTGTTATATATGTACGTAATACTAAAAATTTCAATAAAAGAAAATTTAAATCCTATAAAAATATTATAAGTTACAAATTGAACAAAATATCTTACATTTTTATTATAAAAAAATTAAAAAAATTAAATATTACACCCAATATGTCACGGTTTGGCCAAACCATGACATATACACCACCAAAACCAAGAAACCCACTCCCAATAATTAACCCAATCCCGAGGTGCAGAACTTTTTCTGAAGCCCAATATGTCACGGTTTGACCAAACCGTGACCTTTAGGCTTCAATATGTCACGGTTTGGCCAATATGTCACGGTTTGAATCGGTTTTTTTCAAATTTTCTACGGTGCGCCTAAAATTCCCCTTTCCATACGGATTGAATTAAACTTAAAAAAAATACTTATACTTATATATCATATTGAATTTATGACACTAGTTTCTTTTATTTTCTTCCATAATTGTGACACCCCCCGCAGGAAGGTGTACGAGAGCCGCAAATGGATATTGTCCTCTTTGCCCGCAGGCTCAAGGATTTAAAACGCGTCCATTTGGGGAAGGTATCCAGCCCCTTATAAAGAAACCTTAGTTCGCCTCCCCAACCGATGTGGGATGAGTCATAGCCATATTTTCAGGCATGTGTCCATCCACCCACCGAAGTGAGACCAGCGTTACACGTTGAGCGTTTAAACGTAAGAGTTGAATTGTAGGATGGGTTTAATATTAACAGGAATATTATTTAGGTTAAGAATAAGAAAGTATTTAAACTTTAATGATAAACCAATTCAAGGATTCAAGGATTTTTAAGATACAAAAAGGATGGTTCCATTTGGTAACGCATTACCATTTGGAATCGTTGACACGTCAAGGTAAATTGACCCATTTGCCTTAGAGATTTATGTATTTTGACCATAGTTTATCACTCATCCCAGAAATCCCCAGGTAGCGTAACGGGTCTTACAATGAGATTTATACGAATACGCTTGCCTTAGCCCGAAGGCCTTTTGCCAGGAAATCCAGAATACAGGTGTCTATGTGTCACACAAATTTCTTTGGTTCATGAAATCAAAACCTTGATGAGATTTGTATAGATTAGACATACGTCTAAAGATCCAGATCATAAGTATAAGTATACGATTCCACATGTCGTCGAGAATAAGATTGAGTGATTTTTATGTTCGGGGAGAGTCAAAGATGAGTTTAGAGAGACAAGTAACTAAGTTTAGGCAATCCTATGCTAAGGCATCAAATTGCACATAAGAAGGCATAGCATTATGTAGCGTTTAAACAATATGTAAGCACAAAAGTATAAGGATCTTTCTATGAGGTTCATGCAACTATAGTCTAGGTCACCATTTCTAATAACCTAAATCCCTATAGTTATGGGCTCTGATACCAACTATGACACCCCCCGCAGGAAGGTGTACGAGAGCCGCAAATGGATATTGTCCTCTTTGCCCGCAGGCTCAAGGATTTAAACGCGTCCATTTGGGGAAGGTATCCAGCCCCTTATAAAGAAGCCTTCGTTCACCTGCCCAACCGATGTGGGATGAGTCATAGCCCTCCCCTATGGGAGTATTTGCAGGCATGTGTCCATCCACCCACCGAAGTGAGACCAGCGTCCTCGCTGGCACAACGGCCCGGCCCTGGCTCTGATACCAACTGTGACACCCCCCGCAGGAAGGTGTACGAGAGCCGCAAATGGATATTGTCCTCTTTGCCCGCAGGCTCAAGGATTTAAAACGCGTCCATTTGGGGAAGGTATCCAGCCCCTTATAAAGAAGCCTTCGTTCACCTGCCCAACCGATGTGGGATGAGTCATAGCCCTCCCCTATGGGAGTATTTGCAGGCATGTGTCCATCCACCCACCGAAGTGAGACCAGCGTCCTCGCTGGTACAACGGCCCGGCCCTGGCTCTGATACCAACTGTGACACCCCCCGCAGGAAGGTGTACGAGAGCCGCAACTGGATATTGTCCGCTTTGGCCGAAGCCTCACGGGTTTAAAACGCGTCAAGTAGGGGAAGGTATCCAGCCCCTTATAAAGAAACCTTAGTTCGCCTCCCCAACCGATGTGGGATGAGTCATAGCCATATTTTCAGGCATGTGTCCATCCTGTGACACCCCCCGCAGGAAGGTGTACGAGAGCCGCAACTGGATATTGTCCGCTTTGGCCGAAGCGGACAATATCCAGTTGCGGCTCTCGTACACCTTCCTGCGGGGGGTGTCACAGTTGGTATCAGAGCCAGGGCCGGGCCGATGTGCCAGCGAGGACGCTGGTCTCACTTCGGTGGGTGGATGGACACATGCCTGCAAATACTCCCATAGGGGAGGGCTATTACTCATCCCACATCGGTTGGGGAGGCGAACGAAAGCTTCTTTATAAGGGGCTGGATACCTTCCCCAATGTGACGCGTTTTAAACCCGTGAGGCTTCGGCCAAAGCGGACAATATCCAGTTGCGGCTCTCGTACACCTTCCTGCGGGGGGTGTCATAATAATGCACTAAAGATTATTGAAGGTTTTTTTCCGCCGGAGCTTCAACAGCAAGCAAGCAAGCAGATCCACCGGAGCTCAACAGCAAGCAAGCAGATCCATCGTGGTTTCAATAGCAAGTCAAAGGCAAGCAAGCAGATCCGAGCTTCAACAGCAAGCAAGCAGATCCACCGTGGTTTCCTCCGCCGGAGCTCAGCGACTTCGCCGGAGCTCAGCGACTTCGCCGGAGCTCAGCCACTTCGCCGGAGCTCACCTTCTTCTCCGGCGGTTTCCTCCGCCGCACTAATCCTCAAAAACGAGCAGCAAGCAAGCAGCAGCGAGCAGCAACGAGCAGCATCGACCAACAGCGAGCGCCGAGTAGCATCGACCACAGAACCTCCACCTCGTGCCATCGACCGCAGCGGCCACCGCAGAAGTCAGAACCTCCACCTCGCAGATCCACCGTGGAACCTCCACCTCAGCAACTCCGGCGACCCAAAATACCGACCCAGGCGCTCCATCCCCTT
Source organism: Flaveria linearis (assembly GCA_024085815.1). Classification (NCBI taxonomy): domain Eukaryota; kingdom Viridiplantae; phylum Streptophyta; class Magnoliopsida; order Asterales; family Asteraceae; genus Flaveria; species Flaveria linearis. The sequence goes on from CM044011.1 coordinate 14,378,525, forward strand.
CGGCGAACAGCAACTCCGGAGACCCCATCCCCTGCAGTCCAGCGTCATCCTCCCCTGCAGAGCTGCTCTCCGACGTCCTCCCCTCCACTCCTCGCCTCTCCGACCTCCAAATTTTACAGATCCGGTACAGATCCGGGGCTTTTCTCTCACCCATGGCGGCAAGGGAGCGTTTCAAGGTCAACGAATGGTACGATGTGCCATCTAAAAGGGGTAGGGTTAACAATAACGCTCATCGATCCAATGCTTCAACAGGTGAAGTGAAGTTCTTTGTATCAAATCTGCCAGATAGGTGTTCATCGGTAGATCTGGCCAAGGTCTTCAATACATACGCAGAGGTGCAAGCTACGTATATTGCTAGAAAACTGGATCGTCTAGGAAAGCGGTTTGGGTTTGTTACGTTCAAGATTGATAGAAACATGACTGATCTGGATGACCGATTAAAGGACGTATGGATAGGAAGTTATAAGCTATTTGTTTCTCCGGCACGATTCGTTAACGATCCGATAGCGAAGAAGTCTAATGATAAGGTGTGGCAACGGGTTGTGAATGATCAACAGGAGACTGGGGTAGAAACTGAGAGGGCTAGGGATAAAAGGAAAGTCGGGGATCAACATGTGAATGTGGTAAGTGGTTATCGTTCGTTCATGGATACTTTACTTAATAAGGAGGTTGGGGTTGGGGTGCCGGAAATTAATATTGATGGGGACATAGGGGCTTTTGATGAGTATTATGATTATGGGTTGGTGGCTAAGGTAAAAGGTTATAATGATTTGATCAGTCTGCGACAAAAGTTGAGTAATATGACAATACACAAAGTTAAGATTCATTATGTGGGGGGTTTCACGGTTTTATTGGTATTCATGGACAAGATGGAAAGGGATGCTTTTCGTGACGATAAACAAGGTTGGGAGTTATTTTTGGAGTCATGTGACGTTTGGAACGGTCAAGTATTGAATGTGGAGAGAATTGCGTGGATAAAAATTCATGGGGTCCTTTTAACATTATCAAAACCACAAGTTTTTGATGTCATAGCTGCTAATTTTGGTAAAGTTATTTAGTCTGCACAATTTGAAGAGGAAGGGAAGGATCTTTCATATGCTGTGGTGGGAATCCTTGTTAATGATGTGGAGAAGACCAGACAAAGTTGTGTTTTGAAATGGCAACAATTTAAATGTAAGGTGTTAATTGAGGAGGAGGAAGCGGGTTGGGTTCCGGATTGCATCGTTGATTTTCATGAAGAAGAGGATTGTGAAGAGCCTATGAAGTCAGTGGATGCTCCCATTGAAAATACGAGGGGACACGACGAGGGGGAGACATTTATGGAGGATCAAGGCAATGATAATGATGGTGACAAGGTATGTGAAGGTAGCCCGGTGAATAGAAATGATACTGCAAATGAAGGCGATGGTTTACGCAGTCAAGTAGCTGAAGCATATCGTTCAACTTACTCGAAGAAAAGGAGGAGGTTTGGAACCAAAAAGAAGTCATCCTTGGGGAGAGTTAACTCGAATTCGAATCCGGATAGGGCTAAGAAAAGATTACGAGATGGGGATGATCCTTTTGGTATCGATAGTTTCATTTTTCCGGATTTGAGTACGACGTCTAAAGTAACGGAGGTTAATGCTCAAGACGGGGAATTTTTGACGCCAGATCTTAATAATGAGGCTATGATGAATAATGAAGAAGGTGAACCCACATATGTGAATGACGGGCAATTAAGGCCGAGTAGTACTGAGGAGTCTGAAAGGCAAGTTAATTTTGTTCAGAGTCGTGAGGTTCGGGAAACTATTGCATTGGCTAAAGTGCTAGGAGCTGAAAATATAGGTATTTTTGAAGAAGCTATTGCTCTGGAGGTAGCGAACGAAGGTGTTCAATTGGGTTTTCAATGAATGTGATCTCTATTAATATTAGAGGACTGGGGAATGACCGGAAAGGAGAGTGGGTGCGGAATATTCGGATTCAAAATAGTGCTTCGTTTATTTTATTGCAAGAGTCTCAATTTTCTCATATGGATGGGGTGGACTTGAGTAGGTTTTGGGGAAATGACAACTTTGGGGTGGAATGGGTCGAGTCATCTGGGAGATCGGGTGGTTTAGTTTCATTTTGGGACATTAAGAAGTTTGTTATGCTTGATATGGTTAAAAATCGGTATTTTCTCGCAGTTCAGGGGTTGATTAAAGAAACTAGCAAAGAGATGTGTGTCATAAATGTTTACACGCCACAAAAAAACCGGATAAGAAGACGTTGTGGGAAGATTTATTGAGGTTTCTTGGGGGTATTAATGGTATGGTCATAGTCGGAGGTGATTTCAATTGTGTTCGTAATAAAGAGGAGCGTCGAAACTCGAAATTCAATTTGGCTATGACTAACGACTTCAATGATTTTTTGGAAGAGGCGTGCTTACATGAGTATTATCTTCGTGGTCGCAAATTTACTTATGTGGTTGGGAACAAATGTAGTCGGATAGATCGGATTTTTGTTTCTTGGAGTGTCATGTCCAAGTGGCCAAATGCGGAGTACCGTGCTCTCCCTAGACAATGTTCGGATCATAGCCCGCTTTTATTAAAGGTGGAGGATCGTAATTATGGTCCTAAACCTTTTAGGTTCTTTAACTCTTGGTTGCAACGTGAAGATTTTGATGAGTTAGTTATCAATACTTGTTCGAAGTTTAATGGAAATGGTAACCCGGACATTCAGTTGATGCACAAATTGAAATGCTTGAGGCAAGCTATTATGGCATGGAAAGAAAAAATGAGAAAGGAAGAACGGGTGGAGTACGCGAACCTCATCCAAGACATGGCTGATTTGGATGAAGTCATTGAGGAGCGGGATTTTTCAGAAGCAGAGCAGTGGGTTTATGAGCAGGCGAAAAAGAGAATTGTAGAGCTGGAAGAATTAAACCAGAAAGATCTTCGACAAAAGGCGAGAGTTAGATGGGCTAAGGAAGGTGACGAGAATACGCGTTATTTTCATGGTATCATCAATAAACGCAAAGTGTCGAATTCTTTACCGGGGTTAATGATCAATGGTGAATGGGTTACCAAGCCTTCTCTTATTAAAAGAGAACTTTTCAGGTTTTTCAAAAATAAATTTACCGAGAATATGAAGGTTCGTCCGGTTTTAAATTGTTATGGGTTGCGGGTGATTTCGGATGAGATGGCAGGAAAATTGATATCTCCGTTTTTGGAAAGCGAGATAAAGGAAGCGGTCTTTGATTGTGAAAGTGATAAAGCTCCAGGACCGGACGGGTTTAATTTTCGATTTGTCAAGAAATATTGGAGTTTATTATCTAATGATTTTGTGCAGATTTTCCGTTCGTTTGCAGATACGGCGACCATTAGTCGAGGAGCGGGATCGTCATTTATTACTCTTATTCCTAAAGTTTCGGATCCAGTTTCTCTTGGTGAGTACAGGCCTATTAATCTTATTGGTATGATCAGTAAGGTGATTTCTAAGACGTTGGCGAATCGGTTGAGAATGGTTATGGGTGACATAACTTACGAAACGCAATCGGCATTTTTGACGGGTAGATATATTTTGGACGGGCCTTTGATGATTAGTGAGATATTGGAATGGGCGAAGCGAAAAGGAAAAGAATTATTTATGTTCAAGATCGACTTTAAGAAAGCTTACGATAATGTTAATTGGGGGTTTTTGCTTTCGGTCTTGAGACAAATGCGATTCCCGGATCTTTGGTGCAATTGGATTCATGGTATTCTTGCTTCAGCTAGATCTTTAGTTCTAGTTAATGGCTCTCCGACTTTTGAGTTTGGGTGTGGTAAAGGGTTACGCCAAGGCGATCCTATTTCCCCATTTTTATTCATTATAGTCATGGAAGCTTTTTCTGGTATTCTTAGAAAAGCTTGTGACGTGGGAGCGTTTCATGGTGTGAACATCAAAGATGGAGGTCCTATTATTTCCCATTTTCTATATGCGGACGACGCCATGGTGATGGGTGAATGGTCTACATTTAATCTTTTAGCTCTCAGAAGAATGCTACGTATTTTCCACATGTGTTCCGGATTGAGTATTAATATCAACAAATCTACTCTTTTTGGAGTGGGTATTAGTGATCAGTTGGTCAAAAACGAAGCTGAGAATTTGGGCTGTCGTTCGGGTTGTACTCCGTTTAAATATTTGGGAATCCAAGTTGGTGTTAATATGGGTCGAGTTAATAATTGGGAGCCGGTTATAAATGTCTTTAAAAAAGGTTATCCAAGTGGAAGGCAAATACATTATCGATGGGGGGGAGGGTGGTGTTAATTAAATCGGTTTTAGAAAGTTTGCCGACCTACTATTTTTCGCTCTACAAGGCGCCGGTGATGGTTATTCATAAGCTAGAAGGCATTATTAAAAGGTTTCTTTGGGGTGGGAGTGATGAAGTTAGAAAGACTCATTGGGAGGCCTGGGAAGAAGTTACAAAATCAAAGGAAAATGGTGGTTTGGGCTTGAGTAAACTAGAGGTGATTAATAATGCTATGATTCTGAAATGGTTATGGCGATACAAAGCTGAGCGAAACGCCTTATGGAAGAGGTTGATTGACGCGATACATTTGACAAGAAGAAAATGGGACGCCTTCCCCGTTAGTGCTAATAGCCGTGGCACTTGGGCTAAAATTGTGAGTATTGGTTATAGAACAAAGGTTCAAGGGACTCAGTTCATCAATATGGTGCGGGGTGATATTGGTAGGGGAACGGATATTAAGTTTTGGATTGATACGTGGGTGAAAGAAGTTCCGTTACGTGATCTGTTTCCTAATATTTTTCGTCTCGATAGAGATAAATGGTGCACGGTAAATGAAAGGATAGTCGATGCTGCAGGTGGTTCGATTAATTGGAATTGGGTTAGATATCCGGAATCGCAAGTGGAGGTTCAAGAGCTGCTGGACTGTCATCGGGCTCTAAGTGATGTGCGACTGAATAACAGATCGGATGATTGGGCATGGAACAACAGGGATAATAAAGACTTTTCGGTTAAAGAAACTCGAAGATGGTTGATTCAAGAGGCGGTCAGGTCGAATGCTAATGTGTATAAATGGTGTAAGTGGCTTCCTAACAAATGTAATTTATTCATGTGGAGGGCCAATTTAGATAGAATCCCCACGTTGGTAGCCTTAGCGCGGAGGAATATTGTCTTTGGGGATTCTAATTGTTCGATGTGTGGCGATGCGGAAGAAAGCACGGATCACATCTTCTCAGCTTGTTTTTATGCGAATGGCGTATGGGATGCAATATGTAATTGGTGTAACATTCCAAAAGGTTTCATGTTTTCCTTTCGGGATATTTTAGTTCTGGCAACTAGTGTGGATGGGTCTAATGTCCGGAATCAGCTTGTCTATGGTGTGATCATTTTAACGTGTTGGGCTATCTGGAAAGCTAGGAATGGGAAAAGATTCAATAATGAGGAGATCAACGTCCCGAAGATTGTGTCTGATGTCAAGTCTTTGGGTTATTTGTGGTATAGGAATAGATTTAATGGGGGAAAGGTTGATTGGAAAGGTTGGAATTCATTTTGTATTGAGGTAATGTAACTGTCCGAGCGGGTGTCTCCGTCTTGGAGATTCCTGGTTCGTGTTTTTAATGAAGTTTGATTTTAAAAAAAAAAAATTAAAAATTATTGAAGGTTTTGTTTTTTTTGTCATCAAATCAATCAAACTATCAAAGTAACAAATGTCACTTCTTGGTGAAAATCTATCATTTGATGTTTTGTTGTATGCAGACATACAAAGATGGGTGCAACCCAAACAACGTTGTGGTTATAATTCCTTTTTTATTATAACTATATTGACGACATATACTTTGGCTTGTCCCCACATGTCTATGTTTAATAAAAAAAAAGGATGGGAAGTAGTATTTCCTGTTACACTAGGTATGTATTGAGATTTTATACTTTGTTACGTCTAGTTGTAAAACTTAGAGAAAATTAACAAACGGAAAATGGTTTGAAATGTATCGGTTAGAGGTGCATAAAACATAAAAATCAATTTCAGAATCTAAATTGATTTTAAGCCCGAACCGGTTTTGAAACCAGATTGATAGTAGCCGGTTACAAACCGAACTAAACTGTAGGTTGAAGCTAGTTTGCAACCCTATATATAGGTTGAAACTGTCAAACCTGGTCAAACCCGAACCAAACCATGCAAAACTCGGTTTTCAAACCAGTCAAACCTTCATACAAGAAACGCTTCCAAATTGAAAATGGTTTAATCAAAAACTGGTTTTGACTATTGCTGAACAAACTTGAAACAATTTGTAAATGCACTTTTATTTTGAAAATGTAAATCATCAATTTTTATTAGTGCAATTTGACTCATTCTTCTTGGCGGTTTGATTCGAGCAGCATGAATCTATTCTATTGATAGGCCGGTTGTGTGCGTTGTGTATAATTGAATCTGTTTTTTAGATTGTTTTTACGTTAGTGTACATACATGCATTATATTCCGAATTTTTCCTTTTCCCATATATGTGTTGCCGTGTTGGAAGCATGGACGACACTTGACTTGTATGCTAAATGAGGTTGTATTTGTAGTATAACTTTTTTTTTTTTTTTACTTTGGTCAACCTAACAGTTGCCAAAGGCTACGTTCCCACACCCCTACACTCTCCACCACCGTGCGCCCAGTCACGGAACCACCACAATGCCCCTCACCATGCTACCTTGAAGCGTGTTCGCCACGCCTCACGAACACGTGGTATGGCCACGCCCCGGCCTCACTACTGTTACGGATGCCCTAAGGACATATATAGTTGGGATTGTCCTTAAGAGTGAAATATACTTGAAACTAGCGTGGCTTTACATGGTAATAGTAAGGATAAACTTAAGGACGTGTGATTACATATAGGTCTAATCATGTGATCTTTTCTTCAAACTCTCATTTGATTAGCTAGTTTAAAAGGCATTTTTTCAGAACCAGATCGGATGTAGAACTGGACGTCTTACTGGTTCGGTGGTCAGACCGGATTTAAGAACCGGATGACGTCATAATTATATATATAGGATATTATGTATGTAGTTATACATATAATTTAATATAAGTAATTTATGTGTGTATTTTATAGTTATATATAAAACTTAACAATAATTTTATGTTCAACACACTAATTTATTGTTCAACACCTCGTTTTTACCCATTAAAATCCAAAACATAAACAAATAAGTAAATAAAATTTGGTTCGACCACCGGTCCGGTTACTAGTCCGACCACCGATTCGGGGACGAACCGGCCGGTCGAACCCCTCGAAAACAAATTGATGCGAACCGGTTCAACCACCCCTCCGATTCCCGATTGGACTGGTTGGACTGACTGGTCCGATCCAGTCTTCACAACATGTTTAAAAGTCTTCGTTGGTTAATATGTTTCTATTCATTGATCGCTTAACTTATTGATAGAAAAAACATTACCTTTTATTTTAGTTTAGGGAAAATGTTATAAAATAGTAACCAAGATTTAAAAGTGTGCTAATTTAGTCACTCGTGCATACTTTTCTCAATTGGACCACTAAACGATCAAATCAAGTCATTATCGAATTTTTTTATGTCAAGAAAGTAACGGTGGAGAAGACGTGTGGGTTAGAATTTTCAATATATAAAATTGCATTAAAAAATAAAAAAACATGTTAATTATGAAAAAAAAATAAAAAAAGTACCTAAAATATATGTCAACATTCCATATCATCATCTAGAAAAAAATATTTTTTAATTAAAACAGAAAGTATAACATGCTAAAAAATATGTTAAGACTTTTAATTTACATAAAATATAAAAACTGAGTGACATAATTGGAACACTTTTACAACTTGAGTTGCCTAATTAAAACAGCAGCGGCTTGTCGTGATGTGATAAAATATAGATTATAATCTCCCCTACTCGTTTACGAACTAAATATATGTCGAAACGTAGAGTAACTATAATTTATACATCGAATGTAAACATATAATATTTGAACTGACGCGTTTTCAAACAAATTTTATGTCGAAACGTAGACAACTCAAATCGTACATAAAAATAAGCATGGAAACGTTTAATATATGAAGCGACTCATTTCTAAACAAAATCTATGTCACATCTTCGACGAACGTTAAAATGTAGTCCATCAATACGGAAATTTTTTATTTGACCAAACTCGTTTCTAAACAAAATTTACGTCAAAATGTAGATCGGCATGAATTTATACCAACATGTATATAATAACACTAACCTAAAAATTTAGTTTTTTAAAATAAAAATTATAGAGGTCTAAAAATAAAACATAAAAGGGTTAAATTGACATTTTACAATATTTTTAAAAAGTGTTAGAGGTGAAAGTGTAATAGTTGAAACTTAAGAGATGAGAAAAGTCGTGGAAAAATCCACCAGCCTTTCATTTTAAGGGTATAGTAATATGAGGAAAAATATTATACAAGATGTATTATTATGCCAATATCATGAGAGTAGGCTGTGCAAAAAATCGAAAGCCAGATAAATACCAATAAGACTTTTGGACGAATAGCGAACCATAATTTAAAAAACTTAACCAATTTGTGAATTTGGTTTTTGTTTCAGTTATTGGCTTCACAATTCTAGGCTTATTCGGATAATCGGACCGAATTCAATCGAATAACTCGAAAACAAAACCGTGTTAATCTATTGAGTTCGATTCGGTTAGACTCATTTCCCATTTAGTTCAGTTGAGTTTTTAAGTTCCAAAAAATTCAAAACCTAATAACCAAATTGATTTTTTTCTTTCATTGGTGGTGTTATTTCTTTAAACATTTCATTTTTATTTTCATACGTTTTTAAATTTAAAGTCATTAAATATAATTCATAAGTTGTGTGATCACACCCGACATTTGTGTGATCACATTTTTAGAAGCACAAAGAATATCGGTGAGATATTGAATACCAAACCAACCAATATCTCAAAATGGTATGGCTTGCCACCATCTACCCCTCCCAGACCCTGCTATTAAACGGGATACACTGGGTATGTTTGTTTGTTTGTTTGTTTATTTTTAGAAGCACAAAGAATATCGGTGAGATATTGAATACCAACCCAACCAATATCTCAAAACGGTATGGCTTGATCAGTTCCCGAAAGACTATCGTGATACACTTTAAAACTATCTTTTGTTTTCAACCACATTCAAACATATGACAAGTCGTGTTCCTTCGGATAGGTACATCACAATTAAGACCTAAATATAGATAATTCTAATACTTATATAGCCATCTATATTCTTGATTTACTTTTCTACTATTATTTAGACATCTTATAACATATATTTTAAAGTGATTCTAAATTTCTCAATGAAATTCACGTCTGTCTTACACCAGTAAATTAATAACATGTGCAACATAAAAAACTATAAAAAAATCACAGTTACAAATAACTTTAATTTTAAGTTTTAATTTTTCAACAATGGTTGTATTGTTTGAGGCATTATTGAATGTGACTGAAAATATTTTATTTTCTAAATGAAATTTGTTATTACATCATCTAATCATCTAAAAGTTAAAACAAATATTCTATGGTATGTGGGTACGAAAAAAGATCAAACGCAATCGTATGTTTGATCATTTGCTACGTACTAGGATCTACCAAATGAGCGGTTACACAAATGTACGATTCTATAAACCGTGTAGCGCCGACCAAACGTCAGTAATAAAGTTAACACATGTATTTTAATTTTCAAAAAATCCAATTATATCATTTTTGCATTTTGCCAAAAATTAAAAGAATAACGTCTAAGCATACACAAATCAAGGGGCAGACTCGATACGTATAAAATTTTCGGACGAGTTTGTTCGGAATCCAGGGTTTGATTCAACACTTTGCAAAATTTCTTCATAATGTGTTTCTTCAAAGTCGATTTTGATTTTCTTTCCTTACAACTCCGTACAATACTTACAGCAAACATTTTAAGACCCATCACTCATTTTCACCATATTGTGTTTCTTCATAATGTGTTTCTTTACAACAAGCATTTTAAGACCCATCACTCATTTTCACCAAATCCCAATTGCACCAAGCTTCGAGGTTAGTATTATATGGATTAACCTGAACAAAGGTTGGCGTGAAAGAAGAATCTTGAGCAATGGCTAAGTGAGGAGGTCATAACTTATTAAGTAAATAAAAGAGAGAGAGAGAGAGAGAGTAAAATGAGAGAAGAAAATGTAGAACTTGCTTTTTGTGTTTTTTGCTTTCATTTTGTGTTTTGGAGTGGTGGGATCAACCGAACAATCAAACATCTATTTATATAGGGGTAAAATGGTCATTTTATTGCAAAAGGTCCAAACCGGCTAGAAAATGACTATATAGCCGTTGCCCAACCTTCGCATTTGAAAAAAGCTTTTTAAAGGTCGGAACCGAATACTACCCGGTCCAGCTCGGGTCCGAATACATGCACAGATAGGGCCGGGTCCGAGTACACAAAGAAACACAACCGGGTAGGAAGCATTTGATATAGATGGGTATGGATGTAGTATGGAACCCCCTGGTAGGAACCGGAACCAGTTTTAAGTAGTACCCATCGAGTCGGGTCCCTAGTCGGTTTTTATGGGCATCTCTAAGTGGTCAACCGGATCCCTATACAACCTCTAGTGGAATGAAGCTCCGACTCATGGTCTAATAAAATTCCCAAATGATAATCAATTTACAAACCTTTATTTCCCTCTTATGTTTACAATGACATAAATATACCACTACCACTAAGTTTCTATTATCATAATTTCCATCATACGTAATTCTTTGAATCTTTACTATCTTACTAGTAGTGAGCCCGCGCGATGCCGCGGAGTTGACATTTTACAAGTATTAAGTATTGCTTAGAGAAAGATAACCGCTAAAACGTAGTATTAAAAATAACAAGAGGAATATTGTATACTTGGTAAATATAGTTTATGTATAGTTGGTAAACATAGTAGAGAAAGATAATGGGATCCAGATGAGCTTGAGAAGGTTATTGTACTTGCTAAAGAGCTCCATAAACTACCACTCAACATGTACTTGCAATTGAATACAAACAAATTAATAGGAAAAAGAATTAATGTAGTGCTAACATTAAGGTCTGAACAAAACAACATGAAACCAAGACAAGCTATTGATTCTAGTCGCCTTACACCATGTTACATATGAATACTAAATTGCCTATTATAGAAAAATTCTAAACCCCTACTTAATTCCAATTAGTAAACATCTTGTTGATCGAATGCATCTGCAATGAATTACGAGTTAATGGTAGCTAACATTAATCCATGTGAAAATTACAATCATGTCACTCTTTCATGTTTATATAGGTATATTAAACAAACCCGCATGATACGACGGCCGTTTGTGATATGTAATGGTTTCATGTTTTTATTTAATGTACTTTTCTATAAATTACACTTTTCTAGTGTCTAACAAGGTAAGCTTATATAATTAAGTTGTTTAAAAGTCTCAAGTAATGAACACAAACTTACTAAATTGCATTTATCTAGAAACCAAACTTAATTTTTAAGGGGAAAAAAGTGCAAGTGGGTCAAGCCAGCCCAACCCAACCCATTCAAAAACTTATACATTTTGCCTTCCCGTTTCAACCTATTTGTCATCTGTGATAGATAACAAAATATAAGTGCCCAAACTCAACCCTCTGTTTTGTAAAATAATGAGTGACGTGGGGCTTGTAAAACTCAACCCTCTGTTTTGTTACGGATACATGGTAGACAACTCAGGCAGATGCTAACAAAATAAAACCCACTTAAAACGACAATTGACCAAGAAAAAAAATAGATCATAATTGTTTAATAATATACAAAAGCCAGAAGAATTGTACCTTGTTAGGCAGATAAGAAGGATCACAAACAACTTTCTTGCATTTGATTGTTTCACCATCTGAAGTAACACTACAGACCTTGCCTTCTTCATCAAACTCCACCTATTATTTTGTGAATTTAATGATGTTTATTACCTAGTAAATTATTAAATTATCAAGGTTCAGAAAAAAAAACATGAAGACCTTGCACTCAAGTTTATTCAACATATAGGTTTCACTATAAACAACACTAAGCCGAGCAAAGGCCTACAAAATATGTTGGATTAAAACATTATACCTTCATGGCATACTGTATTTGTAAAGTGAGCAAGTTGATGAAACAATTTTGTTTTGTAAAAAGAAAGCAACGTTATGGGCTAAATTATTAGAACAAATTGTACTCATTTAACCAAACTGCACAAAATTACCTGTCAACCTCAGTTCAAAAAAATAAAGTACAAATCCATTGAAGTAACTTATAACAACTTGCTGCAAATTATAACCAAGATCATCAAGAAGCAGTTGGGGTTGACAACAACAAACAAGGTCTTCTATTGCAGATCGTATGTCACTATGATCAAGAAAATATTAACATAAAGATCTTCATATGGTTCTCACAATAAAAATGCCATAGTATGATCTAATGATTTTATTTTACATTACAGCTCCATCCCAAGTGCACTTGATTGCATAAATTACTTGGCAATCTTTTGCAACCAAATAAGCATTATTATGATGCTTTAGCTTCTATAAACATTAGAATCATATTAACATTCTTCTATTGTATCCGTTAATTACTCTACTATCATAAAGAACACAGAGAGTGTTTCTTTTTTTGTTGACCATGAGAACCTTTTAAGGAAAACTCACGACCTCACCAATACTATGCTAAACAGTAAGACCATTAGGACCAGCTAATGACAGTGAGGTGGCTTCAAGGGATTAAGGCAAGAACTCAGTAGAAGCCAGATTTAAACCAGACAAACTAAAGTGGTTGACCAACATATAATTAATTTTTTGGTATCAAGATACAGATCAATTATGTACCATAATAAAGCTTATTTGGGAATTGGGACAAGGAAGTGGTGGAAGTTGTAATTCTGCCAGTTCTTCACAAACGCTGCATTATTCCAAGGCTAATCATGTATGCTTCCTCAAGCAGCTTCTAAAAGAACTTTTTCCATAAATTATATTCACACTTTCTAACCCCTGATTTCTAAAATGTACATTTGATTCTCTTATACAAATAAGTCCCACTTTTATAGTATCTTATTTGTTATGTTTATAATCTTTATCACCCCATCATTTCCATTACACAAATTGGTATAACCATTTTCTGATGATTAATGTTTTACAGATTAAACAAAAAAGGTCAAAATCATCACATCTTAACTTGTGTAATATATTTCTTTACTTTTGTATTGGAACACTCAAGTTGTATTATATGAAAGCTTTGCAATTAAAACAACTTGCAATGCAAGTAAAGAATCAAACCTTCCATAACGAGATGACCCTGTTTTTGAGGAGCTCCCACTGCTAACCTCTCTTCGTGGCTTATATTTACATGGGTCAAACCTATCTTCATCTGATTGATCTCTTTCCTTAAAACTATATCTATATGTATCACCATCCGTTGAACTACCAAACCCTACCAGCAAATCTCCCTATCAGCAGCGAATGACCCGCATGCTGCAACAACTAATAATGGAAACAACATCAAATGGAATCAGAGATTTGATAATATTTCTAAAGACCTTTACAGACCCAAACAAAAGGCTCATATCTCACCCCTTGTTTGTAGCTTCCCTCATATCCTTTAGAAATCCTTTAATTGTCTGTGATTCAATTTGACAGAAGATAATAAATTTATGCTACCACTAACGAGCTTGGTTGGATAGAAAATCAATTCGACAGAAGATAATAACATTTCAATACCTACCACTATTGAGACGGGTTGGATCACTTTGCTACACATCTACAAGGCATAAGTACAAAAGAAAAACTTTAATACACACCAGCAAACAAGAAGATAATAAGGTTTCAAAACTTAACTACTGAAAAGGAGGTAGAAGATTGAAGCCCTAAATTAAAATACGCACCTGAAAAAGTAGAAACCCAGTCGGTTGAAAGTTGTTGATGGATGAAATCAAAGAAATGTGTGTGCCCCTGTTTGACAATCGTTTTCGAAAATTGGACCTAACACAAACATATCTTCACTTGAAGAACCAATCGAAGATGGAGGGGCCATGAAAATTAGACCGAACACAAGCGTTTATAAACACCATTGGAGTTGGGAGGTCATTGTTATTAGCTCGTGTAATAGACGGTAAGGATAGGCTAGCGGAAGCGCCATGGAAATGATTTCTGAAGGGAGGTGGGAGGTCACGAACGTCCGGCCAACGACAGTAGGGAGGATCAGAAACCGAATGAGGGGGAGGCAAGCAGGCGCGTCTTACATACCTAGGTCAATTTACAATTCTACCCATTGATTATGTATTATATAAGTAGTAGAGATAATACATGAAAGGTGGGTAAAATGGTAATTTATAATTTTTATAAGACGCGCCTTTTGAGATACATACATCCCCGTCGCTTCGTTCGAACTCCGGCTCAATTACAGCGGTGCCTTCTCCCTTCTCCCTTCTCCCTTCTCCTTCCCCTTCCTTGCACCGGTTCCCGTCAATAACAAAAACTTAGGGGCTGTTTGTTTTTTCTTAAAAGGTCTTCTCAGCCTCTTCTGTCTTTACCAAGAAGAGGACGCGCAGACATTTGGGCTTGCAGACTGTTTGTTTTTTGGAAGACATTTCACTTAAAAATGTCTTCCCGTCCTCTTTTTGGAGAAGACCTAAACATAAGTCTTCTAACCTCTTCCAGATTTCTTTCACAACCCACAACCCCACCTTCACTGCTTCGACTTCAACCCCACCTTCACTGCTTCGACTTCGACCTTCGACCAGCTTCGACCTTCGCCGCCTTCGACCTTCGCCGCCTTCGACCTTCGCCGCCGCCTTCCACAGCCGCCTTCGACTTCGCCGCCGCCTTCGACTTCGCCGCCTCCTTCTACCTTCGACCAGCTGCGCGACATTCTCTGCCATCCTCTCTCACTTTCTCCACCTCCATCCTCAGGTAATCCATTGATTCGTTGTTGATTTGGTTTTTGTTTGGTGGGTTTTGATTTCACCACCGCCATCGACCTTCGACCAGCTGCGATTTGGTTTTGATTTGGTGGGTTTTGCTTGTTAGGGTTTTGATTTGGTTTTGTTAGCTTCCAGATTGTTAGCTTCCAGATTGTTGGTGCGATTTGATTTGGTTTTGTTAGCTTCCAGATTGTTGGTTTTGTTAGCTTCCAGATTGTTTGGTGGTTGATTTGATTTGGTTTTGATTTAATTTGGTGCGATTTGGTTTTGATTTGGTTTTGTTAGCTTCCAGATTGTTGATGTTGGTTAAATTGTCATCTTTTATTTTTTTTTATGAATTGTTTAGTTGATTGGTTTGTTGTTTGTATGAATTGTTGGATTGTTTTGTAATCCATTCTGACGATTTTTTTGTTTGTATGAATTGTTTTGTTGATGTTGATGTTGGATTGTATGAGTAATTTGTATATGGTTTGTTGTTTGTATGAATTGTTTAGTTGATTGGTATATGGATTGTATGATTAGTTTGTATGATTAGTTTGTTTGTATGAGTAATTTGTATATGGTTTGTATGATTAGTTTGTTTGTATGAGTAATTTGTATATGGTTTGTTGTTTGTATGAATTGTTTAGTTGATTGGTATATGGATTGTATGATTAGTTTGTATGATTAGTTTGTATGATTAGTTTGTTTTTATTGTTTAATAGAAATGGGCGAGAAACATCAATGGTCAAACGAGCAAATTCAATGTTTGCTAGAAACTTGCGTTGAAGAAATAAATAAGGTGGGTAGGAAAGGTTTGAGCATGCAAAAAGACTCTTGGATTAGATTAGGAAAAGTTCTTAAAGAAAAGTTTGGCCTTGAATTGAATCAAAAACAATGAAGAACGCCTATGACAATCTGAAAGCCAAGTACGTCGGATGGTTGTATTTGAAAAACAAAACAGGCAATATATATAATCCTCAAACCAATAGTTTTTCCCTAACAAACGAGGAGTGGGAAGAATTTAAGAAGGTATGTTCACATATAAACATATATGTATATATAAACATATACTTATAATAAACATATACTTATAATAATATTTTATATTTTGGGTTTAGGGGCATCCGAAGGCTGGATCTTTGAAAACGACTCCATTGCCTTTTCCAGAACTTTGTGCAGAATTATTTGATGGTAATACTGCCACTGGAAATGGCAAGTGGACTTCAACTCAAACAACTTCAGTTGCTGGATCATCTTCTGCTCAACGTGTCAAACCACTTATGATTACAAATACAATTACTCATGACATAGAAGATGATGCCGGCTCTTTTGATTTTGAACAACACAATTCCGAGCCTATTCCGGAGGATACCCCCGAGCGTACCGAGGATCCGGCCCCCAACCCTATTCCAAACAAAAGGGCCAGAACCTCGAAATCATCTATCACATCTGATGATCTAGCATCTGACATGCAAAAGGCTATTCAGTTTTTGATTAAAGAAAAAGATGGACCAACAGTACTTGACTGTTCTGAGAGGTTAAAATTGGTTGGGTTAGAGCCGATAGATCCTTTATTTTTAGCTGCTTTTCATATCTTTGGAGTGTCGTCATCCATGAGAGAGGCGTGGATGACACTGCCAGAACTTCCAGAAGTATTAAAAGGGTGGATTACAATGACTGCTAAAAGTATGAAACTAATATAATTGTGCACGTGACTTTGTTTATGTTTGACGGTTGTATTTTGGTTAGTGATGACGTTGTTTATGTTTGATGAAGTTGTTATGTTTTGATGGTTGTATTTGGATGGTGTTGACATTTGTTATGTTTTATGGTTAATGTTTATGATGACATTTTTATGGTTATTTTTAATGATTGCCTTCTTTATTATTAACACAGGATCAAATGGATTATAATAAGAAATTACTTCTAGTAATTCTTATGTACTTGTATGTTCGTTTTTTTTGGAGAAGAGGTTTGAAACGAATGCGAGACAATGATTCAGAAATGACGGGGCATAAATACACGTTAGAGTTATTACAAGGAAATCCCAAACAATGCATTGAATTGCTACGTATGTCTCGTGAATCCTTTGTCCGACTATGTACACATTTTAGAATAAATTATTCGTTAAAGGATAGTAAACATGTATCGGTTGAGGAGAAGATGGCTATGTTTTTAATGATAGTTGGTCATAATCAACGTTACGTGGTTATAAAGCGTAGATTTCAACACTCAAAGCAAACAATTCATAAATTCTTTTATGAAGTGTTAGATAAAATGATGCTTTTTGCTAAAGATATGATAGTACCAACTTCTTTCAATCCAAATCCATACATTCCGGGACATAACAAAAGACTTCGACGAATTTTTAAAGGAGCGGTTGGTGCACTTGATGGTACTTTGATACATGCTGTTGTCCCTGCTAGTAAGCAAGATTTATATAGAGGAAGGGGAAAAGGAGAGTGTTATCAAAACGTATTAGCAATTTGTGACTTCAACATGATTTTTACATTCATTGTGGCGGGTTGGGAAGGGGTAGCACATGATTCCAGAATATTATCAGAGGCCTTATCAGATACAAATGCTCCATTCCCGTTACCACCATCAGGTATATAAATTGTTTTTAAATATTTCGTGCTTTAAATTCCTAATTATTTATATATCTTTACAGATAAATATTATCTTTGTGATGCCGCTTATGCACACATACGAGGATTTATGGCCCCATATCGTAATGTAAGGTATTGGCTTGGAGATTTTCGTAGAAATCGTGCATTGACCGTTAAAGAAAAATTTAACCATGCACATGCAAAACTACGAAACGTTATTGAGCGTTCGTTTGGTGTTTTGAAAGCACGGTTCCCTATATTGAAGAGGATGGCACCATTTCCGTTGGTTACACAAACGAACATTACCGTTGCATGTTTCGCGTTGCATAATTTTATAAGGAAAGAGGGTCTTAGCGATGATTTTTTTACACAATACGATCAACCCGATGTGTCCTTTGAAAATTGTGATATGCACGTTGATGCTGAGGAAAATGATGTTGAAGAACATGGTACCGCATCAGATAGAGAATATATGACTCAATTAAGAGATGAAATTGCTGACCAGTTAATGCAGAATGTCGAATAGACGATTTATAAATGTAATCGTATGATTTTATGAATATTATTGTAGTGTTGTATGACTTTTATTTATATTTTAATGTATTTCTATGACTTTTATTTATATATTAATGTATTAGTTGTTTTTAAAGTTTAAAAAATAAATTTAGTTTAATTACAGAATATTTCAGCATTCTGCAGATGTTAAACAAAACAAACAGTCTTTTTCTTGCAGACTGCAGACATTTGGTCCACCTTTTCTGCTGCAGATGTCTGCAGATGTGGTCTGCAGACTGCAGACGTTTTCCTGCAGAAAAAACAAACAGCACCTTAATCAATGCCAATTGACTACTCAATCAATGCCAATTGACTGCAACCCGATAACACCCCCTTCTCCAGATGAAACGCCAATCTTCGTATACATAAGACACGCCAAAATGGACAATACCAAACCCCCAAATCCGTTCACGATTCCCACCCTTATGGTATGTAAATCGCAGATGACGATGCCAACAGCAATGAAGAGGATACAAAGAGACTTGCAAAGAGAAATTTGCCCTAATATGCTAATTGTCAACTGGAGGTACATCATCCAAGTTCTTTCCTTTGATTTTTCCATCTCTGTCCTCTGTTTGTAATGCTAATTACCTGATACTGCTCTAATTGTAGGCTAATGTTAAATATGCAAATACATCAGCTTGAAAAATATCTTTGGTCTTGTTAAAGCAACCAGAGGTGTCGGATAATGGTTGGTTTGAAGGCGGTGGCATTTATACCAACGGTGATAACTCCATCAAAGGATTTTTTTAGTTTATGCAAGAAGCCAGTGGTCTACCTCCCATCTCTTGTTCACTATGTGTGTTAGGTTGTGTTCTTGAAGCTCCGACTTTCATATCTGATTAACATAAAAATCATACGAAAATGCTTTACCATTAATCTAATTTACTATTTCAATAGTTTTGTAGTTCAATGGTTACTCAAGAGTTAGCTGGTGAATTTGTGGCTTGAAAACAAATGTAACTTGAGTGAGAAGTAAGATAATAGGTCTCAAACCACAAGTCTTCATAGATTTATATTCATGCTCTTGGTGATACCACCGATGACTACTTTCATCCACAACACTTAATGTCAGAAACTTTAAGTTTTACTCAAATTATGAATTATGTAATTGACCTAGGTTTTTAAATGTTTACCCAAAATGTTTGATAAATTTATTGATGTCGATCTAGAATTGAATCAATTTATGTCTAGATATGATCATTTTGTTTGGTGATTGTGATGTGAGAAATTGTTATATTTTGATTCAAACTTTAGGACCTCATTTCAATCCATTACACAAAGATCTTATGGCTTGTTGGGATGAGGGCACCCTGCAAGTTATTTGAGTAACATTGTTGCTGGCCAAGATGGTTCGTGCTCCACTACTTTAAAACTGGTGAGTTTAGGCTTGATTCGTCTACAATCATTTGACATTTTGATCTTTTTAGTTCTGTTTATACATGAACACAAAAGGTTATGATTACAGCCCCATTAAGGGATGATGACCAGAGTCATGATATAGAAAATGGATAATCAAGAAATGACAGAGACAATTTAAGTGTTGGTTATTAGTTTTAAAACCATACAATTTATGAATATCAACTCATTATGCAGTGGTTGCTAAGGTATTAATTGAAGGTAAAAATGTATCTTATAACTCAAATGACTACATATATTTGGTTTGGGAATGGGAAGATAAAGAAAATGTTTTTTTCTCATATAATTGAAAATCTCAATGTTTTTTGAACAGATTTGCTTATTTTTTTTTATTTTGGAAATTAAAAGTACTTTTTTTGTTGGATTATCTGATATGGTTTTTAGATTCCATTAAGAGGGTTGCATTTGATTTTTCGAAGGGTTGTTCATGCTAATAGTGATGATCTTGGGAGAGGTAACAACACATGATTATGCAACATTTCATTTTTATTTGGTTTTTTATATGCTCTAAAGTTAGAACTACCTATTTCATGACATCATTATAAGACATATTGAAGACATTTATGGGTATTTTAGGAATTTAACTAATAGTAATTCATTTCATGGTACTTACGAATTGGTTATGGTAACTTACGAATTTGTATCTTTCTCTCTCAGCTAATACTAACAATTTGAAAATGAAGCACGATACTTCTAAAATCTTCCAGTCTAACATACATACTATGATATGGGCCATTCTCTGTTGTTATCATCAGCGTGGAACTAAATATTCGTTTAACAAAATTTTAGATCAACTGATCATCGTTTCTCTTTATTAAAGAATGTTCTTGACTTTAACACTTATTTTATTTGTTTTTTTTGCATTGTTATCTAAGAGGTGTTATTAGGTTTCACTCTTCAGTAAAAATCTAGCATTCAGGTTCATTTACACTTTGTACAACTTGTATTTACTTCGTAATCATGTTATGAGATTAATAAATTACCTAAAGAAACATGTCTTGGTCCATTTCTTTATAGAAAAAGCTACACAAACGGGTACATGTATGTTTATTATTTCTTGTTTCATGATTCCCTTGATTTGTATGGATGCTGATTAAATTTGAAGCGGCAAAAATAGGCGGGTTAAGCAGGTTAGGAAATTGATTAACATGTTGAAATATTTAACCGTTTTATACAAATTCAAATTGGTTACTTTGGGTGACCCATTAGCACTTTTTGTTTGTTTTGTTTTATGCAGGTAAAATAATAATATGGGATTCCTAATGTAATGATTTGGAAGTTTAATCATTAGACAACATTTTGGGTATTTTTGACTCATCTGACCCTTATAATTTTCTTGACAACAATTTGTTGAGGTGTTGGGTTGTTTTAGCCGGAGATGTAGTGACTAACTTGTTTTTTGCCACATCATATCAGTTTTGTTACCAAACTTTTTTTTCTTTGATTATTTCTAATATCTTTGCTTTCAGATATTATTTTATTGTCATCAATAGATGGCGTAGAGATGGAAGGGAGATACTGTTAATCATCACACATAGTTTGAGCATAAATTAGACCTACAATAGTACTTAAACACCTGTTGTGCCAATATCCTATTCTGAATAAACATATGCCTATTTTTATGCACACTTCAACCTCAAACTAATTGTTGTGATCAAGAAGTACTGTTGTTTTTGCACCAGATTAACAAGTTCTAAAAGTCGTCGGCTTGCACATCTACAGTGCTACTTTAGGCTAGAAAACAACCTTGTTTCGGTGTTGTTTGACAAAATTCATACTCTATCTTATGGCCATGACAATGATGATGGCCATAACATTGCACGGTTGACATTTCTGGTTAAATTATTGATATATTTTTTGGCGGTTGACATTTCTGGTTAAATTATTAATATATTTTTTGGGTGAATGCAGGTTATACTTATACGGAGTTAAATCAATGATTGCTATCTGTGGAGGCAATGTTGTTGATGTCAACGAGAACAACGTATCCCATGAAGGAAGACTAAAAGGTGTCTCTGGTACAACATTATGGTTTTATAAATGGAGCTTCAGACCAGTAATGTTACTAATGTACTAGAATGTATTTAATGAGTTAACATTTAAGCTTGATATGTTTTATTTATGTATCTCAGTACCATTAGGCTGCCTGATTTATACATTATATATACATATAATATTTTGTATTAATAATTGTTACCTGAGAAACTCAACTCGCAATCTCTATTAGTGAGAGTGGCTCTTGTCATGCTAATAATAAGTTTTTCTATTATTCATTTCATGTTATTTTTAATGTTTTTAAATGTATGTTGACACAACTTTCTATGTTTATAACTTTGCTTAAACTTTGCTTTCATCCAGGAAACAAAAGATGAGGCGTGAGGTAAAAAATTATGCAACTCTTAAAATCTTAGTGATGAAAGTCGTTGTACGGTTATCAAGAAGCATATAAACACGATAACACAATGCCTCTTTAAATGTAATGATCACGTGAAACTCTTCATGCATGATGTATAACTTTTATGGTTTAACGCGTTGCAACGAGCGGTTATATATAAACTCATATAAACAAGTTTATATATATTTAGATTTTAATATATCATTTTGAGGTTCTTATATACGTTTAAAATCGAGCCGCTGCAAAAACCCGCTATATATATTAAAACAGAACTTTAGAGCTACAAGAAACTTTCTAGGTTTGTAGTCTGATGACAAAAGTTTGATTATTTGTAAAATAGATCCTTAGACCTACCTTCTTTTAAGTAATATTATTTTAGTTTCTTTTATAATATTTTGATTAATACTATTATTTAAATTGATTTGAATATACAAAAGATTTCAACATTATAAGAAGGATATTTTAAAAATTAATTTACCGTTTTAGTATGGTTCCACGGTTTGATGATTTAATGTTATTCAAAAAGGATCATGTACAAATCCCCGTGTAACTTTACAGATTCAATGTACTTATCTTAATCAAATAATCAACGTATCCACGTCACTTTTATTCATGTGATGTTGCCGGTGCGATGTGATGTTGCCGCTGCAACGCGCGGGTCTTTATAACTAGTTATATATAAAGAAATTAAGCATGCTTTGACAATCTAGCCACTTATACATGGTGCTTAAACCAATCGTTTTATGCTCTCAAATTTTTAAATGCCTTCAAATCTATAAACCCGCTTAATCCATACTCTAAGATATATATATATATATATATATATATATATATATATATAGAGAGAGAGAGAGAGATGGAGGTTCTACTAAAAATATATTTTGTCTAAGAATGATAAGAAATAATCTTAATCTTCTATTTCTTAATCAATGGCTAAGATGATAATGTTGTAAAAAAAAGGTGGAAGAGAACCACTTTTGTTGACTTTTTTGAGTTTCCCCCAATTTTTTAAACATTTTTAACTTTTTCATGCTAGATTATTTTTTAAAACAAATTGCACCATGAAATCAAGATTTTTTTCCTTTTCAAATTGAGTATAGTATTATTATACTTTTTTACAAAAATTGTGCTAGATTTTAACATTTTTGTGTTGTACTTCATAAAAAATTGTGCTAGATTTTAACATTTTTGTGTTGTACTTCATAAAACAACACAAAATTGTGTTGTACTTCATAAAACAACATAAAATTGTGATGTATTTCATAAAAAACACAGTTTTGTGCTGTTTACGTCAAACAACATAGTTTTATGTTGTAATCCATCAAAACAGCACAAACTGCGTTGTATTTCATAAAAAAGCACAGTTTTGTGTTGTTTTACATCAAACAACACAGATTTGTGCTGTATTTTATCAAAACAACATAGTTTTTGCTATATTTCATCAAAACAACACAAAATTATGTTGTATTTCAAAGAAATCACTATTTTGTGTTGTTTTGCGTCAAACAACACAATTTTGTGCTGGTTTTGTCAAATAGCATAGTTTTGTGCGGTTTTACGTAACATGTTCTATGTTGTTTTACGTCAACACAATAAGGCCTCTTGTGTTGTTTCTGTGGAGTACTATGTCAAAATATCAAACAACAAAGAAACAACACTTTCTTTGTTATTTTAATGTTCATTATTTTATGTTAATATACAAGTTTTGTGTTGTTTTGCATTAGGACAACAATCTATATGTTGTTTTGTACTTGAACAATCAACGTGACAACTGAGTGTAATAAAACGAATGACATTCGAGTATCATTAATCATTGATGTCATACACCATCATTATTCACTACCTCCTATTACCACTATCATTGACTACCGAGTCATTGTCTTAAAACACTACCGATTAACACCCACCGCTCAAGTTAATACCTCTAATCATCGATTAGTTGTTGTATGTAATTACGGAGTTTAAAATAAGGAGACATTTAGAATTTGGTTGTATTTTGAGGTTAATTATTTATAGGGTTTATTGTTGAATAGAGTGTGTAAAAAATGTGCTAAATTTTTAAAAGGAGAAAGAGAATTAGATAAAATGGATAATAGACCAAAATATCCTTTAGCCCTATTTTCTAGTTTTGTTACATGTCACCACCTCATTTTTTTCTTATACTTCTTAGGCAAATATTATTTTTTATTTGAACATCCTCATATCCTCATATACATATATATATATATATATATATATATATATATATATATATATATATATATATATATATATGTAAGGCCCTGTTTCCGCACCTCACAGTTGGTCATTCACAACAGTAATTACATAAAACGTTACATAATACAAATTTAAGCAGCGGAATTAATTTTAACAAAAGTTATTCATTTCATTATAAACACTGTTGTTAAGTAATACACCATAGTTAGTCATGTTACAAAATAATAGTTCAACTGCATTACAAAACAACAGTATTATCATATATGAATGGATGTCAGTCATGCCCCGCCGAGTAGCTTCACCTGCGTGTCATCCTCAACAACATTTTACCTACCAACTGAAAAATACATAAAACTCAACGTTGCTGAGTGAGTCCCAACTTTATAATAAAACATACTTACTTTCATTTAAGAACCATTCTATACTTTTGCGTGCGATCACACATCATACGTACACATAGGTAATATCATTATTATCTTCATCATTCGTTCATTTCATACTTTTATCATTATCTTTCCGAGTCTTTTGCGATAACAGGGTCGCTCACCTCATTAGCAATCTCAAGGATTGCACTTTATCCGAGTCTTTTGCAACAACAGGTTCGCTCACCTCATTAGCAAGCTTAATGATTGCACTTTATCCGAGTTTTTTGCGACAACAGGGTCGCTCACCTCATTGTCAATCTTAATGATTGACCATGTGTGCATCCTTCGGGGTAGTTAACCCGCATCACAGTTGAGCTAACGACAACAAGGCCGTGCACCTCTATATATTTGCTTGCAAGACTTTCATTCATTCATTTACGTTCCACTTTTCTTCACCATTAATCTTTCACTTCATTAATGATAATACTTTTCGTTCCGATCATAAACATACCACATAGTGTCATACAATATTAAAAATATTATTAATAATGATAATAATAAAGATGTCGGTAATGATAACAGCAATAATAAGAAATCATAGTGACCATCATAATTATGCCTGGATTCGAGCATTTAATAACCCTAGTCAAACCTCGTCCAAACCCTAATTGCACAGACTCCCATAAAATTCCAGTAAATAAATTCTAAGTGTTGGGCGCATGGGCCCTGTTCAGACGCACGGGCCCTGTTCAGACGTCTGGCCCTGCACTTAGTCATCCTGAGCAAACTTTCTAGACGGTTGGGCACTATTCAGATGCATGGGCCTGATTTAGACGCATGGGCACTTACACGGTTGGGCACTATTCAGGCGTTTGGGCCTATACAGCCATTTTTCCACTTAGACGCATGGGCCCTGTTCAGACGCATGGGCCCTGTTCAGGCGGTTGGACATTTTGTGCGGTTGGGAACACTTAGGAAACTAAGCCGTTGGACGCATGGTCCACTGTTTAGACGTTTGAGCATCTAACTTCTACTATTCAGCCTATTTTCAGTCTCAAATTTACACCTAACATGTTCTAAGCATAGTTCTTACATCCTAAGCAACAAAATACATACTTAGTCATATCCATAACCTTGTTTACACCCAAAACACACACCCACCCACATACACCTTCACACGCACATACGGGTAGAAAGTTATTTCTATAAAAACATTCACACATGCATTTTCCAGCCCAAAATCGTTAAAAACATGTTAAAAAGGGAATTCTAGAACTCACCTTGTTTTGTTTTCGGGTTTGATACCCTTCTTTGAGCTTCCCAGACGGTTCTAGCACCTAAAACCCACACACACACAACCCGAGCACCCAATCACATTTATAAGCACATAACCGAGACTAGAAACTTCTAAAGCATCATAAATTCGAGATTTCTTACCAAGAACTTCGAATTTCCTGCTTCTTCTAAAATCTTCCGAGAGTTTCTGCTCTCTCTCTCTTTCTCTCTCTAACAAAATCTGAATGTCAAGGTGTAAGAAGCAACATGGGCGGCCATGTTGCTTTATTCACAAACTCAATGTTGTTAGGACCGGATCGGACCGGCCGGTCCGACCGGTTCGACCGCGAATCGGTGGCTGGTCCGGTCCGGTCGAGGGTGGATCGTTTTTGGAGCATTGAACCGGCCGGTTCGAACCGAGTCGCCGGTTGGACCGGCGAACCGGTTCGGTTCCGACCGGATTTTGAATTTTTTTTTTTTTTTTTTTTTTGATTTTAGTGGGTAAAAACGGGGTGTTAAACCATAAATTAGTACTTTGTATATACAAATATAGTTAAGTTTTATATATAACTATAAAATATATGTATAAATCATATATAAATTACTTATATTTAATTACATATATAAATATAATTAAAATATAGTTAAATCCGGTCCATCCGGTCCGACCGGTCCGACCGGTCCGACCACCAAACCAGTAAGCCGTCCGGTTCGACGTCCGATCCGGTTCTGAGAACATTGCACAAACTTTTCAAAAGTTGTGTCCTTTTGAACACTTTCAACCCCTCAACTTGGGTTAACTTATATTTTCTTTCTTTTCCTTTGCTTTTATTCTTTCTTTTTACCTTTAAAAATAACCGGGTGTTACAATATATATATATATATATATATATATATATATATATATATATATATATATATATATATATATATATATATATATATATATATATATATATATATATATATATATATATATAGGAGGGGGATCAAATGAAAACCATGTTTATAATTGAAAACCGTGAAAACTACTACTACCCAATCATATAATTCATCATTGATTTATCTTTTTAATTGTTTAAAGTATATTTTAGTAAATTTCAACCTTATTTTTTGAAGTTATTATATATTTTTTAATAAAAACTCCAAGTAACGTCGATGATGACGAAATGACTTACGTATACGTAACTTGTATGAGTTACATGTACGTAACTCGTAGTTGTACACATGGTAACGCGTACTTACATATACATAACATTTACATATACGTAACTCTTAGTTATACACTTTGTAACACATACTTACATATTATTTTACAGAATTGCCCTTTAGTTTAAGCGTTTAACTTT
This sequence comes from Flaveria linearis, assembly GCA_024085815.1. Lineage (NCBI taxonomy): Eukaryota > Viridiplantae > Streptophyta > Magnoliopsida > Asterales > Asteraceae > Flaveria > Flaveria linearis. The sequence goes on from CM044011.1 coordinate 14,405,600, forward strand.
AACTCGTTATAACATGCGGCCCATACCAACCCATGAAGTAATATTTTGGTCCAATCAAGCCCATATTCAATTACATGGGTTGAGATTGTCATGACCTCTCTACCATTTCCAAGGGCGGAGGATAGTGGGGTTCGGGGGAGGGGCCGCCGCCACCTCTCTTTTTTTCATCGGTAGTGTTAAATTTTAATCTGTTAGTGTAAATTTTTGATCCGGTAGTGTAAATTTTTATATAAATATTGAGTTCACCCCTCCTAAAAAATCAATTTTGCCCCCTTCCCTCCTACGGGGATGTTTAAGCTCCGCCACTGACCATTTCGTATCTTCCTTGAATTATGCTAATTTTCAGTTGGGCGACGTTGTCTTGTTTGCCTTTGTCTAGCTGACCCATGTACGAGTTTCGAATAAGCTTTGATTTAAGGAAGCGTATGAAAAAGATTAGAGAATGGAGAAGCGAGAGCAGGTATTGCTAGTAATAAATAAAATTGTTAAATGAATAGTTAGTTGGTGAAGAGTTAGTTTAAAATGGAAATTTAAACGCCCTTGGTTTTGTAGAAATGAATAGTCAGAAAGAAAGTTAAAGCTCAAAGTATTGAACCTAAAGTATGAATCTTTCTTAAACGACCCATGTTAAGGTTGGTTGACCCGTTTGATAAAGTGGTTAAATTTGCTAACATGAAATCCGAGTATTTTCATGTTGTTACCATTTATAGATGCTCTTTGGAAACTTCAAAGAACCAACATTCAAAATTGACAATCAACTTTAAAATTATGCCAAACAGAAATAGAAAAACATAAACGTTCAAAACTCTACATTTCCAAACCAACATTACTGTTTACGAACATACGACAGATCAACAAAATCGAATTTTTGGATGTTTTTACCAACAAATATGTTGCCTATAAAAACAGTCAAAAATTCATGCTTTTTCGGCCAAAAAACAACGTTAGACCAACGAAATACTTATAGCCGTTATAGGTACTGGAATCTAAATAGTCTGCAAAAAGAACAAAGCATGAGTCCCTAAGTTACTCTCGGAAGATCATCAAATGCATACCCGTCAAAACCGATCTCATTTTCAAGCTGCCCGAAGCTTTCTTGAGGCTGCATCAAAATATCAAGATTTGTACATAATTATTTTACATAATACAACGATTATAACAATGCATCACTAAAGATTTTACTTTTACCTGTTTAAGAATTGCAGATAGGAGGTCATCTTGATTGCTCCCCACGCCATTACGCTGGGACCCACTTTCATCATCTACAGACAAGGATGTGACGGGTCCCGTTTTCTTGCATGATGAATAAGATAACCAGTCGTTGTAAGTCGGGTTTGGAAAGGTAGAATTGGGTCTGATCTGGTTCGAGTCGTTTAAAACATTGTAGCTTGGAACAAACCCGCTTCCTGAAACTTTTGTTCCTAGGCCATGCGACAGCATTCCACTGAGCAAACTTTGACTTTGACTTTGACCTTGACCTTGACCAGCCATTGGCATCAAAAGTTGACTATTAACACCGTTGAACGAATGGTGTCGGGATTGATGCAAGGTCACGAACTGCTTCGGTTGCATAGTTGTTGGAATGCCATGAAGTAACTGTGGGGATTTGACTTCTCCATATCTCAACATTGGATTACCAAAGCTCAATGTGTTTCTTTGATCAATTGCAGGCATAGGCATTGGAGATTTTGAGCTGGGTGAGCGACCGATAACTGCAGCTTGGAGTGTCGTGAGGCTTTGACCAGGGAGTTGACCACCGGTGGATAGACCTTGATGATCATAACCTGCATCGGGGAAACCCATAAACGAGGCATCGATGGGGCCTAGATGTTGTGAACCACTGAGCCTTCTAAGATAAAGACGATATTTCTGCACCAAATATGTACACTTGTGAACATTTCTTGTAAAGAAAAGAACTAAATTTGATATCATAAAGTTCCAAATTTTATCGGCTTTAATTTCACCAGTTAGAAAACACGATGAAATTATAAGGTACCTGAAGATGACTGGCGACATTTTCGCGGCTTAGACCTGGAACGTTCATCAGCTCCAAGATTTTTTTTGGCACAGCTTCTGCAGTGATATTAGATTCAAGAAATGTACAAATCATAAGTTAACTTTTAAATCAAGTTAATGTTGTAATAACACATTTTAAAAGTGTAAAGTTGTATTGAAACTGAACAACATGAGATGTTTATGATAAAATATGCACCAATTCCATCAAAGTTGAAATAAAATATGGAAAACTCAAGAAACAAGTAAAAAGGTTCTTACTATCGATCCCGAGCTGATTAACTGCTGATACAAATTGTTGATGAAGTTCTACAGACCAAACGACACGAGGCTTCTTTGAAGAACAAGATTCATCTCGTTCCTCAGATTCATCCTCATCGTCTTTCCTCCTCTTTGCATTCTTCCAATTATGCCCTTCATTTGCAGAAGACGTATAGTCAGCATCTTCTGTAACTTTCTGATGTTGATCAACATCCTCAGCACTTGTTAACGGCTCGAAATCTTTCCACTCGTTTTTCCTCCTTCGTACGACATGTTGCCATATATTGCGCAAGGCCTCGAGGCGAACGGGTTTTATTAAGTAATCACATGCACCATGCGTTACACCCTTCATTACTACACTGCTGCTATCATCAGCTGACATCACTGTAAAATTGACCATATTATGAACTGAAAGTCAACAACAGGATGAAATTCAAGCGAATGGTGTTTGACTTGCGAATAATATCACGTGTTATACAAATTTGTTAATTGTCCAAATCCAAAAATCGAAAGGGGATGAATGAGCTAATTACCAAGTAACTAAGGAAACAAAAACATGATTTTTTTATTGATAAATCATTGCGTTAACTATCAAAATTGAAGGTCAACCACAAGAAAAGACTCTAATTCTGTAAATTAGACTGGTTGACTTGCTAATGATTCTTTGGATTATGCAAATTTCACCAACAATTCAACATATTTAACTTTAAAAATATGAACTTTAATATGACCAATCATGTTATTGAACAGATCATAAATTGGAAGTCAACAAACAGTGACTGCCTTATTGATAATTACATCAGTTATGCAAATCTGAACAGTAATTAAAGATATTCAAACCAAGAGACTGAAAATTTTCGCTTAAATAAACATGCATTCAACTGCAACAAGAATTTCAATTCAATAACATGAATAAATTCAAATGAAAGAGTGGTTGACTCATACAAACTATGCCAATTAGTCAAAAATTTAAACAAAACATAACATGAATCTCAAAACAGAAAATTAACACGCGATAAACACGAAGAAACTCAATCGAATACGCAATCTTACTGATCACAGGAAGATCCATCTCAAGCCCAATGTGTTCAAGAAGCTTGAATCCATCCATATCAGGCATATGAACATCACTCAGAACTATATCACACCCGCTTTTGTTTTCCCTCAACAATGATAACCCAATCTCAGCTCGATTGCATATCGTCACTGCACATTAACAAACAATTATTCAACAGCATATAACATTCTTCAAAACAATCAAAATTCAACGTCAAATTGGGCGATAAAACACCTCCAATTGCGTTAATGATTACAATTCCACAACAAACCCTAGCATTCCTGCCATCTAATTGGGTGATTTAATCTTCAATTTCATCAACAACCCTGAATCTAATTGGGTTTTCTCTTCGATTTACAGTAGACAACTGTGTAAAACTTTAAACACAATGGGTGTATTACCTTCATAGTTGCATTTCTTCAACATCTTCTCTAATATCACGAGACATGTGGGATCATCGTCTACAACAAGAACACGAAGTCCCGCCGGAAACTTGTCCGGCACACCGCCGGCGCCGGCGGACTTCCATGAAGCACAACTTGAACCGGGCATCATCAATCTGAGTGATTCTTCGAAACCCAATTGAAATCAAAGGAAAATACGCATACCCGTTGAAGAAAATTTCAAAAAACACACAACAGAATCATCCACGAGTTGTGGGTTTATATCGCCATTTTTATGCATAATCTTGACTAAAGGAGAGAGAAACCAAGAATTTATAAAAGAAACCGTTTTCAATTTCTGAATATTTGAGGTTTATTTCGCTTCTTCTTATAAGTGTTGTGTTTCCTTTTTTATGTTTTTTTTATTAAAACAACCGTTTTTACAAAATGTGAGGTAAGACTTTGGGCTTACAACACAGGTATTATCATGTTTTCATAAGTTAAAAATAACGTAAATATTAAACATGTAAAAAATTTGTTTAACTATCTATATATTATTTTTATAATTTTTTTATATGTTTTTATGAACTAATATGTGAAATAATGAAGTCTAGTTTCTTAATTTTAATTACTTTTAAAAATATAAAAAATTAAAAAAATACTTTTTTATTAAACAAGTTTAGTCGTATTATAAACAAGTCGGCAATTATCATCTAATCAGATCGTTAAGTGATCTGATTATTTTTGTTTGAGTTAAGTTAAACATCACATACGTTTTAAATATATGTCGTATTAATGATATTTTAATTAATAGTTATTAGACATATGTTTGATTTAGACATTTTTTTATAACGGTATTTTAGGTTTGAATTTCGGAAGGAATTTATTTTGAAAATTCGGTGTATCTTCATATGATTTTATATATTTAATGCAGTATCTATTGGAGGCAAAACCAAATAATATGGAACTTTGTCATCAACATGGAAAGTGATAAATTAAGAATAAGATTACACTGAATGTTATTTGTTATTATTATTTGTAATAAATATGCAATGAATACGTTTTCCTATATATAATCATTGCAATGCAATATTAATTTATCATCACTAATTACCATTAGTTTTATTACCAAACTTATAATCATTAAAAGATTTATTATAACAAAGTTTGGTTGCAATTTTGGTGCTGGTGGCCCTCAAGCTTTCATATATCAAAAGTGAAAAACAATGTTAGCCTCGTCATGAAAATGTTTTATGTGACTGTCTTAATAAGAAACTAATTATCGGGTAGAGTAAACGACTCGGATGAACTATTAATTAAGAATGATAGAGTTAATGTATACTTAACGGTTGGTGAAAAGTATTTATAAACGAGGATAAGATGATCAATGACCTCTATTTTACCTTTTTTTTTTTTTTTGAAAAGAGACCTCTATTTTACCTATCTCTTTATACTAACGTATATTCATGCTGGGTCCGGTGGAATATTATTATTTAATTGCCTAATTAAATGTTATAGGGTATGTACATATAAGCATGATCTTGACAGTTGCACGTGTATGTAGATGCGTAAGATTATAACCATGATTCGTTTTGTTATCCAAGATTACATTGGTGTACAATATTTTATGGCTCGAGTCATATGGATCTAGTCGCTTCGGGGGGTTTGATGGTTCAAAATCTAGAATGTAAAAATCTACGTGTTTTAGATTGATGGTTCGAGATCCGCATCTTAAAGATTCATATGTTTTAGATTGTTGACGTCTCCATTTCAGAAACCCTACTTTTATGTTGTAAGTTAATGAGATTAAGCTTCGGACTTACGGTATATACAAGACACAGTTGCGTATTATTTTTAACTATTTATTTTGTTTATTTTCATGTTGAATAATCTAATGTAAAAGCTTTTCTTTATTTAATATCTATAGACCATTTGACAATTAACATATCAGGAATTTTTCAACATGGAAAAATGAAACTGAAATAAATTTGGATAATTTGAAAAAACTTTCATTTGAAATAATTAAATATCATAAGCATGTCATTTTTTGTATGGAATTAGACAAATTCTCTGGCTATCTACCTTAAAAGAATCCTTCAAATATTATCATATGAATATGCTACAACTTCCAATAACTTTTATAAAGTAAAAAGTAAAAGTTAATGAAATTTAATAAAATAAGAAAGAAAAGTAAAAAGTAAGTCATGGAAATGAATATACGGAATCTGCTAATATTTAAATATGAACTGTTTTAATGATAAATTATATATTTATTGCGTAATAACATATTAAATGATCAGTAGGCAAAATACATTGTCAGTTTTTTTTACTAAACTAGTCATTTTAACAGTAGTGCGTTGCGACTGAGACATACGAATAAACATATACTACAATCGACCCAACTTATTTTCAAACTAAATTTACACGACATGTTAAATAATAAGAACTTATACCGACGATCGAAAAAGTATATAAATATCACATGACTCCAAAGAGAATTTACGTTAAAACTTTAAAAAAATCAAAACATATAAAAAACAAGCATGTGCGGTGATATCATACGTACTCTGATAAAGTATAGACTACAATTATTTTGACGCATTTTAAATCAATATTTGCTTCAACAGGCAAAGAAATTTTTTGTCAAACCCAACATCAAAGAGGGTCAAAAACTAAAGAAAAAAAAATCTTGTGTTCAATTTTAAAGAACCCCAAAATCTACTATTCTTTTAGTTTTAAAAATTAATATATAGATAATTCTTATATAATTTGAACTCTTTTGCAGCGTACGGGTAGCGCTGTAAACAAGTCGACTCGAATTGAGCCTAGTCAAGGCGGGTTTGAGCTTGACTTGTTTTAAAACCAAGTTGAGCCGGGGCGGTTCATTTATTTTAACGAGCTCAAAATTTGAGTTCAGGGTTGGCTCCTTTATAAACGAGCTAAGCCGAGCCTGCTTGCAATGCAAACTTTTTTTACATTTTTAAAGAATATTTCTTTTATTTTTTGTATATATTCATATATATAAAAATTAAATAATATCTCTTCCATTTGTTTATCTTGATTGTTAGAAACAAATATATAATACTATTATTTTAAGAAGTATAATCATTTTTTATACTTTTAAAATTAGTTTCTCATTGTGTAATATCAAAATAATTATATATATATATATATGTATGGATGTTTAAAAAAAATTCATGTCATAAATTTTTATTTATATATTATATAAAGTATAATTTAGGTTTTAATTTAAACAAGCTAACGAGTGATCCAACGAGCTAGTTAACGAGCGAGCCACGAGCCGAGCTGATTTTGGCTTGGGCTCGGCTCATTTAAAAACCGAGCCGAGCCGGCTTGGCTTACTTATACATGAGCCGATTTTAAGCGAGCTTTTTTTAAACTATTTTCAAGCAAGCTTCTAGCAAGCCATGAGCTACGAGTTTTTTTATACAACGCTACCTACGGCTTGACAGCATTGATTGATTAAATTCGCATGATGTTAAATAATTTTTTCGGGTCATAATTACTGGTGGGGATAGATGTTCATTGAACTTCTAATTTTTTTTAATTTATCTATTAGCAATCGCATTTCTTACTAGAGATTAAGCTTGTGCAATCCGATGTCTTTGCTAACTCTAATACATATGTTGCGATAATGGCAGATTAAACACATAAATGAAAAACGTATAATGAAGATCCAAACATGTTTAAAACATATATTATATATAGTGCAGGAGATCAAGTTGAAACAGTAGAATTTGAATATTTAAATTGTAAACTATTTGAGGGTTTAAATTATAAACTCGAGTGTTGATCCTTAAAACTGCTATTCATAAGCATATACAATGAGGACATTTTCTTGTATAACTTTCAAAAGTGTTATATTGCTACACATTGATTAAAAGTTTTAGTTATGTTATTATAATGTTTCATTTTATTTTTTATGTGACAATGGTGTAAAATATATATGCTTATTGAATGATGTATGTTGTTCATTTGCATTGTTATCTTCTAGCCACAAACCGCCCCAATTATTAAGTTGTTTTATTGCTTCCTTAGTCACATACCATAAGTGCAATGCTTCCCAAGGGAATATAGAAAAAAATAATGACTCTAAAAGTCATACATTTGTGGAATTTATATAAAAAAGTCTATATGAAAGGTTGTTGACTAAGGAATATTCACCACAATAGGACCAAACATGAGAGGTAGTTTCATCTTGACTAAACAAGTGAATTAAAGAATCATGTCGACCCCTAACGAAGAAATTAAATTTATGCAACATTTTGAAAGTGCATCTATCTAATGTGTGATCAATATGAAGAGTCATTCTTAGGAATCTTACAAAAGGGCTTTTACTTTTATCTCATATAAAATGTTATATGAATTTGTAGTCAAGAATAAAGAAAAAGTATATAACAAATTCTTTATGTAAAAACATGAATAATTCAATAATGACCATACCTACTATTTTAGTTGTTTTGAGGAGAAAGAAATGATTGTTGGATTTTTTGAAGAATAACCTCTTCTTAACCCACCTACCATATCTCGTTAGGAAGATTATGTTAGTGTAATTCCAATTTAATAAAGTTTTGGAGTATAGAATGTCTAAAGAATATAGTTCAGGGACTGTTCTTGTAATTTTTCTTTAAAAGTTTGTTTAGTGGTCATTAAGTAGTTAGTTGTTGTTTGTCTTTGTGATAACACACACACAATCCTTTCATCCCTGTAAAAACGATTTGAGTGAATAAAGAGTTCTTCATTGTTCTTCATCTTCTTGATTTTCGTTTTCTTCTTGATACTCACTTTTATGTGGTATTGAAGGCCATCTTCAATGTTCATGGCCTCTGGGAAGTGATTGAACCACCGGGGGGTGCTGTTCTTGACGCGAAGAAGAATAGCACAGCAATTGCATACCTCTTTCAAGCTATACCGGAAGAATTGGTCTTACAAGTTGCCGATCGAGCCACTGCGAAAGAAATCTGGGATACTTTGAAGACGAGATTCGTAGGAGTCGACAGAGTAAAGAAGGCGCGACTTCAAAATCTAAGAAATGAGTTTGAATCTTTGAAAATGAAAGAAGGAGAAAGTATAGATGATTTCGCTAGCAGATTGGGTGCGATCACATCTAAGGCAGTGCAGTTGGGAGAGCCGATGCAGGAATCAGTAGTTTTTTAAAAAACTACTTGACTCAGTACCAGATCGCTTTATCCAAATTGTAGCTTCAATAGAGCAATTTGTCGATCTTGAAACATTACTACTACCAGAGGCAATTGGACGCCTGAAAGCCTCCGAAGAAAGAACAGGTATGAAGAATAAGATGCAAGGCAAAGACTCAAAGGATGAACAATTGCTCCTAACCTACTCTGAATGGCAGGCAAAACAAAAGAGGCATGAGTCAAAACCGAAGAAACAGTATGAAAGAGGCTCGAAGTCAAAAATGAAAGGATGGATTTCGAACAAGGAGAAGCAATCTGACCCGGATGTAGCCAAGCCAAAAGGCAAGACTACAAAGGATAAGTCTCGGATCAAATGCTTCCTGTAACACCCGCAATTTTGATTAGACAAAGGGAAATAATAAGAAGAAAAGAAAAGAAAGAATTTTGGAGGAAAAGGAAAAGAAAGAGAAAGTAGAAGGGGGTTTTGTGTAAAAGTACAAAGAAAAGAGAAATATCTGATATACATAGGGATGGCTGCCCACTTTTCTTTTTCTCACAACCCCAAATCTTCGAAGTGTTCCAGAGAGAGAAAGAGCAGACCACGGGAATTTGAAGGAAGAACAAGAAGAAGAAGAGGGCGGATTCGAGGTACAAGGTCTCACGACGACGGGTTTTGAAGAAGCCATACCCAGCAACACAATGTGAGTTCTAAGACCCCTTCTTTTAAGCATTTTTGAACGATTTTGGGGCTGGAACACATAGTGAAATTGTTTTCGAGCCATGAGCTCTCAATGTGTGTATATACGTATGAGTATGAGTGTGTATAAGGTCCGATTGGGCTGCTATGCTCACTGCAGGTAAGATTTCTAAGATAAGTAGACAAATCTCAGCAGGTAGACCGAATGTGTACTGCTGATGCATGTTTTAGAAGTTATTTTTATGATATGCATGATGTTTAGTTGATTCTAAGTAACTGATGTGGTAAAACTGTGCTAATGTATGTTGAGATGATGTATGGATTGTAGAAATGGCGCAGGTTAAGTTGCAGGTTGCCTTACTCAACCGTATTGTCCAAATGCGGTTGTGGTCAACCGCATTAACTAATGCGGATGACCAGGGAGAATGCGGTTAAGGCATCAGGCCACCGCATTGAGTAATGCGGATGACCAAGTAAATACGGTCAAGGCCCTTCCTTCATCCGCATTAACCCAACACGGGTACACGATATACAGTTAAGGCGGTAAACCGCATTAACCAATGCGGGAGACTAACTCAGGAATGCGGTAAGTCATTCCTCATCCGCATTGACTAATGCGGATGAGGTAAATTAATGCGGATAAGGTATTACTCATCCGCATTGACTAATGCGGATGATCAGACTAATGTGGATGAACCAGAATGTGAAATGCGGATCAGGCTTAGTAAGATCTGATTAATTTGAGGAAAATGAGTAACATAGGCATGATAGTGATGATGATGTTGTATGGTTGTACCGGTTGTATGCCATATATGAATGATGCCTTGTAGGATGATGAATGAATGTTATGTGTATGTTCCTTATGATTATGTATGTTTATCTTTCCGAAAACTTTATGAATTATGGAAATGAATGAATGAAGTATTATGTAACGTAAAGTGAAAGATAATGAAAGAGGAACATGATGATGAATGCATGCATTAACGAATGAATGAACGTAATAAAGGCTTGCAAGCAAAATGAAGGAGGTGCACACCCCTGGCAGGTGTTAGCTCAACGGTGTACGGGTTAGCTACCCCGAAGGATGTACATCGGGTCAATCATTGAGATTGATAATGAGGTGAGCAACTTCGTGTTGCAAGAGACTCGGTTAGCAGGCAATCATAAGATTGTCACTGAGGTGAGCAGTCGCGCACTGCAAGAGACTCGGCTAACGTATGTTAGAAGTAAAGTGAAAAGATGAGTGGTGCATGTACCTACCCCAGGTGACTGGATCAGCTTTGTGCACAACGTTCGTGGCTAACCACCACAGGTCCAGCACCAGTAGTATGTATGATGAACGGGGGTATTGTACATGTCACCGAATGTAATGAACGTTCGAACGAAAGTAAAGAAAGTATGAATGAATGTAATGAATGTTCGAACGTAAGTAATGAATGTAAGAATGAAAGTAAAGTACGTACGAATGTACGTGAAGTATGTATGTATGAAAGTAAATGAGAATGATGAAGTGTACACGAATGAAAGTAAGTATTGAATGATGAGATAATAATAAAATTATCTACGTGTACGTATGATGTGTGTGAACACATGTATGAAAGAGCAGTTAATGAGAATGAAAGTATGTTTTATTATAAAACTAGAACTCACTCAGCAACGCTGACTTTTATGTGTTTTCCAGTTCGCAGGTAGTGTTGCTGAGGATGGCACGAGGCGGCTACTCAGCTCTTTTGGGATGGCATTCTCCATTTGATAATGCTGCAACGTCATGCGTTGTGGGTCTATAACGCGCGCAACTCATCACGTTGCATGCTACCATGAGATTTCTTGAGTATTCCCCTAAAAGGGATTATTTAAGGAATCTTCTTTAGATTTTGATAAGTTCGCCACGCATTGGAAGCGTGCGCGTAGCACATGCAACGAAATATGTTGCATGCGTGTGTCAAGAGTATTCCGTCAGGGTTCCGATGTACGGAATTACCTAAGGAATATTCTTTAGTATAAAAATATAATTTTTATATGTTTGAACTTAATATCTCCTCTAGAGGTCGCTGTATGATCTTATGAGGAGAAACAAAGTAGAGAAAGCTTCATTTGTAATTGAGTCAATGATGTAATGACTTTTATGAATGAATGAGATCGTATATATATTTTGTCATTTCCGCTGCGTTGATTTATGATTATATACATTATGTACGTTATATGTGCGATGAAGAACCAACAGTAAGGTGCCCGGTGAGCGGGGCCTTACACTTCCGATGTGAAGAATTTGGTCACTATGCTTCCGAGTGTCCAAAGAAGCTCAAAGATTCCGAAGCAAACTTGACTCAAACCGTAGATGATGAACCAATTTTGTTGATGGCGATGGCTCAATGGAATCAAAAGGAGTATATATTCTTGAATGAGTCAAAAGTGAACCTATCTTTGTATGCTAGTGAGAAGGAATTCACTGATCATATTTGGTACCTAGACAATGGGCATCCAATCATATGACAGGGAATAATGTAAACTACTCAGATCTAGACACAAGAATTGGTGGGAGAATCAGGTTTGGGGATGGGTCTACGGTTGAAATACAAGGAAGGGGATCAGTAGTGCTGGAATGTAAGACTGGTGAACAACGAGTCTTAAAGGATGTGTACTACATACCTACACTTAGGAATAATATCCTAAGCCTGGGTCAATTAACCGAAGCAGGCTCTGAAGTGAAGATGAAAGGAGACTTTCTATGGTTGTATGAGCACACTGGGAAACTGCTGTTAAAGGTACAGAGATCACATAATAGACTTTATAAAGTGGCCTTAAAGATAGGCCAACCAAGCTGCTTGCTAAGCAACATAGATGACACAGCCTGGAAATGGCATGGACGACTTGGCCATGTGAACTTTGTAGCTCTAAAGGAGATGGCTGCAAAGAACATGGTCAATGGGCTGCCAATTGTGGATAGACCAGAGCAGGTATGTGAAGCATGCTTAGCTGGTAAGCATTCAAGGCAACCTTTTCCATCTCAATCTGCCTATAGGTCTTCTAAACCATTAGAGTTAATTTGTGTTGATCTCTGTGGGCCTATATCACCCACAACCCTCTCAGGGAACAAGTACTTTATGTTGATTGTGGATGATAGTACTAGGTTTATGTGGGTATATATACTTAAGTCTAAAGACCAGGCACTTGAACACTTCAAGAAATTCAAGAAGCAGGTAGAGAATGAGTACAATTTGAAAGTCAAGACTCTTAGATCTGATAGGGGGGGGAGAATTTACCTCAACTCACTTTAGCAATTACTGTGAGGAAGAAGGGATAGTGAGGCAGTTAACCACCCCCTATACTCCTCAACATAATGGTATGGTGGAGAGGAGAAACAGATCAGTATTGAACATGACTAGAAGCCTGCTGAAAGCCATGGATTTACCACAGAATCTATGGGTAGAAGCAGTTAGACACTCTGTATATATATTGAATAGAGTTTCCACTAAGGCTCTACTCAATGTTACTCCCTATGAAGCATTGAAAGGCAGAAAGCCAAGTCTACATCACTTAAGGATCTTTGGGTGTGTTGCACATATGAAAAAAGTGCAACCACACTTAATGAAACTTGATGATAGAAGTCAGCCTATGGTTTATCTAGGTGTTGAAATAGGATCAAAGGCTCACAGACTTTATGACCCAATATCCAAAAGGATAGTTGTAAGTAGAGATGTCCAATTTGAGGAAGGAAGAAAATGGGATTGGTCCTCCTACTTACATGACATGGGTAGTAGTGGATCAAGTTGGGTTAGTTTTGTGGTTGAAGGTCAAGAGGAGCAACTGACACAGCAAGAAGGGGAAATGACAAATGGTGATCATGCAGCCAGTGAAAGTAATGGGTCTCCAACAACCTTGCATCCAGACCAAATGCAACAAGGTCATCTAAGAAGATCTCAAAGAAGGCCAATGTTACCATCAAGATACAGTGATTTTGTAGTTGATGAGAGGGGTCTTGGTGGGTCAAGAGGTGTGAGTAATGAGTAGGAGAATGAAGACAGTGATGTTGTTGAGCTATTATTAGCACAAACAGGAGAACCATTGAACTACCATGAGCCTGCAAAAGATGAGTTGTGGAAAGTTGCTATGAATGAAAAGATAAAGACAATAGAGAGAAATCAAACATGGGAGTTGGTAGATTTACCAGATCATGCTAGACCAATTGGGCTTAAATGGGTGTACAAATTGAAAAGAGATGCAGAAGGGAAAGTCACAAAGTATAAGGCAAGGTTGGTTGCGAAAGGGTATGTGCAACATCAAGGGGTGGATTTTGAAGAAGCATTTGCACCTGTAGCCCGAATTGAGACAGTTAGGTTACTTCTAGCACTTGCAGCAAGTATGAAGTGGAAAGTATATCATTTAGATGTGAAAGCAGCATTCTTACATGGAAGGTTGAATGAAGAGGTGTATGTGATGCAACCTCAGGGTTATGAAGTTAAAGGTGAAGAACATAAAGTGTACAAGTTGTTTAAGGCACTTTATGGTCTGAGACAGGCACCTAGAGCTTGGAACAGAGGTTAGATGAGGTGTTAAAAGAATTGGGCTTCACCAGGTGTTATAGAGAAGTTGCATTATATGTTAGATCAAAGTCAACCTCTTTACTCATCATTGGAGTATATGTAGATGACTTGATTGTCACTGGAAGAGAATTTAGTGAGGTTGAAGAATTCAAACTACAGATGAAAAGGAAGTTTGAAATGACAGATCTTGGTTTGTTGTGTTATTATTTGGGTATTGAGGTTTCACAAAGGAAAGATGGGATCTTTATTAAACAAGCAGGATATGCATCTAAACTAGTACAATCAGCTGGTTTAGGTGAGTGCAATGAGGCTAAAATTCCTATGGAACCAGGCCTAAAGTTTGTGGGTAGAGAAGGAGGAACTGAAGTAGATCCAACTGAGTATAGAAAGTTAATTGGATCTTTGAGATACTTAACACAGACCAGACCAGATCTGATGTATGCAGTTGGATACTTGAGTCGGTTTATGCAGAGTCCTAATGTTGATCACTTGAAGGCAATCAAGTATGTTATAAGGTATATTAAAGGAACATTGCATTATGGAATCAAGTATGGCTGTGGTGATGTTTGTAATGAACTAATTGGATTCAGTGATAGCAATTATTCAACTGGTGAAGGTGATGGCAAAAGCACTTCAGGAAGTATATTCTTTTTTAATGGAAGTCCAGTTTCATGGAGCTCACAAAAGCAATCCACAGTTGCTTTATCAAGCTATGAGGCAGAATTCATGGCAGCCACTACAGCTGCTTGTCAAGCTTTGTCACATGGATTACTTGAAGAGTTAACTGGAAAGAAACAGAAAATTGTGGTATTGTATGTGGATAATCGATCTGCCATAGCATTGATGAAAAATCCAGTTTTTCATGGGAGATCAAAACATATTGATATTAAGTACCACTTTATTAGAGATTGTGTTGAAAGAGGTCAAATACAAGTTGAATTTGTGTCAAGTAATAAGCAAAAGGCTGATGTTTTAACTAAGGCTCTTCCGAGGGTAAAGTTTGCTGAAATGAGATTGATGCTTGGTGTAGAGGATCTGCAGGGAGATGATTGGAATTAGGGGGGAGTATGTTAGTGTAATTCCAATTTAATAAAGTTTTGGAGTATAGAATGTCTAAAGAATATAGTTCAGGGACTGTTCTTGTAATTTTTCTTTAAAAGTTTGTTTAGTGATTAACACATTAGATGTGTATTATCATGGTGTTAATATCCTTGTGATTGAACTGCAAATACACAAATAGAAAAAACAATGTTTTAGACTTTACCTTAAGAAAGCTTTAGATCCTTCCGAAGATGAAACCTTAATTGTATGATTGAGTGAACGATGAACGCAATTTATGGAATCCTCTATCGAAACAACCTTTAAATATGTTTCCAATCAACACAAAACCTTAAATCAAGAATGTTTTTCTATTACTTGAAAATTTTACTTGTTGCTTAAGAATTAATAAAACGCTCAATGCAACTTGTAGAATCTCCATCTAAATCGACTTGCAACTTAGAAGACATATCCATTAGACAATTATCTAAAAAAATTTTTGAACAATGAATCTTATTTAATTATAAAAACTCAAAAGGGGCAAAACAAGTAACTAAGCCATTCGAGGCTCCAACTACTAAAGTTTACAACAAAAGATTAAAATTAACACCAATATGGTCAAGTGAAACCATCATGAACAGCCTTGTGTTTGATCCATAGAAATGACAAAATCTTTGATATCTTCAAAAATCTTAAACAAGCAGAGCAACTTCATTTTAAACACCTTTGGGTAACCAATTTAAAAATAATCTCCACCGCAAAATAGCTTAATTTAAGTTGGATTAGCTTGTTTCATTTTTCAAGGTCAATGGTCTAGGGTTTGAGCAGTTTATTCGTTCCGAAATAATTTATTTATTGATTATAATTTGATATACTTTATTTATTAATCACAATTTTAAATTGTTTCACAAATAACATAAAACTTATTTTATTTACAATATAAAACCATACACACATATATATGACTCCCTTGACTAGTTTATCGATGTTATATTGTTATATATATAAACATCTTCTAAGTATTTAGCATTTTAGTAACTTTCAGTATTGGTAATTTATTCTGTAACTATTTCTAGAAACCAACTATTTCTAGAAACCAGAAGCCCTAAGTATGTTTATCTAAGTAACCATCATAAGGTGAAAATATTATCATCTAGTTATAAATGTCATTATAGTGATGTTTGTTTATATAATCTTTTGTTGTCACTCCCTTTGAAAATCATAAATGGCTAGTTTTGTAGTAGTACCCCCTTAGCAAAAAAGCATGACATACCCAAAAAAATTGTTTATCGGGCTTACAGGGTTATAATGTCACAGCGATTGTTTATTGGTGTTACCACTGAAAATACGTATCACTTGATGGCACGATGATGTATTTGATCGTTAGTTGGATCCACCCATGCTTGTGGTCTTGTGGATAGTGACTATAACCACATCCTCAATCGTACTCCTGTGATTTTGTTCGTCTTAAACATTTTCATACATTCTCACGGATGGTTTCCTTAAAAATCAAAATATGTTAACATTTAGTTAGATCGATTTATGTAATCCTCGGCTATTAAATAAAGTAATTTGATTTAGAAATATAAAAAGACAACAATTTATAAACAAATTAATATTTTTTTAATGTTCAATCAAGTTGACTTTTCTACCGTTCTACACACTTTGGCTATAAAGTTAAAAGGTGTACTAGTGGAGCCAACATTAATGAAAATGATCGTACTCATTTTGGTTAGTGGGTTTCCAAATTCAGGTTTGTAAGAATAACGATTGTGACAGCTAACCCGTGAAATTGTTGAAGGGGAAATCAACATCAATATTGCTTCTATAGTTTTCTCGTAAAGAGATTACAAAATGAAAAAATAGTGAGAATCTTATATAGTCGTTGTAAGCCCATGATCAATTTATAACATAAAGGGTTGGTTTGGTATACTAAGTGACACAGGTTTAAATCTCACTCTCCTCATTTCACTTCTGTGGCATCCAGGTGAAGGTTTGGCTCGGGGTTTCATCCTGGGTTCGATCCTAATGGGGGCGAGGGTTTATGTATTCAATCCGGTTCCCGCGTATCTGGGGGTATGACTTGCGACTGACGGCTAAGTCCAGAATAACCAGTCTCGATAGATCGTCTGGTTCAAAATCCTCTGCCGTTAAAAAAAAAGAAGGTGTAAATTTCGATATTAGCTAGAAAAAGAGAGTGAAAAGGTAAAAGCCACAATTGTTGGCTTTTTATATGTTTTAATCATTTTTAATGCATATAACTTTTATATTATTTATTAATAAATGTATATTATAACATTGATCATTTTATTTTTTTAAGTTGAAGCATATACTGTTGCTATATCTTGGAAAGAAACTGAGTTTTCTTTAAAAAGTTGTATTGTGTTGTGTGTAAAACGTGTTGTGATAACATATACAAGTTGTGTGATTATGTATAATTGGTTGCGTCATTACGGATGCAGATTATGGGTTTAAGTGTTTTATGTGGCTGACTCGATGTGATTCTTATACGCATGCCGGTTGACTGAATCCTTACTAACAAAAATCAAATTTGTAAATTAACTTGCCACTATAAATTTATTGATTATAATCCACAAAAATAGTTAAAGAAATATAAGGAGAGAAACGCAAATCTATTGAAAAAACACAAACTTTTCTTTCTTATAATTAAAAAACATTTTGAAAAGTATAATTTTAAATTGGTGCAATTGAAATGAATATATAAATAAAAAAGCTTTCAATCGTAACAAAAGGCCATAACGTGCTATAGGACGGTCACGTGGTGATGTTGTTACTTGCTTCTTTTGACCCCTCACACCTACGAAGATCCAATAAGATACGGATCAACTTGAACCACCACAGGCTAAGTTACATAGCCGGTTAGGGTTCACAATAAAACAGATTTATACGTGTGTTAATAATATCAGTCTCATATTTGATTGCAAAATCATGTCTCATACTTGTCGTGTAAGAGATGGCTAGACCGAAAAGAAATAAGCTACAAGTTGGGGCATCAATATATATAAGGCCCCCTGACGTTTGAACTGTGTTTTCTAGTTTGCTAAAGGAAATGAAAAAAAAATAAAAGAAATTTAGAAGAGAAGAAATGGAGGGATATAATTTTATTTTGTGTTCCAAAGTTTAAAAGAAATGAAAAAGAAGGAAATATTAGAATTGTAAAAGTCTTATTTTTTAAAACACAACTCCAACTCTAGCACATGAAATTGTGTGTTTTAGAATCATATACAAAAATATATCATTACTAGCTATAGTGACCCGTGTGTTACACGGGTTGAATAAATAAAAAATTAATATAACAAAATTTATTAATTATAAAATAATATTTTAAAATATAATATCACTGAAATTATGTATTACAAATGACTGTAAGTTATAAAATAGTGATATCAACTTTTTAAAACTTTATTTTTTTTCAAAAAAAAAATAAACGTTTTGTTCTAAAACAAACCGTATAAAATTGTCATTTTTAAAAATTTTCTTATTATAACTCTTAAATTTAATTATTTTTGGTTTTAAAAAAAATAACTTTTTAAAAATACCAATTTTAAATATTTCATATTTTTAAAAAAAGTCTTAGCTTTAAATAAATTTATTATTTTATAAAAAATTATTTATTTAGAAATAACATTAATAAATAGATCTCTTTATTAATTTATTAAATCAAAAAAATGTTAAATCGTATTATTAGTAATTAAGGTAATTATTTAAGAGGAGAGAGAGGCGGGAAAATTTTGATGAGAGTGATTGTGGTGTTGACACGTGTCATCCCAAATACCCTTTTATTAGAGTCAAAAGATATTCTTAGATGTTAGGATCCTGAACAAAAGCATATATATACATATTTTTTTTACAAAAAACACCTTGATTTTAGAATCCATTTTGGCCCCAAAAAAGATTAAACTACTATTGTGTCTGTATTTTTCAGATAACTAGCTGTATGGTATCAAGAATATGGGTTAGTTTGTTAGAAATTACCCGTAGATTTCTAAATACAACTTTTTACTTTAATTAAATAATTTATTATCCAATAAGTTAGTAATAATAGAAAAACTAAAAATTAATGGCTTAGTTCATTACTCTATTACCCAATAACAAAGAAAAATAAAATTCTAAATGTTTACAGGTATGGTTCAGCTAAACAAGTATGCAGATTGCTACCATATCATAAAAAATTTTAAAACTAATCTCATGCTCAAATACCCGTCCCGGATGTTTTAGGTTTCGGATTTTCCCATAAGCTTCATGTTCTTTTGCCTCTTTGTATGGGCTACAACCATAGTCTTGCGTTCGAGGACCATCAAAATATAGATATCAAAATATAGATTCCTATATCAGAGTTTGTTGTTGATCTTGAACTTAAATAAGAAAATGAAGCGGTAAAATTTCACAAGTCTTTGAAATTGAAAATTAAAGTAACGAAGTTCATTTCACTTTGCTTTCGAAGGTACAAATTTTTACCCCAAATGCTAAAGTATCGCCTTCTTGATTAAGTTTATTCTAGGATTAATATGTTTGTTCTTCTGGCTTGTGTAATTTAATATTAATTATTGTAAGACAACAAAATATGCAATTTGTATAAAAAGGATCAAATTTGAACAATGACTAAAAATCTATATGAAATTAGATATGTTATTTTCTAAAATTGTTTTATAGCACTCATCTATAATCAGACATGTTTCTAAAGACCCAATCAAACTTGATTTGTAATATGACAAATACTTTTCATCCATAATCAAACTTGCAACCATAGTTATAGGAAGAAAGTGTCACATATATATTCTTAACTCGTTCATTCGATCCATGGTTACAATATTCAGGTATGATGATCGTTTGAATCGCCTTAGTTACTTTTAATTTGTGTTGAACATGAAAGTCGATTTTCTCTCAATCACGATTATTAAAAAGTAGCATTCCTCTTCATCTCTCTTGGGGTGCTTAATATATGACTAATTAAAGATTAAAGATTTAGAGCTTAAAAATACCTTATAACCCTCTCTTCTTTCACCTATAACACACGAGTATGTTATAAACAAACCAAACGAATAACACATATAGAGACATATTTTCTCGATTATGTTCGCTAAGAATAAACTTATCCGTGTTCATTTATGTCCGCTCGTTAATAACTTAAAAAAAAATTAATATCTAGGGGTCAACTTATAATTTAAAGAGACGAGACTAAAAGCTAGGGTTTTAGTTTCTAATAAAGCTTATGATTTGAAGTTGTATTATTACTTTATATATTTTATTTCAATGGATACATAAACAAACTTTAACAAATGATTAGTTCATGAATATAAATTAACAAACAAAACATGTGTGTCACGTTTGTTAATTTGAATAATAAATAAATAACTTTGATCTATTTCTTTTATCTATTAAACAAAAGAGCATTCTCATAACCCTTTTATGCTATCTAGCCTTGGGACCAAATATAATAATCTTAAAAGTTTGTAATGTGAAAATTGTACCAAGAAAAGTAGAAGCAAGCTCTAAACGAAAACAAGAGCAGCGATTAAAAAAGCCTAATACAAAAAGCCGAAAAGGTTATTTTTTTTGAACAAATGAAATATGGGTCTTAAATTTTGGGCCTAAAGCCCCAATCTTTTTCCCAAAGCTATTGGGTCGATCCTGTATAAAGTCCAAGTCGAACAAGCGAGTCTTGCCGTCTTGGTATCAACAAATAAAATAATATACAACACCAAAAATCAATGTTGTTGGGACCGGATCGAACGGGCCGGTCCAACCGGCCCGACCAGGTATCGTCTAGGTGGCCGGTACGGTTCGCATCGAATCATTTTGGGCTGGTCGAATCGGTTGGTCGGACCGGTTCGAACCGGATTTTGATTTTTTTTATTTTAATGGGTAAAAATGGGGTGTTAAACCATATATTAGTGTGTTGGATATACAAATATAGTTAAGTTTTATATATAACTATAAAATACATATATAAATCATATATAAATTACTTATATTTAATTATATATATAACTATATATATATATATAAATATATAATATACTATATATAATTATAAAGTCATCCTGTTCTTAAATCCGGTCCGACCGGTCTGACCACCAAACCAATAAGGCGTCCGGCTGAACGTACGATCCGTTTCTGAAAACATTCCCAAAAATGAAGGTAAAAAAGAAAAAATTGAGGTCTAAAAATAAATATTTTTATCAAGACACTTTTGACCTAACATCCACATGTGTTAAAAGTGTTGCTTAATACCATGTGATAGAGGATTCCAAGTTTGAAATCAGATAAAAATCACATAACATGTAAGATGTGAGTTTGTCTTAAACAATCAATAAATAAAATGTTCTGTAATAAGAAATATTATAAAAAGAATGCACTTTAACATTGATTTTTATGAATGGTAAATAAGATTTTCTATTGTAAGATATATCAGAAAATATTTTATTATCTATATCTATA
This sequence comes from Flaveria linearis, assembly GCA_024085815.1. Lineage (NCBI taxonomy): Eukaryota > Viridiplantae > Streptophyta > Magnoliopsida > Asterales > Asteraceae > Flaveria > Flaveria linearis. The sequence continues at coordinate 14,427,214 of CM044011.1, forward strand.
TATATATAATATATATAATATTAAAAGAGTAACTTAGGGGGACACTTGATACATTTTTAGGCCCCCTAAGTTTATTTTTTTCGTCTCTCTCCTCTTCTATAATTACCTAAATTATAAAATTATTAAATAATTAAATTCTTTTATAGATTAATTTTAATAAATTAAAAAAGATGTCTTTTATAAATGTTATTTTAGAAAACAACTTTTTATACAATTAATTTTTTTTCTAAAACATCTAACTTTTTTTAAAATATAAAATATTTTAAAATTGGTATTTTTAAAAAGTAAAATTTTTTATAAACGGAAAATAATTAAAACTAAGAGTTATAATAATAAAATTTAAAAAATAACATTTTTAATACGGTTCGTTTTGAAAAAGAATATTTAACTTTTTTTGGAAAGAAAGTTTAAAAACAAAAGTTTAAAAATTGATATCCTTATTTTAACACTTATAGTAATTACTCATATGTAATTTTAATCATATTTTATTTTAGATTATCATTTTATACTTCATAAAATTTTATTATATTTAATATTTTATTTTTCAACCAGTATAATACAAGGGTTTACTAAATTTTATATTAAATAATAACAACTAATAAGAGATATTATGAACATTTATAGCCCGATCCAACCCGATTCAATACTATATCTCTATATTTAATTACAAGATCAAATAATTCAAAATTAATTTAATTATTGCACATAACTTTTCAGTGTATATTATTCAAATCTTAATTTCTTCATACTAATATCCTCACACCCATTTAATATCTAGCTCATGATTTGACCCGTCAAAAGTATTCATTTTAAGTATAAAAGAAGACAGTTTTCTGTGACTGTATATTTCGCTATGACAATAAACAAAAGTTAAGGTCAATCTTTGTCAAGTGTCAGTTTATACTTGAAAGAGCCTATTTTTACGCATGATCAGATTTATAGTATCTTGTCAAAAGTTAAGAGTAAAGATGGATTGAAGCTTTTAGCTTTAGACAATAAGTGTAAACCTACTAATGTTACTACAGATGTAGTTTACACGGATGTTTTTACTCATTTGTGACCTTATAATCAAAAGTTGTTATGTCTTATTTGATATATAACACACTTGATTTTATTTTTATTTTTATATTATTTAATAATTAACTCTTCACAAATCCGTATAATACACGGGTAACTAAATCTAGTAAGATATATAACATTCAAGTAAAACATTGAGGTGGTAAATAAATGGTTTAAAAGGGCAAGAAAAAATTTAGATTGAAATTAGATCTGGTTACATCAAATCTAAACCCAAATAACTTTTATGTTTTGAAATATATATATATATACACACACACATATTATAAAATAAAAATATACTTCAAGTACATTGTTGCTATAAAAAAGTAACGTTTTTAAAACATTGATACACCATTGATTATAACGGTGCATCAAAACTAGTTACAAAGGCACGTCTAAGTGGTCTAGTTACAACGACACGCTTAAGTTGTCTGATTACGATTAAAACGACGCTTTTAAACAAGTCACACTAATGCATTCCAATCAATTACAAGTGCGTTCACAGAAACTAAGCCTGATAGATGAACGACATATGCAATAAAATGATAAATCTAAACTAACTCATAATTGAAAAGACGCATTTACGCTCACATTGACATACACATGTTGCATAGATCCTTCACACGTTTCATACACCCAAATCTATTTTTAAGAGTTTTTACATTAATTTATCTTTTATAGTTGATAAAAAATTTAAACCAAATTACATCTATAAATTTTTAGTAGTTTAAATTACACCTACTAAATAAAATTAATAGATTTTTTTGACGTCGATAAATTTTTAGTAATATCCCAAACAAATTAAGTCCCCAACCCACACATTCGGCAAGTAACTAGAGGAAGATGTGAGTTACATCAGCCCCAAACTATTACATAAATCAGCATACATAAAAATAAAACTCATTTTATCTAATCACAACTTTAATTTTTTTGTTTTGTTGGATATGTAGATGAAACTCCAAATCTTTATTTAATCCAAAGAAAATAATTAGATAATCCAAATCCAATCATTTTATCCCACACACTAAAATTATCTACGTGTGAGTTCAAAACAAAAATCAAATAATGCATTCTACCACCAACCTCAAACCACCCATCCTCACTCCAAAATTGTTATTGGCCCCAAATGGACAACATCAAACATAAAGGGGACACTTTTACAACTTTATTAAAACATCAGGGACCTGTACGGACAAAACAGCAATATAAGAATTACATACCAATAGCAGAGGAGTTCGGTGGAGAGTTCCTCTGCACTCTCTCTCACTTCATCACTTTCATTCATCTCTGAAAATCACACCTATACATACACAGATTCTGTATCTACACACCGATGATCACCGCCGTAATTCTGTAAGAATTTGTGATTATTATTGTGTCGGAGGTAATTTGGGCTTTTGGGTTTTGGGGATCTGAGGAATGGACCCGAATTCATGGAGTCGATTATCTACTTCTAATTCGTCTTCAAGGCGTTATCAATCGCGAGCAGGTGGGTTAACTTGTAGTTGTTTGATTTGATTTTTGTGGAATTGTGGTAGTGGTTGAATGATTTAGGGTTTCACTGTTGTTTACTTTGGGTTTTTGAAGTAGGCTGTGTATACTCATGCGATTGATTGGTTTTGAAGTCGCTCGATGCGTTAGGTTTTATGTGTTTTGTGATGTTTTACTGAGAATTTTGCTAATTTTTTGCCATGGTTTTTTGAATAGCGTCTTAGGGTTTATGAATTGAAGTTTTTTGTTGCGATTTATGGAGAGATTGTGATTATTGTAGATGGAATTTTATGCACGAACAACGTTTCTGTGTGATCGTTGATCGAGTGTGGTGCTTTAGTTGTGTTTTTAATTTTTTATGGGGAAATATGATGATATCTTGCATCATGTGATTGTGAATTTGTGATTGTATTAGCTGCTTAGAGAAATTGTGCAATGAGTTATAAGTTTGAGATCTTCAATTTGGAAGGATAACATGTGAAGTTTGAGTGCCATAACATTCGACAATAAGAATAGGTTTTCAATTTGGGGTTTAATATGTTGATAGTCCTTGAACAAGTTCCAAAATTTCGCATCTTATCTTCTGCACACAGATAGAGCAATTGATTTCTTGATAATTTGTTGTAGAAATTTGGTGGCTTTTCTTCCCAATATTATTTTTCGTCCTTGGTTATATATGTTTAGAATCTCACATTCTGGTTTCATAGCAGAAGCATTTCATATGGTTGAAGAAACGGATGGTGACGAGCGGAGGCCTGAATACTTGTGCCCATTCTGCGCAGAGGATTTTGACATTGTGGGTCTTTGTTGTCATATTGATGAAGAGCATACAGTTCAAGCAAAGAATGGGGTATTTATCTTTTTTCGACTCTTATATTTGTAAACCTCTGAAGTATTATTCCCTGTCTAGTTTCAATTTTTTTTATATTAGGTGTAAAATGGGAGAAAGTTTGAACCTTTTGTAGCAAGTAGTATTATATATCTTTGTGATGTAAGTGCAGGCATGCCCGATATGTGCAAAATGGGTGGGAACCAGTTTGGTCAGCCATATTACTACACAGCATGGAAGTCTTCTTAAAATATCCTTTTATTAAAGTCAATTCCTTATAACATATTGGATGCACTTTCTTGTAGTTACAATTTTTCATTTTTTCTTCTATTGTGGGTTCCATTGTTGCTATTTCTTGACTAAATATCACGTTCAACGCAAGAGGAGACTCCGTAGAGGTGGAACGAACTCAAATTTTTCTGTTTCAAAGAAAGAGTTGAGAGAAGGAAACGTCCATTCTCTTCTAGGTGGTTCATCATTCATTGGCCAGTCATCCGTCAACACAGAGCCTGACCCGTTATTATCTTCTTTCATGTACACTAAGGCTGCTGACTCGTCACGAGATCAAACTAATTCTTCAATTGCAGCAATGTCAGTAGCAGAAAGCTCAAATGATAATGTCTATGCAAGGTAAGAGGCAATCTTGCATTAAAAATTGGTAATTTTACTTGCTATCTTTATCCTTTTTAAGCACCCTAGGGAAGATGTAGGTTGTTTTAGGGAATCCTTTATTTTGTTGTTCTTATTATGAAATATTTTCGATAGATGTGGCAAGATAGACGGATTTGGTAATGGGTAAAACGGGTTTAGGTTTGAAACGAGTCACTCTTTAGTAACGAGCTGAATTAGGTTGGGTTGACCCACAAATACATCTTGTCCCTTTAAATCTGCTGATAAATAACTAATGCGCTGATTATGATTACTAAAATAGTATTATTCAATAAGGGGAAGGTTGTCTTGAGAACTACTGTTTTTTGTGGGAACTCTTTTTACGCGTGTAAAATGGTTTTGTTTTCTACACATGTGTAAAAAAGGAGTTTCTAGAGTTCTCACAAGAAATGTGAGTTCTCATTTGATTTATCCCTAATCAATAATAACCTAAAGCTTTAAGTATAACAATCTAGGAGGATTTACTTTATCATTTATAATAGTTTAAATTATCTTATACTACTATATAATGCATAAAGGTGGAACACAAATGTAATTTCACAAAACATTAAGACACCTAAAACATCTTCTTAAACATTAAGTACAAGTATTATATGCAATTATTCATATTTTACCCATTATTTATTAAACTTCTTCTAATCAATACATTAATTAATTCATATTATTAATACATTATTTAATAATATGAGATTGTTTAATTCACTACAATATATACATTTTATCATTTATAATAGTTTAAATTAATATTGGAATTAGACTTTTTGCCTTTTGGTGAATTTAGCCTATTTAATCCATCATACATGTTTTCCTTTTCAGCTAAAATAGGATTTGAGGTGGGTGAGATGTGAGCAAACCTTACCTTAATCACATATGATAAAAAGACTGCTCCCATAGAGACCCTTGACTTAAAAAAAACTCATCTTTTTTGAAGATACAACAAATAGCATCCTAAAAGAGTTTCCGACTTGAAAATAGACGGACATGAAATACATACAATTCCTAAGAGAAATAGTATCCTAAACTATGATTCACACGTAAGACTGAAGGCACACTTAAATAATGAAGACACACTTAAAGGGCACGCCTAAAAACTAAAGGTATGCCTAAGACTAAAGACGCTCCTAAAACTAAAGACGCTCCTAAAACTAAAGGCACACATAAGAGTACATGTATATCTGAAACCCAAGTCACACCTAAGACCAAAGGGCAAAGGCACACCTATATGTAAAGGCAAACCTAAGACTAAATTGCTATCAGCGTCTTTTACAACTAAAGGTAACCTAAGTAGAGTACAACCGGTATACCAAGCCTAGGCGAGAACCAAAAATCTAAACTTACCCCAAAAGATTTCTAACTCTAACATTTATCAGGCGTCTCCAAGAAATCCTGTTTGGAGAGGTGAAAGTCAACAAATTCAACCTAATCTGCTCTCTGCTCGTCCCTTGTCACTCTTGGTCTGCCTCTTCCCTTCCACTGTGAGGGTTTTCATGTTTCTTACTGGTGTCGTCCTTTATCTTCCTAGCAGTGTTAAACATTTGAATCCCCCCTCCCTTCTCCATCTAAAATACGTGTTACCCTTAATTTAGCCCTAAAACTACATTCTTCACCCCGTCCAACCTTATGTGCCGCACATCCATCTGAGCATTCTCTTCTCTACTACCTCTATCTTCATGCTTGTGTCTTCTTGATTGTCCAACAATCTGTTTCGTATAGCATAGCCGGTTCGATTGCAACCTTATAGAATTTCTCTTTTAATTTCTCTAGGAACCTTTTGTCACATGGAACACTTGTTGCTTCCGTCCACTTGCATCAACCTGTCTCAACACGAGAGGCTACATCACAGTCTATCTCTCTGTTTGTCCGTCACTCTAATATACACACATATTTGTTGTATTCTGTATAATTCATGAAATTTGCAATGACATTTCCACAGTGTTGTAAAAGGCGGGCTAGGCGGCCGACTAGGCGGGGATTAATCGTTAGTCGGCCCCTAGCCTTGTCGATTATGGCTAGTTGGAGCTATTAGCAGCAGCGGCGCCCCCCTTGCGCGGCGACCGCAGCAGCTCCGGTTCTCTTCTTGCGCAGCAGCTCCGGTTCTCTTCTTGCCTTCTTGGTAAAGAATTGATTTGTGAAATTGTGATTTACTGATATAGTGATATATTATTATATATATTGTGAATTTTGTGATATATTATATATATTGTGAATTTGTGATATATTATTGTGATTTGTGATATATTATTGTGATTATTGTGATATATTATTGTGATATATTGTTGTGATATATATATATATTGTGATTCATGTTTAGTTAATTATGTTTGAAGTATAATAATCCTAACTATATATATAATTTATAAAAAATACATATAAAATCTCCAAACCGATTAATCCCGATTAATCCCTAGTCCCCACCTCACCGCCCGACTAACGCCTAGCGATTTTTACAACACTGCATTTCCACAACGGTTGAAGTTGAAGTAGCTTAATTTTCATGTGGCCTTACTCGTTACAAATGTCTTTACTTATTTCTTAAATATCTAAATTATTTCAGGAATGAGAAACAGCAGGCTGCTACACTTTCTGGTGAAGATCAGGAGGAGAAGGCTAGGAGAAGTGAGTTTGTGCAAGGACTGCTGATGTCATCTTTCCTAAATGATGATTTATAAGCATCTCCAACCTACATAATAATAATATTATTCCTATCAAGTAAAAAATCTATAAGAAAAGAGAGGTACCATGAGCTAAGTTTCCATAACTAGTTGTGTAATGACTATCTTTTACTGTGTTATATATATATATAATATGTGCTTAATTGAAAATAGATGACTTGAAACTTGGGTAATTTATGTGTTTATGTTTTGGTTTTAACTTTACCCGAGTCTTCGACTCTTGACTACATGTAGGTTTGATCTTGATTGAAACAAGATGTCCATGGGGCTGGAGTTGCTTTGCTGATCTGGTAATATGAAACCTGAGAATTGTGTTTGCTAATTGCTACTAGTACCGGGTACTTGATTCATCAACCCAAAAGTTTGAGTTTGATTCCAGACCGAACCGGCACCTAAAATGGCAAATGTTGTTATGGCACCACGTACATTAATCAAATTAATTTAGTGGCCGTGTGCCTGTGAACTAAAAAATTAAATAACTATTGACGCCCATGATAGGAGTTCAATGACTCTAAGAGTACTTAGAGGCTGTTTAGTAATTTTTAAATGATTAAATGCTGAACCAATAAGAGGTCTGAACCATTAAGAGGTCTGAACTATTAAAAACTAGTATATTGCGTAACTATTCAAAGGTAAATGTCTGATCAATTCAGATAAGACGTCTTAGCCTTCAGCATTAGATCTCTTAATCATTCAACATTAGTATATTGTTTAACCATTCAGAGATAAATGTCTAAACCATTCAGACACTTGCTTCAGTGAAACAAACAGTCTGAACCATTCAGACATTTGAATCATTAAAATGCTGATGAAGATGCTGTCAAACAGCCCTTATTTATGTTAATTTTAGAAGTAAGCTACAGAAAACATCATATATGTATGTATTGATATAAATATAGTTTAATATGTAAAATATTGCGAAGCTTGAGCTTCCGGCTTTAGACATCACAAGAAAGAAGTGTTTTTTATGGTATTGGATATAGTGTTACACGTAGATGCTAATGATCTTAATAATGCATTTGAGGAAGGAAATGAAACTACCACTCAACACTAAATAAAAGGCCAAAGCTATAATTTTTCTACTCCATCGTGTCCATGAGGCTCTGAATCTTGTACCTCATCATCAAGGATCCATCTGTCCTTTGAAACAATGTAAATATATGACCATAAAAAAAACTTGTAACATTATTAGTGGCTAGATATGAATGAGTACACCTTATGTTACATAGTTTCAAGTGGGTAAGCAAGTAAAATCATGTTTAGAATCACTACTCATATAACAATATCATGAAAAAGATTTAAAAAAAAAAACATTTTAACTTGATATCATGTTTACTTGTCGGCCGAACAAAACAATGAGTTCGTAATGAAAAATTGAGATTCATCATATTGGCACGCTCCATTCTTAAGAGGAAAATGTGGTGACATAAATTACACCAGTGAAGGTCTCACACACGGATGTTTTAGGATAAGTATTATAGTGTATTCAGTTTAAAAACATAGAATCCATCAGAAGTGACAGAATAACAATAAGACCATCACGTGTATATACCTTATTTCACATTATATCAATTGTCATATCAAATTCATATTATTCTTAACAATGCACAAGTTCAACCGTTACATTCCATGTTTTATTTTAGAGTAAATTTTGGTTTTGGTCCCTGTGGTTTAACCATTTCAGTCCAAAAAGTAATCTTTGATCATATCATGCCCCGTGGTTTCATTTTTGTAACAGTTTTGGTCCCTGACACTAACTCTGTTAGTTTTCTTGGTTAAATCTAAGGGTATTTTGGTCCTTTTACACCTAAAATCAAATTAATAAAATAAAATAAATTATAATAAAATAAAAACCCTAAACTCTACCATCCTCCACTCATCATTCCTCTCATCCCCCCCTCCCCCTCAACTCCCACCGCCACCACCACCACCACCACCAAACTCCACCGACGATTGTAACAAATCTTCATCTTCTCCGAAGATCAACTTACTGCTGAAACTCAAATTGTAATTCGGATTAACAAGACACTACGAGAATGAGTGGCCGTACAACGATTGGAGCTGAGAGGCGAACGACAGGGGCCCCACGGCCGAGCCCTAGAAGTCTGGCGGCGTCGTGAAACAGGCCACGGTTCAATGGCCGCAGTCGAACATCACGTCCTCCACCTTCATCTCACGGTAGTGCTGCTGGCGGCCGTCAACCGTGTTGGCGGTGTGGTTGACAGTAAACGTCTCAGTGGCTAAGCCACCGGGGGTGTTTGAGCTGTCGATTTACAGGGTTTTGAGGAGTCTTCTGGTGTCACCGAACAACCAATAATTCCATCATCTTCTACCTCATCATAAATCTAAAAACCCTAGGTTAAAAAATCACCATCTTCACCATAGGCATCACCGCCAGACAACCGTCACCGCATATCTTGCACTACCACTGGACAACCACAATCGCCATCATCTTCTTCCTAATTTTCAAACAACCCCCAATGTCTTTTTCCTCATCTTCGAACACCGTTCCCATTGCTTGCGCCACTGCCTGCGCCACCGCCTGCGCCGTGCCTGCGCCACCGCCTGCGCCGTGCCTGCGCCACCGCTTGCGCCACCGCTACCGCCTGCATCACCGCCACCGCCTGCGCCATCGCCATCACCCACCTGCGCCGTCGCCACACTTGAAGTAGCTGTGGTAGGGTGGGGTGCGTGGGTTGGGAGATCTGGAGGGTTAGGTTATATTTAGGTTTTGTTTTTTTATTTTTTATTGTTGCAAAAAATTACAACAATTATCAGAATCTAATATAATTTACATAACTAGTCCTTCAAATATAAAATGACCAAAGTTCCCTTACATTTAACTGTAAAAACTAACAAAGTTAGTGTCAGGAACCAAAACAGTTACAAAAATAAAACCACAGGGCATGATATGATCAAAGATTCATTTTTGTACTAAATTTGTTAAAATGATCAAACCACAAAGATCAAAACAGAAATTTAACAATAAGACTGAAATCGTAAAACAATATAATAAGACAGAAATCGTAAAACAATATAAAATGATCAAAGATTCATTTTTATACTCTTTATTTTATTTTATTTTTTCTCGTAAACAAAAATAAGACTGAAATCGTAAAACAATATAATAACATAGATATTTTTCATTAATATTGTATTTAACAATACAAATTAATAATAAAATAGAAATGAGCAAAATTTTTTTAAAAAGAGTACACATTACTAATTAATTTTTTTGTAATCTTCATCTTCAAGTTGGCGAAGAGTCCTGGTCTTCAGCTTCTTAGACCTTTGTCCCTCTACGTGACCTCTCGTCAAGGTGATCTATCGACAAAATTTTGAGTTTCAACTTTGTTTTTGATATCTTTCGCATGTGGTGTTAAAATTCTCTAACTTTTCCACAAGTGGATCCACTTTTTCATTGGTTTCACATTTTTCTGGGCGCTTTGATTCGAATGATGTTATATCTAAATCTTCCCATCGAGATCCATGACAGTATGTGCATCCGAACAGTAAATCTTCCCATTCGAGATCCATGACAGTATGTGCGTCCGAACAGCGGCTCGCAGAGATGACTTTCATTTTGACACACTTGATGGTTAAACTTTTGGGGAGCGGTGTCATTTAGGACTTTATGTGAGATTTTTCAAACCACGCCCTCTTTTGCTCTTGACAATATCCTTCGAGAGCTCTATTCGTAACAACGACATCACTCATACCGCTATTGCGATTTTGTTTTCGTTGTCGTGAATACCAACAAACATTGAAACCTTCATTTTTATGTGAAACTTGGAAGTAAGTTGGTCGTTGGAGCGATACGTTTCACTTCTCAAATAGTGTAAAACAACTCCTATATTTGGATCTACAGTAGAATACTATAAATTAGTTTTTTTATTTAAGGCATGTAGCCTTTGCACCCGCCACACCGCTCGTGGCCAAACTCACGTCAAGCATCAACGAGTGTGGTCGATGTGACCATGGCACATTGTTCCACATGTGATAGCCCGACCACCTGAAACACATCGTCACTCATGAAGAGTTTGTCGGTTAGCCTAAAATTTAAGGATGAGCATAACTTGATTGAATGTTTGTAACCATTGTGAAAGTAACAACCAGTGGTCACGTACACGTTATACAACCAAACCTTTGTTGGAACTTGACCAAAAATCAATCAAGAATTAAAGGAAAACCGATTGAGACCAAAAGATAAAAAATCGGATAAATTCCTGGAGGTCATGGGTTAGACTTTGGAGTCTCACTAAGTGCAATATACTTCAATTGGGTCGAGGGTTTTACCACAGTAGGCCTTTAAGCGGTGAGTTTCTCTTGGAATGGTGGGCGAGCCGGGTTACCAGCGTTGTTTGTGTTCGCGGGCGTGGGTGGCCTTTCGTCAATGGGTTTACCCGGGTGATCAGGCTTAAAAATTATTCGTTGGCCGTAAAAAAAAATCAACTCATTTAATTGTGACAACCGACATAATAGTTTAGATGTTAGTGACTTTCTTACACTAACTACATACAATTAAGTGATTAGTAGACTAATGTCAAGAATAGTATGTCATAATTGTTCGTGGTTTTAACTTCTCCCTAAGTTTATTACCCTATCTATTAAAAGAAAATGGCAGTGAATAGTAAATATTGGAATTGTGTCTATAGGATTAATATGTACGGTGATGATATTGCCGCTAGCCAGCTTCTTCCGGAAGGTGAACGTGGAGGGAGTTGGACGCGTGTTTGGTTTAGGTGGCCTTATGCCTCTGTTTATCTGTGCCTCTTTTGTCTTTCAGATAAGATCCTCGGTTCTCTATTCTCTCTCTACGTCCTAATCATAAGATTAACCGTTTTAATGTTGTGATCGGAGGTTCTCATCGGCGACCATTTGTCGCCCTCCTTATCGTTGTTCGACGTAGTGGGTTGCGTTAGTGGTGGCGATGGCGACGTTGGTGGATTTCTACTTTGATTATGACGGTGATACGACGGTATGGCTGTTGCCGATCGCCGCCCTTCTGTGGTTTGGGTGGGCCAGGCGGTGGCCCTTTGGGTGTGAATGGTGGCGACGGTTGTGGTTCAAATCGCCTTTGTCTCCCTACAATCTCTGACGAGGTTGGTGGTGACCTGGTGTATCCGGATTTGCGATCTGAGGCCTTTAATCTGGGTTTTGCCTAGTGGTCGCCAATCGCCGCTTTATGGACGGTCGCACTTGTCATCGTTGGTCTCCAACCTTTTCGCTGGTTGCTGATCTTTGGCGATTTTGGCGGTTGCCGGTTGCATCCGGGTTTGCGATTTGTCTTTATTGAGGCCTTTGATTTGGGGCTTTTGGCTTTGATGGTCATCGACCTCCGTTCTATGGGTGGTCGTTGGCTCCAATTCCCTATTTGTTCGTCGCAGGCGGTTGTGGCATGCCCATGGATGTGCTCCCTCTCTGCATCTCTCACCGCCACAACCCTTCACCGACGCTCACCACTGTGGTCTGGCAAGTGTCTGGATGGTGACGTGCCTCGAGTTGATGCCGCCTCCGATGGACCTGTTGGCCTTTCGGGGTGGATGTCGCGTTCCAGGTTTGATGTGACGAATCGATGGTGATGGTATTTATTTTATCTGAAATTTTATGTTTATGATGATCGGAGAGTCTTGATCTGAGACGAGATATGTCGATGATTGCCTTGGGCGATGATGATGTTTGTACACACATCTGAGCCTACTCGATGTTGCTATTTATTTGAATTTATTGTTCTAGCTGCTTCATGTTTGCGTACGTTTGCTTTGGCGTGGTGATGATGTTTGTTTGATCTAAAATCTTTTGTTAATGCGATTATGGTCGATGACGATGATTGTACACACATCTGAGACCGCTTAATGTTACAGTTTATGTCTGATTTCATTGTTCAAGCTGTTTCTTAGTCGTTTAGGTTTGTTTTGACGTAGACGTGTGTCGATGACGATGAACTGCCTTATCCGAGACCGATTTTATCGTTGTTTAAGTGTTAAGTGGCTGCTCATTTGTGATTAAGGTTGTTTTATTGGGTTTGTTGTTTGAGGGGTCGTGATTATGTGACAAGAATTGCGTTGGTTGCCTAGTCGTGGTGTCGTTCATGGCTGACATCCACAACCGAACGCCTAACGCGCAACGTGCGTATGGGTTACAACTAGTTTAGTTAATAATGAAACGATTTAACAATATGTCAATAAACTCACTTGAATTGTTTTAGGCCTCAAAATGTACGAGAAATTTTGTTCGTGGAATTTTTCTAAAGCATAATTCACCATGAGTTTTGATAAAAAAAATTATTATTTTTTTAATATTAAAACATTAATTCACCATAAAAAATATCTTTGTTGTTTCAACTTCGGTCTAAAACTTTCATTAGTTATTATAACTCGATCCAATATAATGAAACTTCTAGACTGAAATTGAAATAACTCTCAAACTTTTGAAGGTAAATTGATATTTTAAATCTTTTAGAGAAAAACTATTGCTTTTGTCAAATATTAGTTAGCAAAATTAAAATTAATTAAAGAATAAAATAACAAGAATTAACATTAAAATTTTAAAGAATCACACTTTTTAAAAACCTCATAAAACGATATGAGATTGCCATGAAACGCTACATGAGACCTCGTAACCATAAAAAAAATAATGTCCAATGACGGTAGAACTACACATATGAATGGTTGTTACTTGTTAATACTAATACTAGAAATTAAGTTTGTGTGTTGCGTCGTGCTTGAGAATTTTGTTACGTGCATTACAACAGTGATATTAATGTGATTAAGTAGATAAAAGAATCATATGAAGTTAAGAAGACTCGGTTCTGTAGATCAAACCATAGAAAGAAACAAGTAAATAACAATTTCGATTTTGATTTAATCTGTACATTCATTTTTTACGATAGCACATTACCATCAATTGATATAACATACATTACTCAAATAAAAAATACTTGCTTCGTGTACAACTTCATTTTTAACAAATTGTATACCATGTTAAAAAAATAACACGTTCTGTTTTTTTAAATAAAGTTAACAAACAAAGGTTATTGAAAAAGCAAATTATAAAAAGAATAACAGGTAAATAAATATATTAGCTATATTACAGAGGGTGAACTTGAAACTTTAAAAAGTTAAAATGAAAAAGTTGAAAAACCTTAAGCTACTGGCAACCGTCCTGTTTTCTCAATTTTTTCTCTTGTGACACATCAGCATCACATCAACATTTCTCATTTCCCTCGGTTTCTCCGTTTTACATGATGTCGTCCTAGTTTTTCCTCACATTCCCACATGTCATGATGTCGTCCTAGTTTTTCCTCACATTCCCCCAACATGTGTTAAGGATGGTATGATACAAGTTGCATTTAGGTTGCAAACCGGTGAATCCCGGTGAAAATTCACCAATTCGGTGAGTAATTGAGAACCGGTGAACATAGTGTTCCTAACCGGCCCTAATTTTCTGAGGCAATCCCTAGCTTTTCTCATGTCCACTTTGTGTGGCCTTAAAAGGTAAAATTTTAAATTTTCCACCAACAATAGGTTTGGGTAAATAGTAAATTTGAAGAAAAATATGAAAACAATTCAACAATTGATGTTATGTTGTTTATTATTTGTTAAAAAACTGATAAAAAGGTAATTTAGTTATCAAAATTTTTCTATTTTCTAACCACATATATAACAAGTATAACATAGTTTGTACACCAAGTACATGCTAACAATTAGTTTCAATTTTCAGCAGATAAAAGCATTAGTTTACATATGCTAACAACATAGTTTGTACAGTAAGTACATCATCATATCAACAAAGTTTCATCACTCCAAAACATCCCTTCAAATTCATCATGAATAAGCCCCAAACTTGGACCCTTACCTTCTACTTTCTTTTACCATTTTTTGACCCAGAAAACAAAAAGATTTGGTCAGTATTACCTATCTGTTATGCCACCTACATTCCTCCTTTTACCGGCTAAAATCGCGGTTCTTGAAAAACACAAAATCCGGGTGATACACGTTTAACTTCCGCAGCCAATTTTCAGTCGAGTTCATAAGAGAGTTGACTATTTCAGTCCCATGTTCCCCGCTCTGGGTCCAATCGGAGTTCTTGAACTTGTAAACCGCAAGTCCAAAGATTGGTAATGTAAGCTGACAAGGTATCCCAACATCATCAACCTTAATTGCAGGTGACCCGTGATGATATGGCTTATCCCCGTCCATACCTGAATCACACACAAAATTGAGAACCTTAAATAAACACTTAACTACATTTTATTAACACCAAAAAACAGGATAAAAAATGGATACTTTTTAATGGTGTTGATAGAGAATGGAAGGTCAAAAAACTAGCATCAAGATTCTGTAGAGATGGACCGACTGGGATTCTGTATATTGGATACCTGAGAAAAATGCACACAGATCAGGTTAAATATTATGCTAAAAAGAGTTGTGTTAAATAAAATAATGATTAATGAAGTAATTAAGAAAAACTTACCAAGCAATAGAAACCCAACTTGATTGAGTTAGATCACAGCTACAAAATGTTTTCAGTTCTGGGAACTCTGATGCAAGATCTGAAATCTGTTACGATCAATGACAGATCATGAATTAGTGATACAAGTGGTTATTTTAGGTGCACTGACCATCTTATATCTACAAATAATAGCAATAAACTATATTTGCTGATAACTACAATAAAATCTTTTACATGTTACTTGTTAATTGATAAAATAACAATCTAAAAAGTTCAAGCATGAATGTTTTCATGATATTAAGAATGAAAAATGTAGGAAAAATGAAGTTAAACTACAGTAAAAAAGATAGATATCTTAAGTTTGCAGTTACAAAAACTAGTTCTGAGTGCAGATAACAGACATTAATCATAATCAGTTATATCACGCCCGAATCACCATTATTAAGATGACAGTGTAAAACATGAAAATGTAGCTAACAAAAGACACCCACAATTTTTTTTTTTTAATAAAGTTAATGCACATTGTAAGAGCTATTAACCATATAGCATAAATTATACTTCGATCATAAAAAGGCAGTGGAATCTTATGCACTCAATGTATCAATTAAGATAATGTAAATGACAATCTACAAATGAGTAACTTTAGACCAATATATGAACACTTAAAAATGTCAATCAACTAATTATCTACTTCCTATTAGAAACCCTACAATATAATGACAACATGGGAAATAATGCGGCCCCAAACCAATACCAGCTAAATATTGTGAAGATGTGAACTGGAAAATAAATAAGTTCTAACAAAAAAAAGGTTACCTTGTCAGTTATAGGTGCACGATGATACGGTAAAGCACGTTCAAAGTATTCAAAAATTAAATGCCCAGGAGGATTTCTAATCTCACTTTCTTCGGTACCATTTCTTACAAAATAATCACCACCTCCCGGTATCAATTTATTGAAGTTTTTGGCAATTGAAACAACATTATTTCCTTCAACTCGAGGATCATAACTTCCATCGCTACTAGTGGCTCTTGATGAATCAGAATCACTTTCTTCACCAGGCCTTCTGTTCAGATTATTATAAAAACAGCTGTCAAAACTCCATAAAAGAATACAAATAAAACAACTTTCTAATCGACTACATCCTTCAAGACAGGAACCTTCATCAGAAATGTGTGATTGATAGTGCAAAAGTCCTATATTTTATGGTTTGTACCAATACAACCTTAACATTTAACAAAAAAATAGAATTTAAATAACTGCCTTTCAACATATAGTTGCATAATCTGCTTTAAAGGGAGCATCAATAACGATCCACATACAATGCATTTGAGATTAAATACAATGAATGGAGAATCTAAAAAGCAATTATCTCATCAGACATCATATAGTGCATGTTGTAGTTTCACACTTGCAATTTAAATGATCGAAGTCTTGAAAGAATAAAAGAAAAAAAATGATCAACGGTACCGATATGCATCCATTTAAGACTTGCTTGTTTTGCACATGTGACATTTTCATTGTGTGGGTGAGTGGGCCCCTTTTATATCGTGTATAAAGATCTAGTAATAAACATGAAATCATATATAGGATATCAATTCAAAGTGCTCAACTGCCAATGAGGTATATAACTAATCCAACCAATAACACAAATAGAAAATCCTATAGATTTAACTAAACCTAATAACACACAATTCACACTCATGATGTATATGTAAAGCATCCATTCAAAGTGTTAACAAAGATTATCTAATATTTTATTCAGAAAACCCCAATTTCAATTGGCTGATTAAGCACGAATGAACATACCACTAGTAAAGAAAAAAAACTCACCTTATTTTGGTTAGGGGTGTTGATGGATCAACATATAGTTGAATGGCTGACAAATAAGGAACATAGTATTGAACAACCGAATCACTTTCATTCAACACAAGCGGAACTCCAGCTCCATATGCACTCCATTCCTTTAAAGATTCCCAAAGATCCCCAAGTATAAAATATGGGCGGTAACCATTTTCTTTATTCCTCCATCCCTTCATGCTAGTCTACACATCTCAAATAAATTAGACATCAAGATCATGCTATTTACACCTATTTAACAAAACTCAATGACGAGTTTTATCAATGCCAACATTTGAGTATCTTAAATGTTAATATAATCATTGCTTGATCTAAATATCTAATAGTCTTTATAACCGGATAACATTAAAACAATGGTGCAAGCTGAGTTTCAATTAAAGAGAAAAAAGAAGCAATCTCAACCAACCAAACTTGTATGTAACATGAGCTTTATCTAATGTCATAGCATCAAATGCACACTCCTCGTTGTTATAACAAACATACTCGGTATAAATCTCACTCATAGCAAGCTATAGGTAGGATCTAGGACACTCCTAATCATAATACAAGCATTATTACAATTAGTAAATGCTACTGTTAATATATCTATTAGAGCTATGACACTACATGTCTACATGCAAACTCAGCAACTATATATAATTGAAGCGCAATGATCTATTACTACTCAAAAAACAGGCATTGTTACCTAATCTAGTCAAGTACAGTGCAAAACAAGTAAGTATCCACATAGGTTAAAGCATAAACAGATGCAAACACTTCAAATAAAAATCATCAATAAGTTACACAGCAATAACTTCACATTTTACCAATTACCTATAAAAGAACATAAATAACACATGAATAACAAAAAAACAGTAAGCTTGATAGAGTCTAAATCAATAAAGTTCAACACCAACAACTAATCTAAAGCATAAAACTCCACATTCTATCAATTACCCATGTAATCAATCATCAATAAAGTTGCAATTTCTTCATCACCAAAGCTTTTCAAGAATCTTATTTAATACCTTAGGGAAACACTGAGCTGTAACAGCTGGAGTCGTGTGTTTCATAAACCGATCCAAATTAGTAGTCACATCACCTCCATTACTCCTCACCAAAGCCTCCGATCGCTGCTGTTTCTCAAGCTGCTGTTTGGGTTGTACTTTCTGCTCATCCACCTGTACTTGCTTCTGCTGTTGCTGATTGTACCTTCTCATCGCCGGTGGGCAGTAAAATCTATCCTCTCGGACCCGGCTCCGACCCGAATTCGACATACCCAATAACAAAAAAGATCCGATTTGCAGGTTTCAAGAGGGGATCACGAAAACCCAAATGGGTATATGTCTGTATGTGTTGTACACACAATAGGATTCAATTGAGGGTGAAATTAAGGGGCTTTTTGATCGGATAAAAAGAGGCTTTGTTCTTGATTGAGCAATTGAGGTGTGTAAAGGTTTGTGGGTCGATCGAAGTGTTTGAAAATCGTCGATTTTTTAGGGTTTTTGAGGAGAGAGAGTTTGAAGGTTATTGTGTTGACGAGTGGAAGACGAAGGGAATAAACCGACTAAAATTGGGGGTGCACCGTTAGTACTGTGTGTCACGTTGCAGTGGATTATTTTTTGCTTCAGTTGACATGTTGAGGAGATAGAACTCTGTACCGTCATATGGTGAACTCGCGTTTGATTTACGAGAGTTTCATGAATGGCCCTTTGAGTATTCTTAACTTCACTTTTTGCCCCTAATACTTTTCAGGAAATGGCCCCGCGAGTATTGTTTAACTTCACTTTTTGGCCCTAATATTTTTCAGGAAATGGCCCTGCCAGTAGTAGAAAGACTCTCTCCTCCTGCTGATAAGTGATCTGGTTGTCGAGACTCGATCAAAAACAAGTTATTATATCGATTTTAGCTACATTTATTATGTAAGGGTAAATAAGGTCGTCTCCGTATGAAATATGTGGAAAGTGTTTAACAATATGACTCGATTAACTTAAAGACACAAACTTTATAATTAAAAATTGAAACTTTAAATGAATTGAATAACACAAGTGCAAAAAGCAATAAACTTTGTAATAAATTAATAAATAATGAGAAAACAATCACTTTCGGGTTTCTAATTATGATTTGGAAGAAACAATACTTTAATATCTTAGCTTTTGATTAAAGTAATAACAAAAGAACAAGCTTTTAAGATTCATTCATTCATAATGTTATCAATTTACCTATATCAAATTATCTATTTTTCTTAATAAGCTCACGATTCAAGGAAACCAAAAAATGATAATTAAGCAAACAACTTTATTTATAAGCAAACCTTTTAAATCAACCAAAACATAATGTTTCATTCAATAATTCAATGTTCAATACAAAAACCTAATCAAATCATACCAATTGTCTCACTTGACGAGAATCATACTCCCAAAATCAATCACAAAAGCCTAGTCACGCATCATCTTCATTATGCCTTCGATCTTAAATTAGAGAATGTTTGTGGATGATTTGGGGAGCCTTGGAACACCAAAAATACCTAAAGTTCATCACTTTTCATCTCCAAGAAGTTCTTGATCGAATTGAGGTTGATTTGGCTTTAATAAACTTGAAAATCTACAAAATCGGGATGTTGTTAGGCTACCGGCGTATCATACGCCCACTGGCATATGATAAAACGCCTCATAAGCCGCCCTTATGCCCAACTTTCTGTTCCTTTTGTCAAATACGCCCACAAATACGTTGCCTGACATATGATACGCCAAACCCGGAGTATCATACGCCTAGTCCTTATTTTGACCTCTTTTTTTCTATTTTTTTGGGTATTTACATTTTAAGTACTTCAACTATCTCGTTTTACTTCTTTTGCTTCCAATTAAGCTACTTTAAGCTCCAAATATCTATAAATCAAAAAATAAACAAAGTGAACTTGTTCTATACTTATCATGATGTAAAATTACATATTTAGATTAATTAAACATTGAATTATTACCACATGATCAATAAGCGTGAGTGGGACTCCTTAAATGAGCGGTTTTGAAAGGGGAAAGTATTTCAGAAGGAATTTATTCAGCTAGATTGTTTCACGTGGTTATGGATCCCATAGGAAGGGATTCCAGCCAACTGTGTCACGGATCTAAATAGAGAAATGTGAAAATCCGAGTGCTCGTCAGGTAAATCGTGAAATTGAAGTTGGCAAGAACTGAGTTCATGACGGCCAAGTCAACCTTCATTAGCAACAAAGGTCCTACCGATAGAAAAACCGTCTATACATTGTTGATAATTACCGACGAATCATCGATAACTTTATAAACTATACTTAGTGGTTACCTTTTTGGATTTCTTGCTATCGTGTTGGTACTCCATCGATGGTTACTGATGACGTACAACTATCGGTGATGTTTCCTCAATAGTAATTATCAAATTTTCTAGTAGATGGGACTCTAATCAATACATTGAACCTTTGGATCTTTTTGTAGTAATGATTAGCTATATGCTTCTATATAAGTTTGACCATTATAATCCATAGTTGTATATTTTGTAATGAATATTGGTCAAAACACAATTATCTCCTTCCATTTTGTTCCCATTATTGTCGGCTACATCTTTGCACCTTCCTTTTATCATTTTGACTTTTATGTATTTTTATTTTACACCCTGTATTCGATGAACTAGAATTTTCAAAAGAAAAGAGAATAGAAAACCTTTGGTACTATCATTTTCTTGATGGTATCAGAGTGATTTTTATTCAGAGACATCGATCCTTGAATCTGTATAACATATGGCAGGCAGACGAAACGACGATGATGATTGGGTTGTAGATTCGGGAGCCACCGAACACACAACCTATAGAAGAGACATATTACTAAACAAAAGAAAGAATACTTTTGAAAGTCCTGTTATAATACCAAATGGAGAAGCTATCCCTGTTGAAGGCAGGGGTGATTACACACTACCCGGGGGAACCAAAATTGAAGGAGTTTTATACGTTCCCAAATTTAATTGCAATCTACTATCGGTGAGCCGTTTGACAAAAAATCTTCAATGTTCAGTGACTTTTTTTCCTGATTTCTGTGTTATGCAGGGGCTACGTTCGAGGACCTTGATTGGTGCGGGCGAGTACAAGAGAGGTCTATACCGAATGGGGATTTTCGGGGAAGAAAGGAAAGTTATGACAATAACAGTGGAAAGGTGGCACAAGAGATTGGGTCATGCATCTGAAGGAAAGCTCACCAAAGTTGATTTCCTTAAAAACACTTCGTTTAGTCTTAAAGGAAAAGTTTGTGATTCGTGTTCAAAGGCAAAACATACAAGGTTACCTTCGGGTGCCTTCCTTTTAAGGGGCAAACTATTTTTTAACAATAGTTGATGATTTTAGTAGATCCGTGTGGGTTTTTCTTATCAAACACAAAAGTGATGCAAGTAAATGCTTAATTGACTTTCACAAGATGATAGAAAATCAATTTGGAAAGAACATCAAGAGAATAAGGAGTGATAATGGTGGCGAATTTACTTCCATTTTCATGAATGAGTTTTATAAAAAACAAGGAATTTTACTAGAAGCTACTTGCCCACACACACCCTAACAAAATGGGGTGGTAGAACATAAACACAGGCACTTGCTAGAAATGGCCCGGGCCTTGAGGTTTGAAGCAAACTTACCAAAAAGATTTTGGGGGGAATGCATTCTAACGGCTGCCTACATCCTCAACCGATTGCCATCCAAAGTTCTTGGCAATAAAACTCCCTATGAATTGCTATTCAATCAAAAACCCGATTATGATCACTTGAGGGTTTTTGGTTGTTTAACATATTATAGAAGTATTGAAACAAACGGGGATAAATTTGAAGAAAGAGGGAGGCCTGGGGTTTTTTTGGGATACCCACCAGGATCAAAAGGGTATAAAATATATGATATTAAAAACAAAAAATAATTGTTTCGAGAAACACAAGATTTCATGAGGACAACTTTCCATTTGCTGAGATCACCCAAGGGGCTGATGAGCCGGATGCTTTTGAAATCCCAAATGGGCCTACCCATGTGGTTGATGTTCCAGAAAATGTTAATCAAACTTTAGAGACCCAAGAGGAAGAAATTCAAAACGAAATGGAACAAAGCACATCACCACATGGCCCAACAACAGAAAATGAAGGCATAGCCCATGAAGAAACAAATGTTGTTCAAGAAAACCAAGAGTTAACAACAGAACCCGTAACAGTCAGACCAAAAAGAAACCACACGCAATCGCAATGGATAAATGATTTCATTGTTAAACTTCCCCCATCGGTCGACCATGCACAACCCGCACACAGTCAAGAGTCTTCAACGGTACACCCTATTTCCAACTACATCTCTTATAATAAATTTTCAAGTTCTCATAAAATATTATTAGCGGCCATCAGCTCAAACGATGAGCCAAAACATTTTAAGCAGGCTATGCAGGATAAGAGATGGGTTGAAGCCATGAAAAAAGAAATACAAGCCCTTGAGCAAAACGAGACCTGGACGCTTGAATCATTACCCGAAGGAAAACGAGCCATTGATTCAAAGTGGGTGTACAAGATAAAATACAAGCCGAATGGAGAGATTGAGAGATTCAAAGCTAGGCTCGTAGCAAAGGGGTTCACACAGACCGAAGGGGTGGATTTTCATGATACCTTCACACCAGTGGCAAAACTGGTCACCGTTAGAACCTTGTTAGCCATCGCTACCAAGAAAGATTGGATGATACATCAGCTCGACGTCAACAATGCTTTCTTACATGGAGACTTGGACGAGGAAGTTTATATGAAGATACCTCAAGGCTTCTCTAAAGAAAATGAGACAAGAGTATGTCGTCTTCGAAAGTCATTATACGGTTTGAAACAAGCGTCACGAAATTGGTACCAAAAGTTTACATCAGTTATACTTGATCTCGGTTTCTACCAATCTAAGTCCGACCACTCCCTTTTTATATACATGTGTGGTGAAGTTTTTATCGCCATACTCGTTTATGTTGACGATGTTATCATTGTGGGAAACGACTCATACAAGATACAACAAATAAAATCATGCTTGGATAAGAAGTTTAGCATCAAGGATTTAGGGGTATTAAAATATTTTCTCGGTATCGAGGTGGCAAAAACACGTGATGGCCTTGTTCTTAGTCAAAGGAAGTATACTCTTGATATTTTGGAAGATAGTGGGATGGAAAGATGTCGTCCTAGTTTCTTTCCTATTGAGCCAAATTTGAAATTAGAAATGGATGAAAAAGAGGCCAAAGTTGATGCTAATCAATATCGTCGTTTGATAGGACGGTTATTATATTTGCAAGCCACTCGACCAGACATAGCGTACTCAGTCAACATTCTGAGCCAATTTGTTGCAGATCCTAGACAAAACCATTTGGATGCCGCCACCAGGGTGTTACGGTATCTCAAGGCAACCCCTGGTCAGGGAATACTCGTTGCATACTCTGATTCTGATTGGCTTGGTTGTCCATATACTAGGCGATCAAGAACAGGATACCTTCTCCTTTTAGGCGGCGCACCGGTCTCGTGGAAGACAAAGAAGCATTCTGTGGTGTCTCGTTCTTCAGCAGAAGCAGAATACCGAGCAATGGCCGCCACCGTTAGTGAAGTTCTTTGGATGCGTTGGCTCCTTAAAGAATTAGGTGTCATTCAAAACAGTGCAACCCCACTTTTTTGTGACAATCAGGCAGCATGTCATATAGCCAATAACCCTGTTTTTCACGAATGAACCAAACATGTTGAGATGGACTGCTACTTTGTTCGTGAAAGAGTTGAGTCAAAAGAAATTCAGCCCATGCATGTTGATACAAAGCTTCAAATAGCAGACTTGTTCACCAAAGGATTAGGAGCTCAACACCTTCGCACTCTACTTGACAAGTTGGGCATTGTTAACCTACATGCTCCAACTTGAGGGGGAGTAATGAATATTGGTCAAAACACAATTATCTCCTTCCATTTTGTTCCCATTATTGTCGGCTACATCTTTGCACCTTCCTTTTATCATTTTGACTTTTATGTATTTTTATTTTACACCCTGTATTCGATGAACTAGAATTTTCAAAAGAAAAGAGAATAGAAAACCTTTGGTACTATCATTTTCTTGATTTTGTAAATTCAAAATGGTGCATATATATTATTTTATCTAATGTAATTACTAATGTCTGAGAGATCTGCATCATACATACCATCAAAGGGCGTTTTTTTTATTTTGATTTTCAAGACCAAATTGATTTTAGTTGCAACCAATTTTCAACAAATAGAGGATTATGGAGGCAAAGATATGCAATGTGTGTTGTGTGATGATATTGATCAAAATCTACATTAACTTATTTTAAAGACGATAAAGAAACAATCCATTCATGTGATAGAGGTCGTCATAGAGGTAGCCAAAGTTGAAGGTCATTTTCTTATATAGTTCTAGTCGAATCAAACGCATGCTTTCTTACGTGTTTTCATTCATTTATGAATAAAATAAAGTTCATGGTTATTATTAATTTATTTATTTGTTAAAAACAATCTCTTTTGTCTCTTTATCATCTTGCACAGAAAGACATGTGTGCATTCTTCTTAATTTTTTGGAACCCTGACTATAGCTTAAATCGTACTACTCTACGTGCCATTAACTTTTTAAAATCAAACATATTATGTACCTTTTGAGTTGGTCTATGTTTAAATGTAAATTTTATTCGGAATGAGTCGTGTCAAATAAAATAGACGTCATTGACGTAATAATACCACGTCACATATGACCCCACCGCAATGCACTTTGGGTAAAGAAACTAATTTGTTTTATTCTCTATATAAGATAAATTAAATGTTGATAACTCATATATACTATATGCCCAATTGTTCACGAGGCATGTCATATACTAATATAATATGAGCCAATTGCCCCATAAGGCCTACCTTATAAAAAATTGCTCCTAGGCTCAACGAAAGTTCGACCAGTCAAATGTTTTAGGCTCTCTAGAATGGTACAACTGTACAAGGAAACAAGCACAATGTACTAGTCCCAAACGAATCACATTCTTTTATATACAAGGTATTGAGTAACAAAAGTTTGAACACATTTAAAAAATAGTAAAAAAAAATAATATCCCCACCTTTCTCTTGGCTGCCTTCTCTTTTTGGTTACTATTTATATATATTTCATGTAGTCCAATCTTCGAAACAAATTAACACAAATGGCTAATGTTGTTGATATGGTATCAGAGATTACTAGCAAAATCCCTAATGCTACGGTTTGGGAATCGGAGATTACTAGCTCGATCCCTGCTTCAAAGGTCTTTCAAGACTTTGTCCTTGCGTATTTAGAGTTCTTTGCGAAGATCGCTTTTCCTAAAGAGTTCAATGCAGAGGTTGTGACCTTGGAAGGTGATGGCTTCGGAGGTGATACGGTCAATTTCATTGTCAAGGAGATTAGATCTGGTATGTAGTTTTTTATTTATTTATTGGTTTTCCTGTTTCAAAGTCTAAAGATGTGTAAAATAATAAATTGGTTCAAGATGTTAACGAGTTGATCTTGTATGTCTCATAGCAGTTGAGCTCGTTTACATTATTAAATTATAATATATTCTAGGACTTTTATTTGTTATCATTAGTTTGTGCAAGTACAAAGTTAAAAAGTTTCATTCGTTGTTATCTTTTTCATTCATTCCTATTTTATGCTTAATTTTTTTGCGGAAACAGAGTTGATGGCGCCATCAAGGTGGACCGTTACTGGAGTTGATTTAGTGAATTTCGCATGTACTTATGTATATGGTGGGTATGTGTTATATATAGAAGAAATGAAGGTGATACCGTTAATTGATGGAGGTTGTACAATTAAGTATAAAAAGGCGGATAGTAACACTATGGTCACTGAAGACGAAATTAAAGCCCAGAAAGCACTACTCGTTCAAATCTTCAATGCCTTTGAGGTCATCGTTGCTCAAAAATCTAATACTCAATAGTTAATTATTGCTCTTACATATGATATTTTTGTGGTTACCTTTTGTTTTCACTTATAATGTTGAATTTATGAAATTCTGTGGTGTTTTGAATATAACTAGTTGAATTCAACTTCGCGCGTTGCGCGAGTATTTAAAGTCGATAATCACCAGTACAACCCTAGTTCAAACCCTTGGCTCAATCGTTCTGGCTGCAAACCAAACGTGGTGGCCACGCCAAGACAATGATTTTTTCTCTCGAATTCATCATAGCCATCTTATTATATCCTCAAACCAGAAAAATCAGACTAAGTCACGAAACCAACAACTTATTACATCACAATCATCATAGCCTCAAAAACAACCTAAAACAGCAAACTACAATCATTCACAAACAATGAACAACTATCATTAACAGCCTTTCATTTCTACAACATCTAAAACATTTACATCATAGAAGCTAAACTACATCCCAAAACATTGCAATCAAAGCCAAAAAACTAACCATCCTGAGGCATGAGAGGATAATCCGACGCACTAAGGTTAATAAACCAGCTCCAATCCTTCCCCTTCTTCAACAACAGAGCAACAGCGTGCAACATACACGCAACGGTCCTTTAGAAGTCATCAAATTCGCCTTCTCAACCACCATCACATTCTCCATCGCCTCAACACTCTTCGATAGATCACCTCTCTCCGCATCAGAAGCTTCCAGATCCAGATGCAGCAGATAATAATTTCGCCGGTGGTACACCGCCCGGAGCAGCCGGTGCAGGCGAGCTCCGTCGCCTCTGGTGCCGGTGATGAAGTAGGCGAACCGAGGAACCTCCGGCAGGGTGTCGCCGGCGCCGGCGCCATGGGTTGATTAATTTTGATCTTGAATTTGTGTGTGGGTCGATTGGATGAAAAGGAGCAGAGGGGATGAGGGATTGTGATGAAAATACCAAAATTGCCTTCAAAACACTATTCATACTATTCATTCCACTCTATTATTAACATATACTAGGATGTATCATCAACGCGCGTTGCGCGCGTAATTTACCACGATAATCGGGCTCGGAACGGGTGTTTGGTTGTGGCTGCTAACCATAGATGGTAACCACGCCAAAAAGCAACCAAAACCATCACACGTATACGCTTATTTAATTGTTTTTTGAATGAAAACTTATGAGTTCATCTAACCTGCTTCTTGCTTTAGACCACAAACCATAGATGGTAACCACGCCAAAAAGCAACCAAAACCATCTCCACGCAACCTATGTTTCCCTTCCACATTTTTCTCTTGACCTCCAAACATTGCAAGAGCTATTGCAGTCTTTATATCTTCGTGACCATAGATTGATGGAGCAATTGACTTGATAATCTGATCATTTTCAAACATAATCCATACTAAAATGAGATGGTATGCAACAGACATGAATATGTATACTCAACAGCTTATTTCTAAATGAGTTTATAAAAATATACCCTTTCTCCAATTCGTGGGTCCTTAGCCAACTGCTCAATTTCTTTTCTGTCCTCTTGGGTAAGTTTATAGGTTGAAAATAAGTCTTGTTTCTTTGTAACATGGTTTGCTTCAATCACTGTGGCAAAAACAGGGAATCCATTTTTTGTATTCAATGATAAATCAAAGTTGTTTGTGTAGATTCCTGTAACCTCCTGAAAATGAAAAGGAAAAAGAAAAGAACAAAATTAAAATGTTTGATGATATGCGAGAAAAACACTAAAATATCGATTGAGTGAAAAGAATATTACAATCTCTTCCCCAGGGCGGGCACAGTCAATCAGATCATTCAGAAGTATCACCTCCTTGTACCGTGGCAATCGACCTGCTGGAACTATTCCAGGGCTTTCTTGAAGGGTAAGCTTCTGATAATTCCTATACACAGTCTAAGCGAGAAGAGTATAATACATGTATAAGGTCATTTTCCATGTTACCGAAAAAGAAACATTAAATATATGTTACCTGCTCAATATTGACCGTAAATGGTCCCTTTGACTGGCACTCCGGGCAGGAACCAACTTTCACATCTGAATATGAATTTTGGATAAAAGGTCCCAAAATGGCCCCACATTTGTTACAATCGTATTTCACTTGCTGCAACTGAGGAAAAACTCCAGACCTTCGGGTCACGACACCTCCTATACGGATCATTGTGTTCAAATGAATTTGCTTGAAACAAAAAAATGCTAAGTGGTCAAAATGCAAACATTCAAGCCAACTACATAGCAGCTTCCAAGCAATAAAGAAAAAAGGTGTACCTTATGTTGCGAATTTGGTCATAAACAGGTAAGTTGGTAACTCTAACATAGATTTTTTGGTGAATTCTTTTGTAGTTTGGATGTAAATTAAACACAACTTTATTTGCAACTTCCTCCATAACCTCAAGAACAGACTGAGGTGCATCTGCCAGCCAGATAGCAATATTTGGGTGGGTATAGATAAACTGTTTATAATCAATCTCCAGACTGCACTTGTTGACTGCAAAGATGGATAATTTAATCAATATAACAATCACCTCAATCACATGACCTATTATCCAAAAAAAGAGAACTTGTATATATAGCACAGACGAGACTCTTCACCTGAAACCATCTCATTTATCTGTCTAAGATATACATGATCATGGGTCTTTGGGTTTTCATAGGTAACAATGAATTCCTTGAACTTCTTAGCAATAAAACGACGCACTTCATCTCTAGTTACCCACTCCCTTAGTGTTCCCTGAACACGGTACATCTCAAACTCACCTTCATCATTATCATCATCCTATAAAAACATGCCCAAACACAATTCATATGATGAGATTTGCTGCTTGATAAATGAAGTACACGATCAGAAACAATATAAAATCCATACCTCTAATGGATCATCATCTGTTTGATCAGTCGTGGGTGGGTCATCACCGCCACCTCCACCACCACCGCCTCCACCGCCACCACCACCACCACCACCACTGCTAAATGCTGGACTAGAAGGGGGTCTAAAATCAGCTCTGGTTCTTTTTGAAGGGCGGTAGCTTTCATCATCCGTATCTGTGACCATATACAAAAACACAGCTTGATCATATACTTACTAACACATCTGTGACCACTCAAGGTTTAATCATGCAATCCTAAACCAACAATACAATAATCATAGACCATCGGTACTTCGCAATAATCATAAGAAATACAAATCCACATGAAAATGGAGTTTATGTGCACAAGGAACACAAAACTCTAAAACAAAATCAGGTGCCACCAAAACAAACATCGATTATTAATCAAAATAAGCCTAATTGCTCCAATTTCCACAAATTAATCAAGTAAACTCACGGATCTATAAATCAGCATACACTTCAATAACGAAGGAACTAAAAAAAATCGATTCAAAAGTAGATAACTAACTGACCTTGGTCATGAAGTAGCCGAGGGAGTTTCCGTTGAGAAGCAACACCGTTTCTTACATCAAGCTCCATCTCTGCAGCCCTACGATCCGCCATAATTTCATCATTGCCTAACCAACACCATCGGTCATGGTGGGGAAACACCACCTCCTCCACCTCGACCACAGAGGGGAGGCAGAGCGACAGCGGATCCCACCACCACCGACAGATAAGTCATCGCCTCCTCCACCTCGACCGGAGAGGAGAGGCCGACCGATCGCAGATCCCACCGCCACCGGTACAGAGAAGAGCAAATGATAAAACCATTACCGTCATTGTCGCCAACGGAGGCGTCGGTTTGTAGGTGGTGGTGCCGGAGAAGGGAAGAGATCGAAGATTGAGGGTGAGGGAAGAGGGTGAAGGCTGGTGGTGGTTTAGTACTATTTCCTGATGAATAGTACTATTCATTCCACTCTATTATTAACATATATATATATAATATAATAAATTCATAATACAAAGTGCTCAATAAAGTTATTATAATCATCTTATTTTGAATATTATAAATTCTATCGTGTTTTCCTATTAAATTTGTACGGATATAAGTCGCATAAAGTGGGCATGCAACAAATGAATTTTAGGAGTAAATTATAGCAGATGTATGCGTTCGCCACTAAAAAATCTGCAGCAAGACATACTCATATGTTGTTGATGTCATAGAGATTGATCTTAATTTCAATACACTTATACCACTCAGTTTTAAAAATCTTAATTAGAGGGATATTTTATCCAAGTTGAAGAAGGAATGTGTTAGATGGGTCTGAGTGGTCTTACATATTGAAAGTTAGCAAAATCCTTTCGTAATGCATACAACCTACTAATTTATTTTAGGAAAAATATCACAGAATAGTAATCAAGTTTCAAAAGTGTTATAATTTAATCACTCATGCATATTTTTCTCAAATTAGACAATTAAATGATTAAATCGAGTCATCATTAAATTTTCTTATGTCAAGTAAGTAACGGTGGAGAAGACGTGGTGGTCAGAATTTGCAATATATAAAATTATATTAAAATATAAAAAAAACGTGTTAATTATGAAAAATATAAAAAAAGTACTAAAATTTACGTCAACGTTCCATATCATCATCAAAAGATAGAAAAAATGTTTTCTAATTGAAACCAAATATAACATGCTAAAAAACATGTTAAGGCTTTTAATTTATATAAAATATAAAAACTGAGTGACCTAACTAGAACACTTTTAAAACTTAACTTACCTAATTGAAACACTTTTAAAAGTTGATTACTATTTTACAAAGTTACCCCTTTATTTTATTTAGGTCGATGGGTACTATCGTTATAGAGATGATTAACAATAATGGTGTTGTGCTCTATTCATATTACTCTAGAGTGACTTATTAATCTAAACTAGGGTAAAAACTTATAAAAATCCTTTTCAGGCTATGAAGGTTCATGGAAGACCGTTCCCCCTGAAAACATGAAATCATCGACATAGAACAAATGGAAGAATGTCGTACTCTTGTTGCCACAAGTGATGAAGGGAGCACTTTAAGTAGGCTTTTAATGTATACCAATTCACTCGTAAACCAATCTTCCTACTCTAATAAAAAGGTATCTTTGGGATGACACGTGGTAACATTACAATCATTTTCATAAAAATTTTTCAGCCTCCATCTCCTATTAAATAATTATCTTAATTACTAATAATATTATTTAACATATTTTTAGTTTTAATAAATGAATAAAGAGATCTATTTATTAATGTTATTTTTAAATAAATATTTTTTGAAAAATAATAAATTTATTTAAAGCATAAGACTTTTTTAAAAATATGAAATATTTTAAAATTGATATTTTTAAAAAGTTAATTTTTTAAAACCAAAAATAATTAATATGGGAGTTATAATAGAAAATTATTAAAAATGACCTTTTTATACAGTTTGTTTTAGAACAAAATATTTATTTCTTTTTAAAAAAATTAAAAATAAATTTTTAAAAAGTTGATATCACTTTTTTATTACTTATAGTCATTTGTAATATATAATTTCAGTCATATCATATCTTAAAATATTATTTTATAATTAATAAAATTTATTATATTAAATTTTTATTTATTCAACTCATGTAACACACGGGTTTACTATAGCTAGTAATAATAATATTACATGATGATAATCATTTTAGTCTAAGGGTATTTTGGTATTTCACAAATAAACTAGATGAAATTTGAATGGTGTTATCGGGCGGACTTGTTGCAACAATAATAAAATATTAGGGACTAAAAAGTTAACTTTTTTAACTTTTGGACTGTAAAGGTTATCTTTTACAAACCAAATAGACTAAAAATGTAATCTACTTAAAATCTTTAGTGGTATTAAAAGTCTTTTTGATGCTTCAATCAAGTATGGTGAAGGATCAATTATTGATGGTAACTAGTTTTAATATCCAGACGCGCGTTGCGCGTCTTGGAAACGCCGTAAATCGATACTCTATCAACTATCTAAGACTGTAAGATCACACCGAGAGGACCACGCCGACCACAAAATGTCGGTGACACCACAGTTTGAGACTATTAAAATCAACAATTTTCCACTTTAATGTCGGGCTCAGAGTGTTTTTCTAATGATTCTGTTGCACGCTAAGCTGTCGCAATTGCGATGAGAAAACGTAAGCAAAACCCAAATTTTACAATGATTCTGTTGCGCGCTAAGCAGTCCCAATTGTGATGAGAAAACGTAAGCAAAACCCAAAGACATAAACTTAAATCCGATTGTAAACGTGGGATCAAACCATTGAACCCTGCTATGGAGTGAGATTTTATCACTCTTTCAACCTTCTATTTCATTATTCCTCCATACATCATCAAATTGCATAATATCGTTCAGTTATATTTTTGTTGAAAAATTGTGTCAATTGTGGTTATGTAAGATGATGTATGAGCTTGTAGTTTTAGTACGTGGTTTCATAAACTTTTATCAAACTGAAATCTTAGTCGGCAATTCATGATACAGGTGTTGTCAGGCGATTCATGATACAGGTGTTTCATAAAATTTTAGAAAGAAGAGAAACTCAAAGAAGGGACAGTCCTAATCAAACATTAGCTTTCATCCCAATTGATGTCAGTGTATTTATAGGATAAAATGATACACCACCACTAACCAATGTAAATAACTTATTCTGCTAACTACTAATCCAATTGACAATTATGATCGTAGCAATTTAAACCACAATAACAATATAACTACTAACCAAAGTGTTTTGAATCTTTTTTCTCAAACCTTACAAACATTTTATCAAACACCTTGGTGCATGCTTACTTCTGAAAATCAATATCAGTGTGAATATAGACGACGATTGAGGGCTCCACCGGAACCGCCACCCACAAACAAAACCATCAACCACCAAACGCCTACATAGGCGCACCCGAGCCCAAATTGTAAGCATGAAAAACCCACAGATGTAATTCACTATCAGGGTTAAGTGAAACCCCAACTCTCAGATGAGCTTTCGCACATCATCACGGAGTCGATTAAACATGCATACCCGTCGTAGTTTGCGGTAGGCGGTGGGGCTGTCGTCCGTGGGCGGTGGGCGGTTGACAGTGGGAGGTGGGCGGTGGGCGGAGCCGTCGCCCTCTCTCTCTTTCTCGAACCAAATGGGAGGGTAAAACCTGCCCTCCGCGAGTTTATAAACCAAAGAACCAAAGGAGTACTATTCATCGTGAATAGTACTATTCATGAGCACTTGCATGTCGCCGCCGACAGAGACAGTTGTTAATGTCTCAGATGAGATAGTACTCATCATCACGGACATAACAGATTACCCAACCACATAGCATGTCGTCCCCGACAGAGACAGTTGTTAATGGCTAATCCGGGCAGCGACATTCATGATTTCAAAGAGTCTATCGTTGTAGAACTACATCCGAAACAGTGGAATAAATTCAATCTTATTGATAACATACATAAACTTGCCACCCCATATCCAACATCTAATGCAACTTGTGTATGATTTCCAAACACAATCTTGGGAGTTATCTACCAAAACAAATCAACCAGACTGTTAAATTCAATTGAATGAAACTTAAGTTTTTGATATTCAAAAAATGTTATACCTGTGACATATGATCCATTTATTGTTCTGCTCCATGTGAATACTTATTGTACCACACCTGTATCAAGTGCAAAACAAACATCATTCAGTTACAAAGATGGTGTATGGATCAGATTCTTTAAGTTCCCAATCGTTTACGCTCAAATTTTCCATGTTATACAATCTTATTACCAAATTATACAATGTCAAAACAAAATTTGATAGTCTAATATTAATCTCATTAACACATTGTTCATCAAACTAAACTGTATAAAAATTCAAAACATATGGAAAAGAATTCAACTAAAAAAATGGTGTATGGATAAGTTTAATTATTGTCAAAATAGAAATGAGAGTCTAATATTAATCTAATTACCAAATTGTTCATAAACTAAACTGTATTTAAATTCAAAGCTAACTCATGACATAAAACTCAACAAAACAATCACCTTATTCCGATTTGTTGGCCAACAAATTGGGGCTTTGTAATCCTTAGGTGCCGCTACCAAACAGTTCATACTCTATTTTTGTACAAAAATTAAGCTATTAACTACTGAGATAGAACATTTACTAAGTTATTTAACTGCAACATTGAAAAATTTGGGTACATAAAGACATGAAAACTAAACAATCAAAGGGTAGAACTAAAACAAAAGCAGAAAAAGTGTAAGCTACAATTCAAAACTTTGAACTTCAATAACAAAGTAAAAAAGCTTTGTAGTCCAAAAGGTACCCAACTTAAAAGTTAATTTAAGTATCAAAATCTGAAACATACAGACATGAACACTAAACAATCGAAGGGTAGATGCACAAACGAACCAACATGCTTCTAATAACGACATAATAAATCTATAGTTGAAAATCGATTGCTCTTTTACAAACAGAGATCACATAAGTTTTTTTACCTTTTTGCACACCTAGAACTGAATATTGAATCATACTTACAACGTTTTGCAGATCCATATGGAGTTGGTGGGCGTAACATACTGTAACCACAAAGGGGAGGCGAGGCAACAACAAAGCCACCGCCACAACAGTCGTTGCTGCCGCAAGCCAACGCCAAAACAACCATCCTCGTCGCCTTCGCGATCGTCGCCTCCGCGATCGTCGCCTTTGGCACGGCCAGGCACCACCGCAAAACCCTAAAAATCCCCATTATCGCCTTTGGTGCGGCCGGCGACAGAGTCACCGCAGCAGGTACGGCCGGCGACAGAGTCACCGCAACAAAGACGGAGGAGACGCAGAGCGGGAAGAGAACCCCGGTGGCCCTAACACAAACGCACCACTACACCACAACCACCCGGGCAAAAAAACCCTAAAAAGATCAAACCTGCCAAAGCTCCGACGAGATCTACAGGACGCTCGCTACCCACCAATAATAGGCGGTGATTGGCATAAGAGAAAGATGAAAGGCGGTGGTACCTCTGCCACCGCAAACAACAACGTGGATACGCCGACAGACGCCACCAAAGGCGGTCATTACAGACCACCGACGGCGGTCATGTCGGAGTGATCAAGACCACCAGTTGCTCACGTAGCAACGACGGTGCTGGCGACGGTGTTACAGGCAGCGGCCGTGCAATGACGGCGATGAACGGAATCATTTTAGTCTAAGGGTATTTTGGTATTTCACAAATAAACTAGATGAAATTTGAATGGTGTTATCGGGCGGACTTGTTGCAACAATAATAAAATATTAGGGACTAAAAAGTTAACTTTTTTAACTTTTGGACTGTAAAGGTTACCTTTTACACACCAAATATACTAAAAATGTAATCTACTTAAAATCTCTAGTGGTGTTAAAAGTCTTTTTGATGCTTCAATCAAGTATGGTGAAGGATCAATTTTTTTTGAACGGCGACTTTCATTTTTTTGAGTGACAGTCGCATCTCCGACAAGTCGAAGACCCATCATCCCTCATACCTGACCACTATGTTGTCTGAATCGGCCCTGTTGGTTCAGAGAAAGGGGCTGACAATCCTCGGGAAACCATGGAGCCTACTGCCACTTGACAATAGTTGTGCCGCTACACAAGCCGAAACCCGCTAGCGTAACGCACTCCGGGACTAAAACCCGAGTCGGCTCGGTTTCGAACTCACGAAGTAAGACTCGCAGCTTCATTGCCTTTACCAACTCCACTAAGGGAGCTGGTTTGGTGAAGGATCAATTATTGATGGTAATGAACATAAAGAATATTGTTAGACCATCCAATAATCAAGACATCCACGAGACTGTTTTTCAAAATTAAAGGTGTTTTAATGTTGGTTACAATATGTAATATCCAGTGGTGAAGCTTGAGCCAAAGGTTAGAGGGGGCAGAGGTGAAAGTAAATTATTTTACGAGGGATGGATTCTATATTTATTTAAAAAAATTCACTATCGGACCGAAAATTTACACTATCAAACCGAAAATTTATACTACTGATGAAAAAAAGAGAAGGAGGCGGGGGGGCCCCGGCCCCAATGTAGCTTCGCCCCTCGTAATATCACAACTAAAGACTTAAAGAGTTTATAATAATAGTAGTTGAGGACGCTATATTAGAAACTATAAATAATGAAGAGGTTAACAACTTTATATTTAAAAATACTAGGATAGTCTTATGATTTATTTAGAGCATTCACATTCCGTTCTTTAAAAATGTGTGAGTAGAGTCTTTAAATTATATGATATGGTTTTTGGTGGTTGTGAGTGGAGGAGATAGAAAATATTACCGTTCATCTGTAAATTTAAAGATTCACTGTTCAATCCTAATAAATTTTTTAATATTTTTTAAAGTGGTTGTGAGTGAAGGAGAGAGGAAAAATAATAATAAAGATGTTAAAAGATATTATTTAATTGAAAGGAGAGAAAAAAATAGTTATTTTTAATGTAAGTATAAAAATAAAAATAAAGAATGAGATGTGAATGCTCTTAACTCTATATGATATGTCAATTTGGTATAGTAATTTGTTTTGTTTTTTAGTAACATTTATCGACATAATAATTATTTCAAATTGCAAATATATAAGTTTATGTTATAATAATAATAATAATTGAGAGAATTGAAGATCTTTTGGGATTTTGATATTAACCACCAAATTTCCAAATTACAGTAGATGCAGAAGAAACTCAAAATCAGAATGTATGTGTTTGTGTGTGAGAGAGAGAGAGAGTGATTGTAAGTGTCGATTGGCAATCATCTTCAATATATGCATATATATATACACATTAAAGAAAAAAATAAAAGAGATGGGACCATATGTTTGCCATTATAACACTCCCCCTCAGACATATGGTCTAAACATTTCTCTAATGTAATATGAGTGGATATACTGCCTTATTAAAAACCTTGCTAGAAAAAACCCATTGGGATAAAAACCATAGCTAAGGGAAAAAGAGTACAGTATATAGCTCCCCCTCAAATTATCATTTGTGTACATGACGCATCCCGATATTATAAATGTGCTTTCTGAATATTGTTGTAGGAAGCGTCTTTGTGAAAAGATCTGCGGAATTATTGGTAGACTGAACGTATCTCATTTCAACCTGACTATCTTTAATAAGTTCTTGAGTATATGAGAAAAATCTTGGGGGTATATGTTTCGTTCTGTCACTTTTGATATACCCTTCTTTCATCTATGAGACACAAGCTGTATTGTCTTCATAGATTAGAGTTGGATTGTTATCTTTCTCTAGTCCACAAGAAGTCAATATATGTTGTGTCATGGATCTCAACCACACACATTCTCTAGAGGCTTCATGTAGTGCAATAACTTCAGCATGATTTGAGGATGTTGCAACAAGTGTTTGTTTTTGAGAACGCCATGAGATTGCAGTTCCTCCGTTCATAAATACATATCCGGTTTGAGATATTGCTTTGTGAGGATCGGATAAATAACCTGCATCTACATAACCAACTAAACTTTCTTTTGATTCATGCTGATAACGTGTTATAATAATAATAATAATTGAGAGAATTGAAGATCTTTTGGGATTTTGATATTAGCCACCAAATTTCCAAATTGCAGTAGATGCAGAAGAAACTCAAAATCAGAATGTATGTGTTTGTGTGTGTGTAAGAAAGAGAGAGTGATTGTAAGTGTCTTTTGGTAGGGGATGAACTAAATCTTGCTAGCAAATTAACTGCAAAAGAAATGTCAGGTCTTGTACAGTTAGTAAGATATATAAGAGCTCCAATTGCACTGAGGTATGGTACTTCTGGACCAAGTACTTCTTCATTTTCTTCACAAGGACGAAATGGATCTTTTTCAATGTTAAGCGATCTACCAACCATTGGTGAGCTTAATGAATTTGCCTTGTCCATATTGAAACGTTTCAATAGTCTTTCGGAATAATTTGATTGATGTATAAGTATACCGTTGTTCATATATTCAATCTGTAAACCAAGACAATATCTGGTTTTTCCAAGATCTTTCATTTCAAATTCTTTCTTCAAAAGAATAACTGCTTCATGAATTTTCTTATGCGTACCGATTATGTTCAAATCATCAACATATACTGCTATTATCACATATCTTGATGTTGTCCTTTTGATAAAGATGCATAGACATATAAGATTATTTGTGTAGCCTTTACCTATCAAATAATCACTCAAACGATTATACCATATTCTCCCAGATTGTTTCAATCCATATAATGATCGTTGCAGTTTGATTGAATACATTTCTTTAGACTTTGATTTTAATGCATCTGGGATTTTAAACCCTTCTGGGATTTTCATATAAATATCATTATCAAGTGATCCATATAAATAAGCCGTAACTACATCCATAAGACGCATTTCTATTTTTTTAGAAACTGCTAAACTGATTAAATATCTGAAAGTGATTGCATCCATAACTGGGGAATATGTTTCCTCATAGTCAATTCCCGGCCTTTGAGAAAAACCTTGGGCTACAAGTCTGGCTTTATACCTTATAACTTCATTTTTCTCATTTCTTTTTCTTACGAAAACCCATTTATATCCTACAGGCTTTACTTCCTTAGGTGTAAGTATAATAGGCCCAAAAACCTTTCGTTTGTTAAGTGAATTTAATTCAGTTTGCATAGCGTTTTTCCATTTATCCCAATCATGTCTATTACGACAATTATCTACAGATATTGGCTCAGAATCATCATCTTCATTCATAATCTCACTGGCCACAGAATAAGAAAATATATAATCATTTTCTATTTCATCTCGGTTCCATACTATATGTGTATGACCATAATTAATTGATAATTCTTGGTCGTTTACTTCCCCCTGAGGGAAAGTAGTATCATTTACATTTTCCTAAGGGAATATTTCAATATTTGAATCATTTTCTTTATGGTCAATTTCATTTTCAGTACATTTTCTTTTTTGAGGATGTTTATCCTTTGAACCGACTGGTCTACCACGTTTCAACCGTTTCTGTGATTCATTCGCCATATTATCCTTTTGTTTGTCGGGAATCTCAACTCGAGCTGGAGCATTTACAGCTGGTATATAAGATTTTGTTACCCTTTTTGTATCAGTAAATGCATCAGGCAATTGATTTGCAATTTCTTATAGATGTACTATCTTTTGAACCTCTGTTTCACATTGTTTTGTTCTAGGATCTAGATATAAAAATGAAGGTACACACCATGAACATTTTCTTTACTTTTATTTTCTCCCCCTAATGTAGGGAAAACTGTCTTATTAAAATGACAATCAGCAAAACGTGCTGTAAAAACATCACCTGTTAAAAGGTTCTAGATATCTTATGATAGAAGCGCTTTCATATCCAACATATATTCCCAACCTTCTTTGAGGTCCCATTTTGGTGCGTTGTGGTGGTGCAATAGGAACATATACTGCACAACCAAAAACTCTAAGATGGGAAATATTTGGCTCTTGACCAGAGACAAGTTGTATGGGGGAGTACTTGTGATTTGCACTTGGCCTTATACGAATTAATGATCCAGCATGCAAAATTGTATGACCCCAAATAGACACAGGGAGTTTTGTTCTCATTATTAATGGTCTAGCTATTAGCTGGAGATGTTTAATTAATGATTCCGCTAAACCGTTTTGTGTATGTACATGGGCAACTAGGTGTTCCACAACAATTCCAACAGACATGCAATAATCATTAAAAGCATGTGATGTGAATTCTTCCGCATTATCAAGCCTTACTCTTTTAATTGTATAATCAGGAAAATGTGCTCGTAATTTAATAATTTGAGCCAAAAATTTTGCAAAGGCTACATTACGAGTTGATAATAAACATACATGAGACCATCTGCTGGATGCGTCTATTAGGACCATAAAATATCTAAACGGTCCACACGGTGGATGAATTGGTCCACATATATCACCTTGAATTCTTTCAAGGAATATTGGTGTTTCCTTTTTGATTTTTAGTGGCGTAGGCCTTGTAATTAATTTTCCAAGAGAACTTGACGTACACAGTTGCATTTTATTTGCTTGGGGAATCCTTTGATTTTTTAATGGATGTCCTTGTGTATTTTCAATGATTCTGTTCATCATTGTAGATCCGGGATGGCCTAATCTATCATGCCATATGTTTAACATACCAGGATCACAATATTTCTCTTTTACTGCGATATGTGCTTGAGGCACATTTATATATGTATAATGCAATCCAGAATGAAGCATTGGCAATTTTTCCAATATGTGTTTTTCCTTCACAATATATAGATATTTCTTGTTACCAACAGTTCTTGACTGGGTATCATATCCATTTTGATATATATTTTTGAAACTTAATAAGTTTCTTGTTGATTTTGGAGAAAATAGAGCATTCTCTATTAAAATCTTTGTATCGTTAGGTAATTCTAAATTTGCTTTTCCCACACCTTCAATCAAGTCCGTAGGACCTGATATTGTATCAATATTTCCCTTTGTCGGTTTCAATTCATAAAAATATTTTCGATATTTAAGAATAGTATGTGTAGCACCACTATCTGCTATACATAAATCTCCATTACTTGTTCGGTCTTGTGCTCCATTGGAATTCATTTTAATCTTCAATTATAAGAAAAATAATAATAATAAGCACATATAATATTATACATTCTAAACAAAATATGTTATATGAAAAGAAAGAAATATATTACAAACATAATTAAACATAATTATAAAAGAAATTACTATTATTCAAAAGCATTTAAATTTCTCCATCATTGAAAAAATCCGAGTGGTGTAGTTCCGTGTTGACATCATCAATTTTATCTACATGGTTCACTTCTTTCTCTTTTAGAGATGCTTGATATAATTGACATAGACGTGAAGGTGTGCGACAAAATTTCGCCCAGTGGTTATTACTTCCACATCTATAACACGAACTATCATTAGTTTAAGATGTTCCGGCTTCATTTGTGAACTTATTTTGCTGGTTAAACTTGTTACTTTGTGGTGCGTTTCGTCCACGGCCACGACCACGACCACGACCTCGTCCACGGCCTCTATAATAATTGTTGATCGACTTGAACAAGTTGTTATGACCACTAAAATGGTTTTTATTATAATAACCACGACCACGGCCGCGGCCACGGCCTCGACCACGAACTTGACCTTGTTCCCATTTTTCAAAATTATTAGCAACATTTGCTTCTGGTATTGCTAGCGATCCTGTGGGACGAGTTTCATGGTTTTTCATAAGTAACTCATTATGCTTTTCTGCTACGAGGAGATATGCATTGAGATCGGAGTATTTATAAAACTTCAACAAACGATATTGTTGAGCCAAATTAATATTTGAAGCATGAAAAGTGGAATAAGTTTTCTCCAACTTTTCCTCCTCGGTAACAAGATGCCCACAAAATTCTAGTTTTGAGCATATTCTATATAAAGCAGATGTGTAATCATTTACTTTTTTAAAATCTTGGAACCTCAAATTGTTTCATTCATATTTGACAGTAGGAAGTAAAACTTCCTTTTGATTATCAAATCTATTTTTTAGATCCTTCCATAACCCACATGGATCATCATAATTAAAGTATTCATGCTGCAATAATTCATCAATGTGTTTATGGATAAACACATCAGCTTTAGCCCTTTCTTCTTCCGAACATTGATTATTATCATTTATTGCTTCTAATACACCAAGTGATTTTAGGTGTCTCTTGATATTTGCTGACCAAGACATATAATTTTCCCCGGAAATATCGAGAGCCATAAATTCAATTTTTGATAGATTCGACATTTTTCTAAACAATAAAATAGATATTAGAATTAATTTAGCATTATAAATGAACCTTTTAATAAATGTTAGTAATCGTTAGATTAGATATATGTTAGATGACATAAAAGTAAAAGTTAGAAGCGTAAATAAATATTTGTTAACAGAATAATAAAAGTTAGGAGCATAAATAAATAAACGTTAGTTGACAGAATAATAAAAGTTAGAAGCGTAAATAAATGTTAGATTAGGAGCATAAATAAATGTTAGACATGTTAGTAGTCCCAACTGTTATAATTTCTCCATAGTAAGGGGTACCCTGCTGTAACGACCCGAATTTCGTATTATGTAATTAAAATACAATTAATGTATCATGTGTTAAAACCTAATATTGTAAAATATGTTAAAGGTTAAATATTTAAGACTTAACTAGAAAATTTGCTAGTTAGTTAATAGTGGTGGAAAAATGAAAAATGATACTAGAGGGGTGGATCTGCCAATTGATGAAACCTAAACATGAATATGTATGGCTTGCCATACATTTGGTGAGCATTGTCTGCTCATTCACGTATACACACAAGAGAAGAGGAGAAGAAGAGTTTTGGTCATCTCATTGCTCAAATTGTTGGTGATTCAAGTGCAAGATCCGAAATTGAACCCTAGAAATCATTCTTCATCTTATCAAGAGCTACAAGTAAGTGTTATTTGATGTTCTTGAGGTGGTAAAAATCGTCACCCACATGATGGGTGTAGAAATTGGTGGTTTAAACATGAAACCCTAGTGTTATAGTGCTAGATGATCATGTGTATGTGTGTATTATGGTAACTAGATGTGTAATTGCTCCTTAATTGAAGATTTACATGAACCATGGAAATGGGTTTAGTTACTAGAAGGTTAAACTAAGGATTCTTCATGTAAACTAGTTGCTAGTTGTAGAATCCATGTTCATTCTTGTAGAAATGTGATTATGTGCATAACATTTGGTTGAAATTGATGAATCACATGTGTGATATGTGATTTAGGTGTAAAATTAGCTTGATGATGTTTAAAAGCTAGTAAATAACCAATATGTTAAGTTATGCACATAAGGTGTTTGATTAAATGCCCAAATTAGATGAAAAACATGAATGAACTACTTAATTGCAAGAAATGTGCAATGTGAAAGCCTAGATTGTAGGTTAAATGTGACAAATGGTCAAATAGACCATATGTGTGATTAAATGAATGTTATGTGTTAAATGGGTCCTTAAAATGGTAATAGGAAGTGGTGTGGCAAGCGGATCCAAGGGAACCGGCAAGGAACACGTTTGATTGACCACTTAAACCTTCCGGACTCAAGGTAAGACATTCTTTAAATTGAGCATAACAAAGTAAAGGCATGAGTCACAATGTGTGTGACCATGTGCTCATAAGCTCAAACAAAATGAAAACCACGTTTAAAAAGGATAAATAGTTGACTTGCACCGTATGTGAGCTTCTATGACAAATGATTCACGACGTGCGTGAACATAAAGGAAAATAACACTTTAGTGTTATACCACATGGTTGTGGAACAGAACGAGTCATGACGTGCGTGACCGTCCCATGAAAATGGGAAGAAAGGACAAACCCGGATTAAAGTGATTCACATCGTGTGTGAACACTAGGGTAAAGGGTTATCCCTACGATTTGCAACGTGTGTGGACGTTGGGTAACGCCAAGGAAAGCGGTCGTTCGCGAAAGAATGGCAAACCGCTCATTAAAATGGGATTTGACCCTATAAGGGGCAAATTCGGTATGAAAAGGAAAATTTGCGTTATGATAGGCAAATGGGATGGGTTGGGTCTA
Source organism: Flaveria linearis (assembly GCA_024085815.1). NCBI lineage: Eukaryota > Viridiplantae > Streptophyta > Magnoliopsida > Asterales > Asteraceae > Flaveria > Flaveria linearis. The sequence goes on from CM044011.1 coordinate 14,470,614, forward strand.
AGAACTCACCAAACATATGTAATATGTTATAATAGACCGGTTCCATGGTTGTCGGGACGGTCGGAAGCTCTAAAGAACAAACGAACCATAAATGGGTTAAATAAGGAATTAAATACAAAAAAAGAGAAAAATTTTGGTATATTGCCAAGAGTCGGGTTAGACTCGTTGAAACTCCATGGGAATCACGTATATGATAAAATATGTTATTTCCGGGTGTTTGGAACAATCGGGATCGACAGGGGTGGCTCGGGAACGCGAAACGACCCTTAACGGGTCAAAAATAATGATTTTGCTGCAGGTCTACCGTAGCTTACGTCCATAAGGACGTAAGCTACGTCCTCTCCACCTGGGTACGTCCTGAGCTACTGCCTTACGTCCACAAATCAGGGGAGAGGGGTTAAGGACGTAAGCTACGTCCTTTAGGACGTAAGTTACGTCCCAGGCATAATGTTGCCTCTGAGCTTCTTTTGTTGTCTTCTCGTTTCCCCAGATTTTGTCGATTATCGTTTTAACGCGTTCCGAGTCCGTTTAAACCCCCGTAAAAACCCTAAAATGAATGTTGGAATGTACTTACTTAGTTCCTATGAACTATTGGATGTCTAAACGTGTGTTTTCAGGTGTTACGGGACCGGAAGGCTAAAGTGATCGATAGGGCATACAAGGATCGAACGGGACTTGCATACGCGTTTCTCTTGTAGAATTAACGCGTTAACATTATTTTGAAACTTCTTATCACGTGTTTATGTAAATGGATTGTTAAACTTCATTTTTGAGTGTCGGTTGACACGAAACACATATTTTGGGAGTTAAATGTTAATGAAATTTTCTGGGACCAAATTCCACATGTTTATTTAACTTAAACGGACTCTTTGGAGGTCCGGGTGTTACAAGTTGGTATCAAAGCCAACGGTTTGAGAGATTCAAGTGCGTCGCGAACACTTGGACTCAAACTTTTGAGCTCTAGATATGAGAAATGCAAACGTTCGATCCAAGAAGCCGATCACCGAGCCTAAAGGTACAAGGTTAGTGTGTCGTTTATAAACGTAACAAGCTTGACACATGTATGATATATGTATGATATGTACCATATGAATTGATTGAACCTAGCTTCTTGACTTAAGTTTGGAATAAAGGAACTAAGAAGGCATCCGTGTGGTGAGCTTGTTGCTAGGCCTGGCCAGTCTAACAACAATCAAAGGCACGCGAATGGATTCTTAGGGATGTTGTCTTAAACTTAAGGATGGAAATGGGTATTGTGTGAATAGGGTTAGGCCCTAGTGATAGTAGAATCATAAGCATCGGTGTATATGCTATAGATTACGTACATGGTACTAACGTAAAGTTTAATTGTCAAAGTCTTAGGTCATGGCTGGTAACGATCACGTGATCAATATAGAGAATCACGAAACCCATCCCGATGATGCAACACGGGAAATGGTCAAGGAGGAAGTTGGCAAGGCTTTTGAGGCTTTATTGCCGGGCTACATCGAGGATGTACGCAAAGATCTACGGGATCTCATTCAACAAGAGTTTGTGGCTCTGAAGGCTGACAAAGAAACCGAAAGGCCAACAAAGAAAGTGACCTATAAGGAGTTCGTTGTATGCAACCCTACAACGTTCAAGGGTGAGGTCGATCCACTACTTAGTCAAAGGTGGATCAAAGATATGGAAAGTGCCTTTGAAACCTCACACTGTGAAGAATCTGATGAAGTGAGGTTTGCTGCAAGCCAACTCCGGGAACGAGCTAAAGACTGGTGGGAATTGCAACGGGATGAGAAGGGGCGGGAAGGTATCAAAAGTATGACTTGGGAAGAATTTAAGAAGTTGTTCACAAAGCGGTTTTGCCCACAAGCCGCTATCAACAGAATAGCAGAAGAATTCCTACAGTTACGACAAAAAGATGAAAGTATTGATACCATCACGGCCATCTTCTACGACAAAGCCAAGTTTTGCCCACAGTTGCTCCAGGATGAAAGGATGTGGATTAACCACTACTATGGCATGTTGAGTGCCAAGTATCGAGAGTTTCTTACACCGTCCAAATGTGAAACTCTAGCAGAGCTTATCGATTGTGCTAGGGATCGAGAAGCGGAATTGAAAAGGCAAGTTGATCGTGGGGAGAAGCGTGCGGCTGAAACGGAGACGGGTTCGTCTAAGAAAGCCAAGATTTCATCTTCATCAAACAAGTCTGGGAACGACAAAGACTCCAAACATTGCAAGATTTGTAAAAAGAAGCATGGGGGAGTTTGTAGATACGAATCTAAAAATTGCTTCAAGTGTGGAAAGTCGAGTCATTCGACATCTCAATGCACAAGCCCGCTAAGTGTGTGCTACAACTGTTACAAACCGGGCCACAAAAAGAGCGAATGTCCGGAACTAAAGAAGGATGGTACAAGTCCGTCATCGGTTGCTCAAGGTTCGGGGAAAAAGGGTGATGGAGGAAAAGCTAAGGCGAGAACTTTCTTGATTACGGCGGAAGAAGCAAATCTATAGCCGACGTTATGACGGGTACCTTTCTCATCAACTCACTACCTGCTTATGTGCTATTTGACTCGGGTGCTAATAGATCGTTTGTTTCGGTTAAATTTGCGAGTCATTTTTCCATGGTGTTAGACAACTTACCTAGTCCTTTAGAGATTGAGGTAGCGGATTCAAAAACGTTCTTAGTGTTCAACGTTTATCGAAATTGCATACTTGCCATCGAAGGTGAGGAGTATTCGGTCGACTTAATACCCATGACACTCGAGGAGTTTGATGTAGTAATCGGTATGGATTGGCTTTCCATGTACCACGCCAATATAGTTTGCAATCGCAAGTGCATCCAATTGATATCTCCGAGTGGTTATGAGGTAATAATCCAAGGTGCAAAACGCGGTGGCGTAGCTTTATGTTCTTTGGTTAAAGTAATGAAATACATGAGCCATGGAGGACAATCGTTCTTAGCCTATGTAATAGACACGGAAACGAAAGTTCAAGGGTTGGAAGATATTCCGGTTGTTCGGGATTTTCCGGATGTCTTTCCGGAGGATTTGCCGGGAGTCCCACCGGAGCGGGAGGTCGAGTTTCGAATCGACCTAACCCCGGGAGCTAAACCCATAGCAAAGGCTCCCTATCGTTTGGCGCCATCGGAGCTCCAAGAGTTAATGACACAATTGCAAGATCTTTTAGACAAGGGGTTCATACGTCCGAGTACTTCGCCATGGGGAGCACCGGTTCTTTTCGTGAAAAAGAAGGATGGAAGTCTTCGGATGTGTATCGACTATAGAGAGTTGAACCAGGTGACGGTTAAGAACCGTTACCCATTGCCTAGGATTGATGACCTATTCGATCAGTTGCAAGGTGCATCGTGGTGTTCGAAAATCGACTTACGGTCGGGTTATCATCAGTTGAAGGTAAGGGAAGAAGACATCCCCAAGACGGCATTTCGTACTAGATACGGGCATTATGAGTTCCTTGTGATGTCTTTCGGGTTGACAAACGCCCCGGCGGCATTCATGGATTTGATGAATAGGGTGTGCCGACCCATGTTTGACCGATCTGTCATTGTATTCATAGATGATATCCTTATTTATTCTAAAAATGAAGGTGATCATGCTTGTCACTTGCGTGAAGTTCTCGAAACGCTTCGTCGGGAGAAATTGTTCGCAAAATTCTCCAAGTGTGCCTTTTGGTTGCGAGAGGTACAATTCTTGGGTCATGTGGTAAACTCGGAGGGTATACACGTAGACCCCACAAAGATTCACGCGGTGACCAAATGGAGTCCACCCAAGACTCCCACAGAGATTAGAAGCTTTCTTGGGTTAGCCGGATATTATCGGAGATTCATTCAAGACTTTGCTAAGATTGCTTCTCCTTTAACCAAGCTTACCAAGAAAGAGGTGAAGTTCCTATGGGGTGAAGAGCAAGAGAAAGCCTTTCAAGAGTTAAAGTCGAAATTGACTCAAGCTCCGGTTTTGTCTTTACCCGAGGGAACCGACGATTTTGTGGTATACTCGGATGCTTCCTACTCCGGTTTGGGTTGTGTTCTAATGCAAAGGGGCAAGGTGATTGCTTATGCCTCGAGACAACTAAAGGTGCATGAAAGGAACTACCCAACCCATGATCTTGAACTAGCCGCGGTGGTGTTCGCGTTAAAGATTTGGAGGCATTATCTATATGGTGTAAAGTGTACGATTTACACGGACCATAAGAGTTTAAAGTACTTCTTTACGCAAAAGGAGTTAAACATGAGACAAAGGCGGTGGATGGAATTGCTAAAGGATTATGATTGTGAAATCCTATATCATCCGGGAAAGGCCAATGTCGTGGCTGACGCCTTGAGTCGAAAGGAGGATCATACTCCTATCAAAATAACCGCAATGAAGATAACCGTTATATCCGAAGTGGTTGAACGAATCAAGGAAGCACAAACTGAAGCGCTAAAGGAAGAAAATTTGAAGAAAAATCGAATCAAAGGTCAAACTCAAAACTTGGAAGATGATAGTCAGGGATTGAAAACAAGATGGGGTCGGGTTTGGATACCACCTACTTGTACCTTGAAGAATGATCTATTGGATGAAGCCCATAAATCCAAGTATTCAATTCACCCGGGAGCGACTAAGATGTATAGAGACCTTCGGGTTAACTATTGGTGGCCGGGCATGAAACGCGATATTGTCAAATACGTGGAGAAATGCTTAACTTGTTTGCAAGTGAAGGCGGAACATCAAAAACCTCATGGTGAATTGCAACCGTTGGATATTCCGGAATGGAAATAGGAAAAGTTAACAATGGATTTGATTACTAAACTTCCAAGAACGAAGAAAGGGTACGATGCGATATGGGTTGTTGTCGATCGATTGACCAAGAGCGCTCATTTCCTTCCTATTCGTGAGACTTACAATTCGGAGAAAATGGCGGAGGTTTACGTGAACGAAATAGTGTCACGACACGGGGTGCCCGTGTCGATTGTGTCCGATAGAGACACACGGTTTACTTCCAAGTTTTGGAGGAAATTTCAAGCGGAGATGGGGACAAAGCTATTGCTAAGCACGTCATACCATCCCCAAACCGACGGACAAAGTGAAAGAACCATTCAAACATTAGAAGATATGCTACGAGCGTGTGTTCTTGACTTTGGGGGTAGTTGGGGTGAGTATTTGCCTTTGGCGGAATTTTCTTACAATAATAGCTACCACTCCACCATCGAGATGCCTTCGTATGAAGCTTTATATGGAAGAAAATGCCGAACTCCCATTTGTTGGGGAGAAATTGGTCCGCGGGAACTCGCGGGCCACGATACGATAATGAATACGGATGAAAAGATTAAGCAAATCCGTGCTCGCATGAAGGCGGCGCAAGACCGTCAGAAAGCTTACGCGGATAAGCGTAGACGACCCATCGAGTTTGAGGTGGGCGATTTGGTTTTGTTAAAGGTTTCCCCATGGAAGGGTATTATACGATTCCGGAAGCGGGGAAAGTTGAGTCCGAGGTTTATCGGGCCATTTAAAATCATCGCACGTGTGGGTAAAGTTGCGTACCGGTTGGAATTGCCGGAAGAGCTTCAAGGAATTCACAACACGTTCCATGTATCTTACTTGAGGAAGTGTTTGGCTGACGAGTCGGCCTATGTCCCGTACGAGGATTTGGAAGTTGATGACAGATTGAACTATATCGAGAAGCCGGTGGCTATCTTGGATAGAAAGGTCAAGCAACTGAGAAACAAGACACTCAATCAGGTGAAGGTGCAATGGAAGAATCGTAAGGGATCCGATGCCACTTGGGAATCGGAAGATGAAATGAGGAAGTCTTATCCTCATCTATTTGATTAGTATGTAAAGTTTCGGGGACGAAACTCTCTTTAGAGGGAGAGACTTGTAACGACCCGAATTTCGTATTATGTAATTAAAATACAATTAATGTATCATGTGTTAAAACCTAATATTGTAAAATATGTTAAAGGTTAAATATTTAAGACTTAACTAGAAAATTTGCTAGTTAGTTAATAGTGGTGGAAAAATGAAAAATGATACTAGAGGGGTGGATCTTGCCAATTGATGAAACCTAAACATGAATATGTATGGCTTGCCATACATTTGGTGAGCATTGTCTGCTCATTCACGTATACACACAAGAGAAGAGGAGAAGAAGAGTTTTGGTCATCTCATTGCTCAAATTGTTGGTGATTCAAGTGCAAGATCCGAAATTGAACCCTAGAAATCATTCTTCATCTTATCAAGAGCTACAAGTAAGTGTTATTTGATGTTCTTGAGGTGGTAAAAATCGTCACCCACATGATGGGTGTAGAAATTGGTGGTTTAAACATGAAACCCTAGTGTTATAGTGCTAGATGATCATGTGTATGTGTGTATTATGGTAACTAGATGTGTAATTGCTCCTTAATTGAAGATTTACATGAACCATGGAAATGGGTTTAGTTACTAGAAGGTTAAACTAAGGATTCTTCATGTAAACTAGTTGCTAGTTGTAGAATCCATGTTCATTCTTGTAGAAATGTGATTATGTGCATAACATTTGGTTGAAATTGATGAATCACATGTGTGATATGTGATTTAGGTGTAAAAATAGCTTGATGATGTTTAAAAGCTAGTAAATAACCAATATGTTAAGTTATGCACATAAGGTGTTTGATTAAATGCCCAAATTAGATGAAAAACATGAATGAACTACTTAATTGCAAGAAATGTGCAATGTGAAAGCCTAGATTGTAGGTTAAATGTGACAAATGGTCAAATAGACCGTATGTGTGATTAAATGAATGTTATGTGTTAAATGGGTCCTTAAAATGGTAATAGGAAGTGGTGTGGCAAGCGGATCCAAGGGAACCGGCAAGGAACACATTTGATTGACCACTTAAACCTTCCGGACTCAAGGTAAGACATTCTTTAAATTGAGCATAACAAAGTAAAGGCATGAGTCACAATGTGTGTGACCATGTGCTCATAAGCTCAAACAAAATGAAAACCACGTTTAAAAAGGATAAATAGTTGACTTGCACCGTATGTGAGCTTCTATGACAAATGATTCACGACGTGCGTGAACATAAAGGAAAATAACACTTTAGTGTTATACCACATGGTTGTGGAACAGAACGAGTCATGACGTGCGTGACCGTCCCATGGAAATGGGAAGAAAGGACAAACCCGGATTAAAGTGATTCACATCGTGTGTGAACACTAGGGTAAAGGGTTATCCCTACGATTTGCAACGTGTGTGGACGTTGGGTAACACCAAGGAAAGCGGTCGTTCGCGAAAGAATGGCAAACCGCTCATTAAAATGGGATTTGACCCTATAAGGGGCAAATTCGGTATGAAAAGGAAAATTTGCGTTATGATAGGCAAATGGGATGGGTTGGGTCTAAGAACTCACCAAACATATGTAATATGTTATAATAGACCGGTTCCATGGTTGTCGGGACGGTCGGAAGCTCTAAAGAACAAACGAACCATAAATGGGTTAAATAAGGAATTAAATACAAAAAAAAGAGAAAAATTTTGGTATATTGCCAAGAGTCGGGTTAGACTCGTTGAAACTCCATGGGAATCACGTATATGATAAAATATGTTATTTCCGGGTGTTTGGAACAATCGGGATCGACAGGGGTGGCTCGGGAACGCGAAACGACCCTTAACGGGTCAAAAATAATGATTTTGCTGCAGGTCTACCGTAGCTTACGTCCATAAGGACGTAAGCTACGTCCTCTCCACCTGGGTACGTCCGGAGCTACTGCCTTACGTCCACAAATCAGGGGAGAGGGGTTAAGGACGTAAGCTACGTCCTTTAGGACGTAAGTTACGTCCCAGGCATAATGTTGCCTTTGAGCTTCTTTTGTTGTCTTCTCGTTTCCCCAGATTTTGTCGATTATCGTTTTAACGCGTTCCGAGTCCGTTTAAACCCCCGTAAAGACCCTAAAATGAATGTTGGAATGTACTTACTTAGTTCCTATGAACTAATGGATGTCTAAACGTGTGTTTTCAGGTGTTACGGGATCGGAAGGCTAAAGTGATCGATAGGGCATACAAGGATCGAACGGGACTTGCATACGCGTTTCTCTTGTAGAATTAACGCGTTAACATTATTTTGAAACTTCTTATCACGTGTTTATGTAAATGGATTGTTAAACTTCATTTTTGAGTGTCGGTTGACACGAAACACATATTTTGGGAGTTAAATGTTAATGAAATTTTCTGGGACCAAATTCCACATGTTTATTTAACTTAAACGGACTCTTTGGAGGTCCGGGTGTTACACCTGCACTTATTTATCATCATAGTATTTATATATTCAATTTATATATATATTTATGAAAAACTTACATTGATTGTTATGACAACTTCTTCTTTATTGATCTTCTTGGTTGAGCGCCTCGTGCTGATAACGTGTTATAATAATAATAATAATTGAGAGAATTGAAGATCTTTTGGGATTTTGATATTAGCCACCAAATTTTCAAATTGCTGTAGATGCAGAAGAAACTCAAAATCAGAATGTATGTGTTTGTGAGAGAGAGAGAGAGTGATTGTAAGTGTCGATTGGCAATCATCTTCAATATATGCATATATATATACACATTAAAGAAAAAAACAAAAAAGGTGGGACCATATGTTTGCCATTATAACAGTTTATATATTAATTACCCATTTTTACTTTGTCGCAACAAAGCCTTCGAAATCTACCGGTCGAACTAATTTACATTCATCTACAATTTTAGCATCTATTTAGAGTGGATGTTCTCATCTACACATCACACCAATTAAATTTTGTCATATCATACTACACCACACACTCGAATTTGATTACGACGATGCATCACACCATGCCACACTACACCACTACACATCACACGTAGAAAAGTACACGGTCACAGGAAAGGATTGTCATGGACTAACGATGCGGGTAAGCCCCGCCCACCCTTATGTTTATCTAAAACTAGTTTAGAGCCCATGTATTACATGGGTGGAATAAATAAAACATATCAAAATCATTAGTTTTATAAATATATTTTATTTTTTAGATGTTATTATCAATTGATGGAATAAAAATATAATAAATATTTTAAAAGTTATAACACATAATGAATTAGAAATTATTTCTCTATATTTTAAAAAAAATATTTTTGATATCATAAAATTTCATATGTATTAATATATTTTAAAATTAGTACATTTATATTTTAGAAGTTTAATAGTTTAGTTTACTTATTTACAATAATTATCATTTAATATGAAAGAGACAAGAAACACAAATATAGAAATATTTGTTTTAACATATTTTAGTTAAAAATGAAAGTCAAATTAATTTGTATTTATTATGAGAGAGAGGCGGGAAAATAATTTTTTTGATATGCTAGAATAATGACACGTGTTATTTGATGTGCTAAAATGATGACACGTGTCTAAAGAAAACCTTCTTTTATTATATGTTATAGATTTATTATCTTATAATTTTTTTTCTAACTTTTTAAGGACAAAATCATCATAATTTGCACTATGGGAGACGGAAACATACAACCATTAAATCGGTGAGTACCACACTTGTTCACTTAATTAATTCGTTCATTGGGATAGGGCTGTAAACGAGCCGAGCCGAGTCGAGCCAGGATGGGTTCGAGCTCAAACTCGAACCTTATCGAGCCGAGCCGAGCCGGCTCGAAAATTTTAACGAGCTCAAAACATTGGCTCGAGTTCGGCTCGTGAAAAGCTCGAGCCAGCTCGATTTAAAATTTTTTTTACATTAATTTGTATGAAAACATAAAAAATATATATTAGGAGCTTTACCTTTTATTAGTACTCTGTACTTATATAACAAAGGTCATTATTTTAAATATAAATAATTTGCTATCAAGTTATATATTTTTTAAACAAAATATTAACTGTTTCTAAAAAGAATCCATTTTATTTTTAGAAAATCTTTCTAAAATCCTAATATAAAAATAATAATCATAATAATAGTAGTAGTAATAATAATATTTTTTATTATACTATATAAATATATATATATATATATATAAATAATAATCATTATTTTATGCACCGAGTCACGAGCCGAGCCAACGAACCGAGCCACGAGCCGAGCTCGAACCGAGCTAACCCTGTCTCGAGTTCGGCTCGTTTAGAATTCGAGCCGAGCCGAGCCGGCTAGTTTGGATACGAGCTTTTTTCGAACCGAGCTTTTTTCGAGCGAACTTCGAGCGAGCTTCAAGCCACAAACTTTTTGTACAGCCCTACATTGGGAACTATCATCTCTTTAATACTTTCACTATTTATACAACGACATTTTACGGATTTTACACAAAACCATAAAATTGTTATCACTCTCTTAACATTCACACACACACACAAATATATATATCCTCTAAATTAGTATGACGCGATTCAGCGGTATTCGTGTGTATGATGTGCTCCTTCTCATACTCCTTGTACTCACAGGTACATATATCTTTTTTGTTCTCTTACATTACATAAGTTTTAACCTTCAAAAATTATAAATTTTTATACAATACATCTTATATGGGAAGAGTACAGAAATGCAAACCAAAAGAAATTGAGAAAACTCTTATACTAAATCTAAGTCGTTTGATTAATATAAATAACTCTAGATGATGTTGGAAATGGTCCCACTTAAATATAAATCTGTACTTATTATTCAAGAAACTAGATACGTTGATCTTAACCAACCAAAAGTTAAGGTTTAATTTAAAAGTTTTCTTAATTTCTTTTGATTTGCATATGAACTTTTTTCAGTCTTATATTATATATCTGGTTGATGATACAGTTGAAATTATGATTCCGGCAAAGGGTGATGAGTGCACGGAGTTAGTACCGTTTACTCCAAAGTGGTGCGACGGTGATATCACAGTGTCGCTTGATTGTTGGCAAGCATGTCGAAAGAGACATCAATTTTTATCAAAAGCAACATGTGATTACTTGCCCACATTTCCTGGTACAAATAAAAGTGTTTGTAAATGTTGGTATAATTGTTAAGTAACAGTTTTTTTTACTGGAATTACATATCATCTTAGTGCTTAAAGCACTTAAGTTTGTACTGACTAGGTTAGAAAACGTGTGTATCACACGAGCTGAATAAGAAAATAAATAGTAATTAGTAAATAATATTGATAATTAAGTTATAAAATGATTGAACTATATAATTGATGGTAAAAAAATTTAAATTCAAAAATTTGTAAATATCTAAAAAATATGATTATTAATAAGGGTGACGAGTTACTACATAGTGACACATGTCTCGTCATTTACTAATCTCGTCATTTACTAAAAGAAAGTGATGAGAAAATAACGGTAAGAAGACACAAGAGAGTAACACGTGATGATCAAAATTTTTGTTTATTATATAGTAATATAGATTTATATATTTGATATATACGATTACCAGAAAAGATATATAATATAACATTTCAAAATTTAAGACCTTGCTAGAATTAAGTTATTTTGAATTTCGTATTGTAATATAATAGATTATATGATTCACATAACATATCATATTACAATATATCTATGATGATATTATATCATATAACTCATTTTCTGAATTATGCATTTTATAAAATTGTTATCATTAATTTCATCAGTAAATATAAAATTAATAAAATTCGAAGTTCCTTAACTTCTCGTCCTTTATTTCTAGACAATACAGGTGTATTATTTAGTTAAATTAGTTTCCAGATTTAAATCACGCATTCACGCCCCTTTCTTGCCGTAAAATATGAAAGACACTCGAGAGTCGAGCCCCACCAAGGTTATGTTATTTTGTTAAAATCAAAGACTAAATAATCTTCCTATTCTAATAAAAAGGTATCTGGAATGACACGTGTCAATACCACAATCATTCTCACCAAAATTTTTCCGCATCTCTCTCCTATTAAATAATTACCTTAATTACTAATAATATTGTTTAACACTTTTTTAGATTTAATAAATTAATAAAGAGATCTATTTATTAATGTTATTTCTAAATAAACAATTTTTTTATAAAATAATAAATTTATTTAAAGCATAAGACTTTTTTTAAAAATACAAAATATTTAAAATTGGTATTTTTAAAAAGTTATTTTTTTAAAACCAAAAATAATTAAATTTAAGAGTTATAATAAGAAAAATTTTTAAAAATGACATTTTTATACGGTTTGTTTTAGAACAAAACGTTTATTTATTTTTTTTGAAAAAATGATGTTTTAAAAAGTTGATATCACTATTTTATAACTTACAGTCATTTCTAATACATAAGTTCAGTGATATTATATCTTAAAATATTATTTTATAATTAATAAATTTTGTTATATTAATTTTTATTTATTCAACCCGTGTAACACACGGGTTACTATAACTAGTATGGTTATAAAATGGTTAAAACTAGAGGGCGGCATAATTACAATAAACTACCTTATGATGTAAACCGTAGAGTATATGTTTTGTAACGCTAAATATTCTCATATCTACCAATATCATATCACTCTTATGTATTCTACTATTTCTTTTCATGGTTGAAAAGTTAAAACGCATAGTATCAAGAAAAATATATTAAACAAAATCAACTAAAAATATTTAAGACACATATATAATCAACGCAAACATTAAAGTTTCATTGTCCTTTAACTTTAATATGTTTAACCATTATACTATACTGAATAAAAGTAAAATGGTTTATCGTATATATCGTGTTATGATTAAGTTTTATGTTATGATACATTTAAGTTATACTATCACTCAAAATTTATAGTACATGAGTAAAAATCGGTACATGAATCTCTCATGTAATTCTAGTAGGGTATAATATGCATTTTTATGGCATTTAAGTGGATAATCGAGTTAAAATGAACACAAATTTATATAACTCATTACTATAGGTACAAATACCATGCGTCTTAATCTATTAAAAAACGAGTAGTGTTTTCGCGAAACGCACGAGGCATAACACTTGTTTCATAATAAAAAGCAACACGTATAGGAATCCGATCAACCAACATACACCTCCTAACAGTACGTAACATCAATATAGGTGGTTTTGGTGATTTATTTTTTTTTTTCTCGTGTAAATGAAATAAAAAATAAATTTTCTTTTTGAGCACTAATAGTTAATCATAAAATTAAAGTAAACCTTCAATCGATAATGTTTATATTAAAAATGAATCAAGTGGCCATCAAATGGGTTCACGTTAAAGTGCAACAGTGGGATTTACTACATAATACACGATCAAACTGTATGCACTTTAGCTGCAGTGACATTCTGATGACATAATAATAATAATAATTTCACAGTAACATTATGATGACATGATAGTAATTTCATCATTTACTTTTCCTACCCTGTTGGTCCCTTTTTCCCCACTGCACAATAGTAAATGACAAGGACGAATGGACGATCACTTTTATCTTTAGTAATGATATGCTCTTTGATATTACTTATAACTGAAACAAAAACGGGTCAAATATTTAGGGTAAACTTTGCTTATGCTTTTTATGATATATTTTTTGATATTAGTTATAATTAAGAACAACAGGATTTTCATAAAAAATTGTCATTTTTTTTCTAAAACAATTTCTTTAGAACGAAATGTTCTAGATTTAGAAAAACAAAACGTATGGACAAAGTTTTTAAAATGAAAGTGTAAAAAATAATAAAAAATATTTTATTAACTAAACCATTTACTTATACCTAATTTTTAATTATATCTTATATCAAAATAACGTTATATAGTTTCCTAACTTTTTATTAATAAATATTTAATATTTTTTCTTATTCAACTCATATATTATACGAGGTTATAGCCTACTTGTATAATATACTCATGTTAACAAGTGATTGTTTGTGTAATTTTGTTAAATTAGTTAAAACATTATTTTCTCCCGACCGCCCATACTATCACTTCTTATGTCACCACTACACCAGCAACACCACACCTTTGTTTTCTTTCTCTCAAAATCAAAGCCTCTAGGCTAACCTAATTCTCTCCCTAGCCCCCACGCACGATTCTAAATCTAACGATTAAGGTGGTTCAAGGCGGTAGAGGCAACAATGTGGTAGTTCAAGGCGATTGAGGGGGTGGTGTTTTTGTGATGACCTTGTAATCAATCAAATCTCATGTGACATTAATGGGTAGTAATGAAGAAAGAGGAGGCAGACGGGTGGTGGTTGTGTGGTGATTAGTAGCTATCTAGGATTTCTTGGGAGGGAGAGAGAAGTGGTAGGGAGAAGAGAAAGAGTGTGATATTTGTGTTAATAAGTTTGAATAATTATATTATCATCCCTTATTAGTAAAATATCTAAAATGTTCTGTAATTAACATAATTATATAACGGAATTAGTGAGCTAGAGTTAATCGGGACGTATGAGAACCACAATAGGGATAATCAAGATTGTGAAACATTTGAATGAAAAACGTTATTTAAACCAAACCACATGTAATAAAAACAAAGTTTCTTTTAATATCAATTAAAAACTCTTAGAAATCAACCAGGGAGCTTTATACAGAAGATCATAATTATATCTTGTTAATAAGATGAACGCAACTGTTATAAGAACTTAAACAGAAAAAAGAACAAAATGCTAGGAAGTGGTATTATAGATGTTTATGTTGATTAGCTACTATATATCCATCTTAGTGTTTTAAATTTTTTTTTTTCTATCAGTTGATACCCGGTAACTTTATCATTAGCTTGATCCAAGACGTTGATTGCTTATAGCGTTGCCTAATTAACTCTGCTTGGCCCTAAATACAATCTTCTCCATAATTTAAGTGTAAAATAATAAAATTACGTGTTTATTAATGTATTACATTTTATTAGTTTAGTTTCTTTTGTCAGTCTTATAAATTTGGATATTTCTATTCTATTTATTCCCAATTGTCGGTGGCTACAGTGCCACACCGACCTCACACCTCACAACAAAACCCTAATCCTAACTCAAATCCACACCTCACAACTAATCTGTTTATCCCCAACCGAAACCACCACCAAGCGAAGCAGAATGGAATTCATTCAAGGAGCTCCGTTGATGATGATGCCGGTGCAGCCGAAGATGATGCCGGGAGCGTACGCAAAGACGCCCTGTGCGGCCATCTGACTCAATCAGAAGCCGGAAGGTAGTACGACTCGGTGTTCGCTGCGATACACCGGCGTAGGCTGAAATGGATCCCGAATCTGCAGATGCAGACTCAAGCGAAGGTTTGGTTCGTCTCGGTCCTTTTGATCTGATTCTCCTCGGCATTGGCGCTTCAATTGGAGCTGGTATCTTCGTCGTCACCGACTGCCGCTTATAGAACCACCGCCACCACTCTCTCCGGCGAATAATCATCTCCGGCGACTGTATATGTTTCTGTAGGTAGGTTTCCGATTTGTTTATTATCATCTGATTTTGTTAGATTTTGCTTTATGAATAAAAGATTATTAGATATGTGTTTAGAGACATTACATAGTATAATCATTGAAAAACAGTTAGAAATAGGGTAGTTTGTATTTTTTTGTAAACCTAAATGAAATTAGATTGATAGGTATTCAATGGGGCAGAGGGGTTTTCGCTAAATCTTGTGACGAGGAGAGTGCATATGTGTTGTTTGATGAAATGCCTGAATGAGATTTTTGCTAGCTACCACTGTTTTACATTAATAATGTTATTTCTGAACACTGTGAAATGAATCGGTATATATTCTGAACCTACATGAAGACTTTTGTTAATGAGTGAAGTTGTTTCTCAGAATTCGAATTGAACTCATTTACATTAATCAAATGAAATTTTTTTAAGAGTAGGTTATAGTTTATAAGATTGATAGAGTTCATTACTTGATGTGTTCTCTTTTTTGTAACTTCGTTATGGTCAAATTAGATTAAGGCTAGGGTGAACTCAGCAATAGCCCACTCTAATCAATAAGAGAAGCTAAGGATTAAGTGATTATCTGAGGCAAGGTCATAATGAAACAGTACACAGAAAGACTTGAAGAAAGAGATAGCATTGTCATTTATAACTCAAATCCCTTTACAAATCAGCTATATATTTTTCTTATGATAGGGATGTATGCACTTAATTATTCCTATATGTCCCATGTGGGTGCTTGCATAAGCTGAACAGCTGCTATGCTTAATTTTCTTTTTAAACTACATGCATGCTATTTCCACTACTTACCAATTACAAACCAGTTTGATGCTATCTTACTTACTTGATGAATAGAATATTCATATTGGTTATGGGTCAAAATGGTTAACAAATTTGGGTTGTAATTATATTGTTTTACAGTTGGTTTTTTAATTGTATTACAGGTGCTTCTGTTTTTGAGACAAGCTTTTGTGTTGCTTTGCAGGTTTGTTACCTATTCTCTTTTGACTTTAGTAGTTGCATTCAAACTTTGGGGCAATATAACAGTAAGCAATTTAGGCATCTCAGCTTGTACTGCACCTCTAATTACAGCATCATATGTTATTTTTTTGAAAATATGTTATTTTTTTGAAAATATGTTATTTTTTTGAAACAAAAACAAATATTGCCTCATAGTTTGATCACCTAATCTACGGTGGTTTTGAACATATAATTTAATAGTAAAATTGTGTTAAATATATAAATGTGGTGATACAAAGCATGAAAAGTCAACTGATACAACATAGACTTGATTTTCTTTAGTAAATTATTTTGCAGCTCGTGATTATATTATTGGGCTACTACGTTGCATCGCAGGTGTGTTTTTTCTCTTTTGCTTTTGGTTTGTTTACCTATTTTGTTTGATGTGTTGTTTGGTTTTATGAAATTAGAATTGTTTGTGATAGGTACGTGCTCTAGGTTGTAATATCAGTGTCGTATTTGTACAGTTTTAACGGATTTAAGTTTAACACATGCATGTTAGTGTTGTCTATCTGTACGTTTAAATGTCCAGTGCATCCAGTTCGCAACCCATGGTTGGTTTTGGTGGATCTGGTGCGTTATCGCATGCGTACATACATTATCCACCCTTAAAATGCAGATATGATGGATCAAGAGGTTTATTTTATGATGATGGAAATAAGCTATTAATTTCATCAATCTCTGACCAGGTAACTGCTGTTTAGACCCATGTAAGTTTCTTTGCTTATTTGTTCGGTTGTTATATCTTGTAGAGGGCAAATATTAGTTCATCATATTATAGTGTTTTTGTAGCTAAATTTGTACAAATTGTAATCTTTGAGTTTGTGCTGCATGTCAGGTCATATGATTATTGTATTAATTGATCATTTTTCTATACAGGGACAATATTTGCAATGTGCAGCGCAATCTGCATTTTAGTACTGTCCGCAGTAAGTATTTATGAATTTATTTTTATATGTATTGTGGATATCATTCTTCATGATGACATGTGGGTTTATTTGTTTGTTTATATAGATGAGACGTATCATGGGACTAATAATGAGTTAAGGGAGTTACCTGCAGTAGAGTTATCAACACTTCCTAAAATACTTAAGGTCCAGAGTTAAATGCATTCTTTTGGGCTTTTAAAACTATATATTCAAATATATGATCTGTTTAGTGAAGATGGTGTTGATTGGTTTTTGTGTTGCAGGTTGTGGTTGATAGTAGTGTTACAGATCAGTTGTGTGTGACAGAGCTCATACTGCATGATGTATGCTATTCTTATTAGTTGTTAATTTATTACTCAAGAATAATATACAGAATTGTCTATATAAATTTCAGTTACAGTTCATAGTAGTTTTTCTTATTTATTTATTTATTATATCAATTTTAATGCTTAAAGGAATGATGTGAACAACAAAGTTTCTTCCGGAAATTAATGGATTTGTTTAGAGTATGCGAAGATTTGGAAAACAAGGAAGGCCTTCACATGATATACAAAATTGTCAAAGGGATCAGACTCAACAGCCCTCAGATCTTTAAGAAAATTTTTGGTGATGAATTAATCATGGATATTATTGGATGTCTTGAATGTAAGTTGTTTTTCTTTGTAAATTTCTGAAATCTTCTTTGTTTCCTTAATGCTGACTCATGATCACTGGTTTTTGTTGGGCCTATAGATGACCTGGAAAGTCCTCATGTCAATCATAGAAACATCCTCAAAGAACATATTGTCTTTAAGGAGGTATATATTATTACCTTTTGATAAAATAATGTTCTTTTTATCATTTTGTTATTGATTATATAACTTTAATGTTCACTCATGTAGGCCATACCAATTAAAGATGGCGATTGCTTTTGTGTTTGCTCGGGAGTACAACCTGCATCCTGATGTTCTGACCACTGCGTAAGTTACTGATATTTCAGTGTTCCTTGACAAAAAAGGCGGGTTGGTTAACGAGTCATTTTTGCTAAGGGTCAAAACGGGTCAGATCAGTTTGTGTTAACAGGTAACTCTTTAGTCTAAGGGGCTGTTTGTTTGGGTCTGACCGAGACGCGAACGTCTGACTCGTATAGGAGTATAAAATTGTAACACAAAAGCCCGGCGCAACGCGCGGGGAATCAACCTAGTTAGCAATTATTACAAAATATTAATGAGTCGTAATTAATTTTGGCTAAAATATGTGTTTGCAAATTCTCATAGGGATATTGTAATTATTGTTGACATTATATTGTTCGCTATTTAGCCGACCAAATATAATAATATATGAGACCTCGGTCAACTATTCCAAGTACATGAATCAAACAAAATCTCTTTATGAAGTTCTTTATAGGATTGACACCAAGTATAATGATTACTCACTTAAAGAAAAGGACTAAGGTTTAACGATGTTTATGACTGTAAAAAAGATATCACTTGCGAACAAAATGTGTAGATTAGGTTGTTTGGTAATCTTTTAACTGTTATCTTTTGATTAATCACACTTAAGGTACCTTTTAACAATTAAAAAACTACGAATCATTAAAAGATTATAAACCATTAAAAGATAGTCTATTAATAATAATTAAAATAGTCTATTAATAATAATTAAAAGCCTACTAAACGACCCTTAAGTCTTGCCACAAGTCCAATTCAAGAACATAAGAAACGTAAAAGAAGAAGAGGAGATTTGAAACATTAAAAGCCTAACCTTTTTTTATCTTGCTAGAATGATTGAGTAGTTTTCACTAATGACACTCGTAACAGAACAACGACCGGTTCGGGCCAATATATGAATCACCAAGCTTTAATCAACACAAACAAAGGTCCAAGGTGACAGTGGAGGTATTATTCTCAATTTCTTGTATATTCAATAATGAAACGTATAATACTCCCACCTCTAATTCATTCCATGAGTTTTTTCAATATAATCTATTACACCAATTAAAACTCATTAAGAAGTATGATTTAGTTATAAGTACAATCCAAATTTATATTACGTCGGACATTTCAATCCATGGTAATTATTAATATATAATTTCCAATTAAAAATAAATAATACAATAAAATCAAAATACTAATACCTAGTTATTATTTTCTCAAAAAAAAGAATTAATATTTATAGGGAATTATTATTAATCATTCCCTGAATAATTAAGGAAACAATATGTAACACCCTCAATCTCATAACAATAATATAATAAGAAGGGTGCTACTAGTTGGGTTATTATAACAACTTAGAGACTACAACGCAGCGGAATTTTACATATATTAAAAACTGTTTACATCGTTAATAATATTTACAAGACATTATTTGACATTTCAAAACATTTTAAACTTCAAGTACTTCCTTCCCAAAACCCAACATTTGTGGCCAGTATCATACACCATAACCGGAAGCTATCTCTGTGGGGGACCATCACGAGCACCTCTATTACTACCTGGCATGCATTAGAAAACAAACACAAAATCAGATATACTGGTGAGTTCTAACATACACCATATTTCAACAGTAACAATTCATCAAACTGTTACCACACCAAATGATTCACACACACATTCATCAGTCCATTTATTTATCCCAGTATTGATATGCATATCGAATACCCACAAGGTATTTATGGACATCTTTTTATCAATTTTAATTTGGTGGGTCAAACCTCCACCTCGCGCGTTGACGGGTCAAACCTCCGTCTATAATTTGGTGGGTCAAACCTCCACCTCGCGCGTTAACAGGTCAACCTCCGTCTATAGTTTGGTGGGTCAAACCTCCACCTCGCGCGTTGACGGGTCAAACCTCCGTCTATACTTTGGTGGGTCAAACCTCCACCTCGCGCGTTGACGGGTCAAACCTTTGTTTATAATTGGCGTTGACGGGTCAAACCTCCGTCTACAATTTGGTGGGTCAAACCTCCACCTCGCCATTTACCACCTTTACCATTTTCAACTCATTTTCACATCATTATTTATTTATATGCATGTCAGTGCTCGATTTTGTCAAACAACATTTGTCAAACAATATTATCACATAAAAAGGGCAATTAGAACTCACCTTAATGTTCTCAGCAAGTGATTATCAATCCAAATACACTAGGGCAGCCAGAACTTCTCCTTCTCAAGGCAAATCTAAAACAACAACCCTAACTTAGTCAAATCACCCCTAGCTGACCACTACATACGATTAAGGCCATGCGACTGGACTCATTCGTACGACTGAACATGCGACTGAGCTTAGTCGTACGAATGGACTATACGACAGAGGTGCGAATGAGCTATAACAGGGTTTATGCGAATGACCTCCATTCGTGCGATTGGTTTATGCGACTGACTTTCGGTCGTACGATTGAACAATGCGATTGACTCAGTCGCACGAATGGGTCATGCGACTGGGCTCATTCGTCTGAAACGGATCAGCAGCTGTGTTCTTGACGTATTTGATCCAAAAAAACTCGAGTTTTAACCGTTCAGATTATACCATATTCATAACAGAACTTGTACACCTCATTTACAACCGTTTCGGGTCCTTATTTCATCAAATTTCACAAAAACTAGGGCCCGAACCTTCACTTTTCAGTTTAACAGAAAGATTGAACAGAAACTCTGATTAAAACATGTTTTTGGATCAATTTCAACCACATACACAGCCTAACATATTCAAGAATCGATCCGTAACAAGCAAAACTTACCAAAACGGAGCTAATTTACTCAATCTAGCAAGAACAGGGGTGTTGGGGTTCGACAGGGGCAAGGGGTGAAAGTACAGCAGATAATGTCTGCTGTTAACACTCTTAACCGTCCTATTTATCCTACATGAAAATTTTTAGCCGACATACTCAATCGCACGATTGGACCATTCGCACGGCTCAATCGTACGATTGAGCCCATACGCCCTTCATTCGTGCGATTAGGCCTCATTCGCACGCACGGCAAGCGACTGAGGTTCATTCGCACGCATGTTTGTGCGACTGAACACTAATCCTAATAAATAAATAATTATCAAACTTTTTGGATGTTACAATTCTACCCACCTTATTTAGGGTTTCGTCCTCGAAACCTGACTAAAACAATTGGGGGTAGTTCCGTCTCATCTCTTCTTCTGTTTCCCAAGTTGACTCAGATCCTTGGCGATGTGCCCACTGCACCCGGACTAAGCTAATGTTTTTATTTCTAAGTTTCTTCTCCTTACGATCTATAATGGCCACAGGCTGTTCAACATAATTGAGCTTCTCATCAACCTCAATATCATCTAATGGTACATATTGAGTTTCATTAGCTAAACATTTCCGTAACTGAGAGACGTGGAAGGTTGGATGAATAGTACTTAATTCTTCAGGCAAGTCCAATCTATACGCCACGTTCCCTACTTTCTCCACTATTCGGAAAGGTCCAATAAAACGTGGACTTAGTTTGCCCCTCTTTCTAAATCGAATAATACCTTTCCATGGAGAAACTTTCAACAAAACGAAATCCCCAACTTTAAATTCCAATGGTTTTTTTCTACGATCTGCATACGATTTCTGCCTGCTTTTCGCTTCTCTAATACGATTTCTGACTACTTCAAACTTTGCCATTGTTTCTTCAACTATTTCACTATTTCCCAATTCGCGTTGCCCCATGTCTCCCCAATAAAGTGGAGTTCTGCACTTTCTTCCGTACAACATCTCAAACGGGGACATTTGAAGAGTAGCTTGATAACTGTTGTTGTAAGCGAATTCAGCTAAAGGAAGATGACTATCCCAGCTACCTCCAAAATCTATAATACATGCCCGTAGCATATCCTCCAATGTCTGGATAGTTCTTTCACTTTGGCCATCTGTTTGGGGATGATAGGCTGTACTAAAGTAAAGTCTAGTTCCCATAGCTTCGTGAAATTTTCTCCAATACCTGGAGGTAAATCTGGCATCTCTATCAGATGTGATACTTTTCGGAACTCCATGCAATCTAACTATTTCTTTAGTAAAGATATCAGCTAGCCTTTCTACCGAATAGGTTTCCCGTATTGGTAGAAATAAAGCACTCTTGGTTAGCTGATCTACCACTACCCAAATAGTATCATAACCTTTTGGTGTACGGGGCAACTTCGTTATAAAATCCATAGTCAGATCGTCCCACTTCCAAACTGGAATGGCTAATGGCTGCAACAATCCATAAGGTTTCTGATGTTCAGCTTTCACTTGGGCGCAAGTCAAACATCTATTTACATACTGCATTACGTTGAATTTCATTCCTGGCCACCAATAATCTTGCTTTAAATCTTGATACATCTTAGTCATGCCTGGGTGAATGGAATACCTAGATTTGTGAGCTTCATCTAGCACCATATCACGTAAAGCCAACGGAACCCATATTCGTCCAAACCTGATCTTAACACCATGGCTATTTTCTTCTAAATATTTTTCTTGACCAACCATTCTTTCTTTCTTAATGTTTCCTTCTTTTAATGCTTCCAGTTGGGCTTCTTTCAGCTGTTGCATAAAATCAGGAGTAATCACAAGTTTATACGCCTTAATCCTAATCAGTTCGTTCTTCTCCTTTCTGCTCAATGCATCAGCAACCACATTTGCTTTCCCGGGGTGATACAAAATTTCACAATCATAATCTTTGATTAGCTCCAACCATCACCTTTGTCTCATATTCAAATCTTTTTGCTCAAAGAAATACTTCAGGCTCTTATGATCAGTAAAGATGGTACATCTCACTCCATATAAGTAATGTCGCCATATTTTGAGAGCAAAAACTACAGCTGCTAATTCTAAATCGTGGGTTGGATAATTGACTTCATGAGTCTTCAACTGTCTAGAAGCATAAGCAATAACTCTCCCACGTTGCATTAAAACACACCCCAATCCCTGATATGATGCATCAGAATATATTACTAAATCCTCTACACCTTCTGGTATTGCTAATACTGGGCTTGTGTCAATCGATTCTTCAGTTCCTGAAAAGCAGCTTCCTGTTCCTTATTCCATTCATACTTAACATCCTTTCTGGTTAACTTTGTCAATGGAGAAGCAATTTTGGCAAAATCTTGTATAAATCTCCTATAGTATCCTGCCAGTCCCAAGAAACTACGAATTTCTGAAGGACTTTTAGGAATTCCCCAGTTCACCACAGCTTCAATCTTTGCAGGATCCACCAATATTCCATTCGCATTCACCACATGGCCCAGAAATTGCACTTCCCTTAACCAGAATTCACATTTCGAGAATTTTGCATACAACTTATTCTTTCTCAAGGTTTCCAATACTTCTCGAATGTGACAAGCATGATCTCCTTCATTCTTAGAGTATATTAAAATATCATCTATAAACACAATTACCGATTTATCTAGCATCGGTCTACATACCCTGTTCATCAAATCCATGAATGCAGCAGGAGCATTCGTTAACCCAAACGACATCACCAAAAATTCATAATGACCATAGCGGGTACGAAACGCTGTCTTTGGTACGTCTTCTTCTCTTACCTTCAACTGATGATATCCGGATCTAAGATCTATCTTTGAGAACCAATTAGCACCTTGGAGTTGATCAAACAAATCATCTATACGGGGTAATGGGTATTTATTCATGACAGTCAGCTTGTTTAGTTCTCTGTAATCTATGCACATCCTCAAACTGCCATCCTTCTTCTTTACAAATAGGACAGGGGCACCCCATGGCGAAGAGCTGGGTCGGATAAAACCCTTGTCTAATAATTCCTGTAATTGCTTCAGGAGTTCCTTTAACTCGGCCGGTGCAAGTCTATAAGGGGTTTTAGCAACAGGTTTTGCCTCAGGTATTAAATCAATTCTAAACTCAATTTCTCGATCAGGAGGTATACCCGGTAGATCCTCTGGAAATACATCGGGGAAATTACAAACTACTGGAACATCTTCCAATTTCTTCGTCTCCTTAATAGTATCAACTACATATGCCAAGAATGACTCGCAACCCCTATTCAATAATTTCTCAGCCTTAATCATAGATATGACTTTCACCACATTATCATGATCATCGCCAAAAACCGTCACCAGATTACCATCTGGTGCTTGCAACACAATCATCTTTCTCTTGCATATTATCTGAGCCTCAAACATGGATAACCAATCCATTCCCAATACTACATCAAAACCTCCTAATTTCATCATGTGTAATCTAGCAGGAAATTTTACACCTTCTAATTCAACAAAACAATCATCTATTACTTCACTAACAACTATGAATTGATTAGAGGCAGTCTCTACTGAAAAAGCAACATCTAACTTTGATGGTCTAACTTTTATTAAGGCATGGAATTTTATTGATATAAAACTTCTATTAGCTCCTGAATCAAATAAAACTCTAGCAGGTACATCATTAACAAGAAACGTACCCGACACAACATCCGGTAATGCCTTAGCCTCTTCCGCAGTCATTGTAAATGCTCTCCCCGCAGTACCGCTACTACCACTCACGCTGACTTTACTCGGTCCTCCTACTGCACGAATAGGAACCGGTCCAGGTCTAAACTTTGGACATTCAGATTTCATATGTCCCATCTCCCCGCATCCATAACACCGAAGTTCTAGACATCTAGAAACAAAATGTCCAGGTTTCCCGCATTTACGACATGCCGGGTGATTCAGTCTACATTCCCCTCTATGAAACTTCCCGCATTTATTACACCGAGGAGGGGGACCTATAAAACCCCTAGTATTAAACTTCCTCTTCTGCGGCCCACTCTATCCATACATAGGCCTAGAACTCAGTGAAGCTTCCTGATGACTCACCACTTCCTCTTTCACCACAAGTTTCTCAGACTCAGTGACCTCCTCATACATATCCGCAGCCAAATTTACCGTGGCCTGATAAGTAGAAGGAGAATTAGACTTTACCAACATTCTCACCTTAGGGGGTAATCCCTGGATATATCTAGTAATCCTCTTTGTCTCAGGAATTACTAAATGAGGTACCAAACGAGCCATTTCTTCGAATCTGGAAGTATACTCTTTGTGACTTAAAGCGCCGGCTTGAAACTGTAAAACTTAATTTCAATTCTGTCCATCTCGCCTTTTGGACAGAACTTTTCTATCACCAGTTCTTTAAAAGTTTCCCACGTCATCTGACTTACGGCAGCCTCACCCATGGCCTGTTCCACTGTATCCCACCAGTACAAAGCTTCTGCTTGAAAAGAATGCACTGCAAAGCCCACCTTCTGATCTTCCTTACATCTACTGAGTTTAAACGCCGCTTCCATCTCTCGTAACCATTTGTAAGTTACTACTACATCCTTCTGACCTTCAAACTTAGGCGGGTCACATTCCTTAAAATGCTTATATGATATTGGTTTCTCCACTACAGGTTCAACAATAACAGGTGGAGGAGTTGGTTGGGAAGATGATTCACCACCTTTCCTAAGGTCACTCAACATTTCAGGTAAGGTAGTACGCAACACTCGGGCAACTTCATCACCTATAGCTGCCTTAAGTTCATCACCAGGGATCCTAGCTTCAAGTCTAGAATTTGTATTACTGGTTTCGTCCATCTACGATCAGAAATAAACCATAATCAAATAATGAGTGATACCAGGATGCTGCATATAATGTAAATTGCTCATAACATTGGCCAGGTGTTATCAATTATTTACTTATTCACATCATCCTGCCTCTTCTCATTATCCTTTTACAGTTTATTTCTAACCCTATCTAAACCACAAAATCACACATACACATAATACTAATCTTTTAATTCTACAATCACTTTCATTCAACACTTGACTGAATTATCACCAACAATTAAATACTCATTCACACAATACTTCACCCGACTTCCGGTTGTAGATACTGGCACTTCCCACATTTTCAGTTAAAGTTTGAAACAACTAAGTGTTCAAGTCTCTTTAACTAAGGCTCTGATACCAACTTGTAACACCCTCAATCTCATAACAATAATATAATAAGGAGGGTGCTACTAGTTGGGTTATTATAACAACTTAGAGACTACAACGCAGCGGAATTTTACATATATTAAAAACTGTTTACATCGTTAATAATTTTACAAGACATTATTTGACATTTCAAAACTTTTTAAACTTCAAGTACTTCCTTCCCAAAACCCAACATTTGTGGCCAGTATCATACACCATAACCGGAAGCTATCTCTGTGGGGGACCATCACGAGCACCTCTATTACTACCTGGCATGCATTAGAAAACAAACACAAAATCAGATATACTGGTGAGTTCTAACATACACCATATTTCAACAGTAACAATTCATCAAACTGTTACCACACCAAATGATTCACACACACATTCATCAGTCCATTTATTTATCCCAGTATTGATATGCATATCGAATACCCACAAGGTATTTATGGACATCTTTTTATCAATTTTAATTTGGTGGGTCAAACCTCCACCTCGCGCGTTGACGGGTCAAACCTCCGTCTATAATTTGGTGGTCAAACCTCCACCTCGCGCGTTAACTGGTCAACCTCCGTCTATAGTTTGGTGGGTCAAACCTCCACCTCGCGCGTTGACGGGTCAAACCTCCGTCTATAATTTGGTGGGTCAAACCTCCACCTCGCGCGTTGACAGGTCAAACCTTTGTTTATAATTGGCGTTGACGGGTCAAACCTCCGTCTATAATTTGGTGGGTCAAACCTCCACCTCGCCATTTACCACCTTTACCATTTTCAACTCATTTTCACATCATTATTTATTTATATGCATGCCAGTGCCCGATTTTGTCAAACAACATTTGTCAAACAATATTATCACATAAAAAGGGCAATTAGAACTCACCTTAATGTTCTCAGCAAGTGATTATCAATCCAAATACACTAGGGCAGCTAGAACTTCTCCTTCTTAAGGCAAATCTAAAACAACAACCCTAACTTAGTCAAATCACCCCTAGCTGACCACTACATACGATTAAGGCCATACGACTGGACTCATTCGTACGACTGAACATGCGACTGAGCTTAGTCGTACGAATGGACTATACGACAGAGGTGCGAATGAGCTATAACAGGGTTTATGCGAATGACCTCCATTCGTGGGATTGGTTTATGCGACTGACTTTCGGTCGTACGATTGAACAATGCGATTGACTCAGTCGCACGAATGGGTCATGCGACTGGGCTCATTCGCCTGAAACGGATCAGCAGTTGTGTTCTTGACGTATTTGATCCAAAAAAACTCGAGTTTTAACCGTTCAGATTATACCATATTCATAACAGAATTTGTACACCTCATTTACAACCGTTTCGGGTCCTTATTTCATCAAATTTCACAAAAACTAGGGCCCGAACCTTCACTTTTCAGTTTAACAGAAAGATTGAACAGAAACTCTGATTAAAACATGTTTTTGGATCAATTTCAACCACATACACAGCCTAACATATTCAAGAATCGATCCGTAACAAGCAAAACTTACCAAAACTGAGCTAATTTACTGAATCTAGCAAGAACAGGGGTGTTAGGGTTCGACAGGGGCAAGGGGGTGAAAGTACAGCAGATAATGTCTGCTGTTAACACTCTTAACCGCCCTATTTATCCTACATGAAAATTTTTAGCCGACATACTCAATCGCACGATTGGACCATTCGCACGGCTCAATCGTACAATTGAGCCCATACGCCCTTCATTCGTGCGATTGGGCCTCATTCGCACGCACGGCAAGCGACTGAGGTTCATTCGCACGCATGTTTGTGCGACTGAACACTAATCCTAATAAATAAATAATTATCAAACTTTTTGGATGTTACACAATATATCTTCAGGTAATTGTGTTTAAACTATTTTAAATATATTAATCATATGTCATCACTTGTTGTGTGACTTTTTAGGTTCATATATCATTGGCAACATTGTCATGCTTTGTTACTTATGCATCTACATCCAACCTTAGAAACATGATTAGATGATATATGAGTTACATGTTCTTCAAAAACTCATTTCGCTCTGATAATCATTTCTACAATTAATATTAGATTTCTAACTAGCTAGCTGTTTTTCATTAAGGATGATTATATCCTTTAGTGCGAAATCATTGTCATGATTTAGAACATAAAAACTTATGTAAGCGTTACAAACAATTCATGCCATTTGCATAGTTAAGTTCTTTAGTACCCAAAACCAACATGATGTAGCTAGGCTTTAATATTGGTGATGGCATAATGTTTGTATGCTAAAGGATCATTCGGAGATTATAAGACTTCTGATGCTAGCTTTTTTGTGAATAAGATGAAAGAGGAAAAATCATAAATTAAGGAAAATATAAAATACAGTGCAATGAGTTGTCTTAGTAAGTCAATATCATGTCATGAAAACTGATGTCGCTTATGGGTAGTGACAGTGTTCGAGAGGTAAGAAAAGATGATTTGTGATCGGAAAGGTCAAACTAACCGAATGGCATTGGTAGTGATTGCTAAATCATGATGGAGGTGCTATAAAATGTCGTATCAATGGTTAAAAATCATTTTATAATGCGTTGGTGAGTGAGACGCGTGAAATCTTCTACTTAAACGATTTTTGGTGGTCAGTTAGAAATGAGAGACAACACAATAGAAGGGGTGGTGTTGTGTAACTGATAGATGTCATGTGGTCGGTTAAAAATATTAATTAAATAGTCCTTAATCACCCTTAATAGTAAAGGGTAAGCAGGGTGTCGAATTGTCACACCCCTGCTTATAGCGGAAACACGAGGATGTAACGGACGGGATCGTCATAACACATTGTTAATTAATAGAGATGCAATAAATGATGAAGGTCAACGTGTCATGACGTCACCCGACACAAATGGAGACTTGTGTCGCAGTTAGTCAATTCCACGACAAACATAATCATACAAACGAAATAAGTATAAATCCCATAACCCGGGAAACAAGTGAACATAAATGAATAATAAAAGTCAAAGCAAAGACATCCAGTGAGTCTAAGTAGTGCAATCCTAAGGGCGTCGCTAAGGCAGCTTCCCTAGCTATCCTCAATAATTGTTACCTGAAATGATATGCTCAAAAGGTCAACATATTGTTGGTGAGTTCGCAGGTTTAAATAGTAAACAAAACTTGATGTTGTGTAAAAGTTTGGTAGGACATGAGTGCATACAATTATAAGCAAGTACTATCACATGTAAACATAAGCATCACAACTAAACCTACGACGTACACACAGAACTTGTTGGAACATATTCACCCTTGGGCCCGTACCTGGCCTCTGTCAGTCCCAACTAGTATACTAACAAATAAGGGTGGGGGTGTCAGCCCAATAGTACTATCAATACATGTCCGTCGGCTCCAACACCGGAGTTAAATAGTTTTGAATAAAGAACCACACAGACAACTCATGCATGTACTAGATAAATATTTATAAAACAGTAAACATAACAGTCCCAAAGATTGAATAAGTTCACAGCATAAAAAGGGTTGAGCATACTTTTCCCCCCTTGATGTTTATAAATAATTGTAATAAAATGGGGTCGCGAAACTCACCTTGAAATGTGATGAAATAAATTGTACAGAAGGGCTTCTAAAGACGCGAACAACGAGCGATCACACACCTATAATTAGTTATAATTAAGTCCTTAAAATATGATTGAGGAGAAAGGGATATTCGGTTGGTTCGGGTCGGTTCTGGTTTAACTCGCGACGTGCATATAAATGGATGCACACATATATATACATAATACACCGTACAATATGGCGTTAATAACAAAATTAGTATTACAAGAGGGGATATTATTATTACTATTAGGATGATAATACAATAATAATAATAATTATAATAATGATAATAATAATAAACACAGGCATAACAATAACAACACCAATAATAATAATAGTAATGATAGTGGAATAAGAATAAGAACAATATCAATAATAATAATAGTAATAAGGATAATAATAATGATAATAGTAAGAGTAGTAATAATAATAATAATATGGATACTAATAATATTAATACTAATAATACTAATAATAATAATAATAACAATAATAATAATAATAATAATACAATGGAGCTAAACCCACACTCTCACACAAGTCACACACACATTTATATTATATTATATATATATATATATACTGTAACACCCCAGCCCGAATAGGGCTGACGTGTCACTATCACGGTAATCAAAATCCAAACGCATTCCCATTATTAAAACGATTACAAGTTCAAATTTTAAAACCTAATTAAGATGTTCAATACATTAATTAAAGTAACAGATAATCTTGGTCTTCAATTCACTCTTCACTGGTTTCCCGGATTACCCTGCTGACCTGACGTGCATGAAAACAAAAGCACGCCTGAGCATAACGCTCAGTGAACGGAATAGCGGATAACAAAAATAAACAGACATGACGATAATCAAAGAGTTGGCAGATATAAAAAATAAACAGACATGGTGATAATCAAGGAATTGGCAGATATCAAAAATAAACAGACATAATGATAATGGAGAACCAAAGATCATAAGATATATATATAAGTTAGAACATACGTCATAAGACATATATCAGATAGAACATACCCCGAGCTAATAATCATATCATATAATAACTGAACAGGGGGAACACAGGTAGTGAGCCCGTGAACCAATGTGAAATGGAGTATGGGCAGACATACAAACCATCCACCAGAGTCCTGAATGGAATGGTGTGTAACCATCCACCAGGAAATAACAGAACTAGCCTAGGATCGATCCATACGCCTCTGAGGAAATAATAATATAACAAGTCATAATCTCAAAGTCCTCTTTAGAGACGCCGTGATCTCAGCTCACCGCCACGGTTGGTGCCACGTTATCGATGCCGCAATAACGCGTCTTGGTCACCCCCAAGATAGGGAGAGCTCGGGTAACAAATTCAGAAATATAAGTAGTCAAGCTACTTATAACAGAATCAAAAGCAAATTATCAGGAATCAAACTAGAAACGAACGGAAATCAAATACGAGACAGAAATCAGGAATCTGTACTGCAAAGTAACGGAACCAAAAGTAAATACTTATGGTAATAAGAAACAGAATCCGTACAATAAGTAACAGAACAAAAGTGAATATTATGATAACAGAATCCGTACCTTATACACAAATGACAATAATCAGAAACAAGGTCTAGGCTCGGTTAACGCCGCGAGAACCTACGATAACGTAACGCAAATTATAGTTTGGATTTTCCTATTTTAAATTGGAAAAATTCCAGTTCTGCCCTTGTCTTTTCGCACTCGTTAAAAATACTAAACGACGTTTAAAAATTCTGAAAATATCCAGTTTACTAGATTAGTGATTTCTAAACAAATTTCATTTAGAAAAGTTTCTGATTTGGATTACCGAAATATGAGAAAAACGTGGATCTTTACAGCTGTGCAGAACTGCTAGCTGTTACGAAAACGATCGTTTGGAGGTCTAAACGAATGAGTTTTTCTATGTTTTATATATCAACGGATTCGTCTTTCGACGAACTTCGTCATGGACATAAAGTTTAACTGATTTGGATCTGTTATGAAAAAGTTATGGCCTCTGCAAGTTGACTGTAAAATACGTATAAATCAAGGTATTTTGATAAACCGTAAAAGCATTTCTGGTTAAAACACATCCGTTACAGGTTTGGACATGTTTTTATAAATAAGTATAAATCATGATTTAAACAGTACTAAGTGAAAGGAAACGTTTAGACTAATAATATTATGCTAGTCTAAACTGTTATTTAAAATACATTTTATAAGACATAATTCAAAATGACATTCATAAATGATTTGTGAATTTATAAAATGTATTTTGTCATGATTAATCTATAATTAAAGATAATATAATGTCAAGTAATAATTACATGATTTTAACTATTATTTAACATAAATAACACTATATTTATCAATAACTGTAAAAGGTTATATATTATTCAAAATATTTACAGAAATATTAGAGCATTTAAACAAATAAATTTATAGAAAATATTTAGATGGTCTTAAAAATAAAGAGAGTTTACAGAACTAATTTTTATAATTTTTTTAAATTCTTACATAATTGTTTAAGGGTGAACAAGCTTTAAAAAAAATCAATTGAAGGTGCCCGGGTTCGAACCCGGGACCTCAAACCCACACTCCCACTCCATTACCAGTAGAATAAAGGCCTTGGCCACGTTATGAATCAGCTTTTAATTCTTAAAACCAGTCTTTAACAAATTCCCAATTTTCCCCAAGAACCCTAGTTTCAATTCAATCCAATTGAAGCCCAAATCGATGTTGTTAATCAGAGTATGGTTAGGGCTTTCAATCCCCACATGAAATCGAGCATAATGGTAGTTTAAATTACCTGTTTTGAAGCTCGAAACGTGGTATTCGACTAGTTGCAGGTCCGCGGCCGAGGATGGGGATTAAATTCGATGTACGTGTTTGATTCGGTGCAACTGAACTCGATGGATTGTTATAAATGATTAATCTAACGTGAGTGCGTGTTTAATTCGATTATTATTTGAAGTTAATGGTCGATTAAGTGGGTTGGTCGGCCGAACACTTTCGGTCGAAAGTGTTTTTAGTGGGTAGATCACTCGATTATTCAAATTAAGGTGGGAAACAGGTTCGAAACACCCACTCGAAGATGTCGGGAAGGTTTAATCGAGTCAAACCGCGTTATTTTGGCTGTGGAGGTTCGCCGGAGGGCCGCCGGTGTGTGGCCGGCGAGGTGATCGGAAAAACGGGTATGGGGGCTGGGTTAAAACGAAAATTACACATATGGTCCCTGTGGTTTACTATGTTCACTATTTAATGTAAAATTTTCTGTTACAGTTTCAAAATTGGCAAATTTAACCCCCTGAACTTTTATTATTATTAATACTTTTATTATTATTATTGTTATTATTATTATTATTATTATGGGTATTATAATTCTACCCCCCTAAAAAGAATTTCGTCCACGAAATTGCTAGGTACAGATCGAACAAAGCTATGACATAACGTACACGGAGTAATGGAAATCAATCAAGTGAACGAAATCACTCACAATTATTCAATTGCTGAAACGGGATCGATTCGATAGACAAAATCGTATAAAAGATAACTAATGTGATGTTCAAGAAGCAGTTAACTGATAACTTCATAACTGGTAACAGATACATATAGAAGATAATAACTAAGAGGTAAATAGATACGGATATTGAGAACGGATTTCATCTTCTATCTCCCATGTAGCTTCGCGTTCGGAATGGTTTTTCCATAATACTTTAACAAAAGGAATAGTTTTCCTACGCATAATGCGTTCTTGTCGGTCAAGTATGGCCTCGGGTTCCTCCTCAAACGATAAGTCTTCACGGATCAGATGAAGCGGATAATTCACAACGTGAAGGGGATGATAATTGTACCCCCTTAAAAGAGATACATGAAAGACATTATGCACATGTGACAGTTGAGGTGGTAAAGCCAAACGGTACGAAACCTCACCAACTCTTTCTAGGATTTCAAAGGGTCCGATAAACCGTGGACTAAGTTTCCCTTTTAGACCAAAACGTCGTACGCCTTTGCAAGGCGAAACCTTCAGGAATACCTTATCACCGACCTTAAACTCCAAAAGTCGACGGTGTCGGTCTGCATAGCTTTTCTGTCTACTTTGAGCTTCCTTTAACTTTTCCCTAGCAATAGCAACTTTCTCATTCGTGATCTGAACTAACTCGGGTCCTTCGATGACTCTTTCACCGACTTCTTCCCAACAAACAGGTGCTCTACATTTACGACCATATCATGCCAATGCTAGCTTGCCAACTATTATTGTAAGCAAACTCGACCAAACACAAGTACTCGTCCCAGTTTCCAGTCCACTCTAAGGCACAAGCTCGAAGCATGTCCTCAAGTGTCTGGATAGTACGCTCTGACTGACCGTCAGTCTGAGGATGAAACGCCGTACTAAACCTCAACTTGGTACCCCATGCAGCTTGCAAACCCTTCCAAAAGCGAGAAGTGAACCTCGGGTCTCGATCAGACACGATAGACACCGGAGTGCCATGAAGTCTAACAATCTCTTGTGTGAAGACTTCAGATAGTTTGCTAACCGAAAATCCTTGTTGAATTGGGAGAAAGTGAGCCGACTTTGACAATCTGTCAACTACAACCCATATTGCATCATTTTTCTTAAATGTCCTTGGCAACCCTGTCACAAAATCCATGGAAATATCATCCCATTTCCATACAGGAATAGGTAGTGGCTGAAGCAAACCACTAGCTCTCTGATGCTCAATCTTGACCTGCTGACAAGTAAGGCAACGGCTAACATACTTAGCCACATCCTCTTTCATTCCATTCCACCAAAAGTTCAGACGAAGGTCCCGATACATCTTAGTAGATCCAGGATGGATAGAAAATGGAGAACTATGTGCCTCAGCTAATAACGATTCTCGAAGAGAAGAATCATTAGGCACACATAAACGTTTACCACACCAGATTACCCCATGTTCATCTACTCTGAATTCTGATTGTTTACCAATCTCCACATTCTGTAAGATTGCCCAGAGTTCACCATCGTCTTTCTGTGCGTTCTTAATCCGAGATATTAAGTCTGATTCAATCTGGAGTGTAGCGAGATATCCGTTGCTCTTACCGATAAGTAGGCCAATACCCAATCTATCAAGATCGGTAATGTTATGAGGTTGTAGCTGTAAGGAGGCTACTGTTCCTGAGCTCTTCCTGCTAAGAGCATCAGCAACCACATTGGCCTTTCCTGGATGATACTGAATATTGGCATCATAATCTTTTAACAATTCTAACCATCTTCTCTGCCTCATGTTTAGTTCTTTTTGTGTGAAGATATATTTCAAGCTCTTGTGATCAGTAAAAATATCACAAGTCTCTCCGTAAAGATAGTGACGCCATATTTTCAATGCGAAAATAACAGCAGCGAGTTCAAGATCATGCGTAGGATAATTAACCTCATAAGGTTTCAACTGCCGCGAAGCATAAGCAATGACCTTACCATGCTGCATTAGCACACATCCGAGTCCCATTTTAGAGGCATCGCTGTAAATCTGATATCCACCCGTGCCCGATGGAAGTGTAAGAATCGGGGCAGACACCAATCTCTTCTTAAGCTCTTCGAAGCTTTTCTCCCGCTCATCATTCCAAGAGTACTTAACCCCTTTCCTTAGAAGTTGCGTAAGGGGTAAAGCAATAACAGAGAACCCTTCGACAAATCTACGATAGTAACCAGCAAGACCAAGAAAACTCCGGACTTCTGTGGCTGAAATAGGTCTTGGCCATTTAGTGATTGCCTCTATCTTTGCTGGATCCACCATAATACCATCTGCAGAGACCACATGACCCAGAAAGGCTACTTGACTCAACCAAAATTCACATTTTGAAAACTTAGCATAAAGCTTCTTTTTACGCAGAGTTTCAAGCACGATACGAAGATGGTCTTCATGTTCCTTCTTACTCTTAGAATAGATAAGAATGTCATCTATAAACACGATGACGAACTTATCCAGATAGTCATGGAAAACTCGGTTCATTAGGTCCATGAAAACAGCTGGGGCATTCGTTAACCCGAACGGCATAACCAAGAATTCATAGTGACCATATCGCGTACGGAAGGCAGATTTAGGGACATCAGAATCTTTGATCTTTAGCTGATAGTAACCAGACCTCAGATCGATTTTAGAGAAACACTTTGCACCCTGAAGCTGATCAAATAAATCATCAATACGAGGCAGAGGGTAACGATTACGGATAGTGATCTTGTTGAGTTCTCTGTAGTCAATGCAGAGTCTCAAAGAACCATCTTTCTTCTTCACGAATAGGACCGGTGCACCCCAAGGTGAGACACTTGGTCTAATAAATCCAAGATCTAACAACTCCTGTAATTGCTCCTTCAGTTCTTTGAGTTCAAGTGGTGCCATACGGTAAGGTGCCTTGGAAATCGGTTCAGCACCAGGAATAAGATCAATAGTGAATTCCACCTCGCGGTCTGGTGGAAGTCCAGGTAGCTCCTTAGGAAACATATCGGGAAAATCACAAACAACCGGATAATCAAAAATACTAGGCTCTTCAGGAGATAAAATTTTAACTGAAGCAAGGAATCCTGCAGCGCCGTGCAGTAGGGATTTACGAGCCTTAAGTGCTGAAATTATTTGAAGAGTTTTTCGAGGTTTAGTCCCCTGATAAATGAGTTCAGGATGATGGGGATCTCCAAACAGAATGCGACGAGTCTGACACTCAATTGTAACATGATGCCGAGTTAACCAGTCCATTCCTAAGATGATATCAAAATCTTCCATTTGCATGGGCAACAGATCCGCTGTAAGAATGAGCGATTCAACTCGGATCGGACAATCCTCATACACATGAGAGATTGTAACAGAGTTTCCCATAGGAGTCATAATATTCAAAGTATTTTCTAATAATGTTGGGCTCATCGTTAGATGTTTAAGAAAAGATTGAGAAACTATGGAGTGTGTTGCTCCAGTATCAAATAAGACTTGAACTTCATGAGTTCCTAACATGAGAGTACCAGAAACAGTACCTAAAGAATTTATGTTACCATGGCACACTTAGTAATAGATAACAAGCATAATTTACATGGTAAGACTACTAGATTATTCAGATACGACAGATTCACATATGGGAGGAATATCAAGAGTCATACCTGGTGTGTTTGCTGCATCCTTTGCGTTCAGAGCAAACACTCGTCCTCCATTAGTAGGCTGTTTTGCACTATTTCCAGCTTTCCCTTTGTTATCAGGATACGGACAGTCTTTCAGTACATGGCCGGTCTTTCCACATCTAAAACAGGCTCCTGAAGCTCGCCGACAAACACCAAAATGACGTTTTCCACATGTAGTGCATACCGGGACTTGCTCTTGACCTTGGTTTTCGGCAGGTTTAGGATTCTGCTGTTTTTGTTTCCATTGATTACCTTGGCGGTTATTATTTCTGTTGAATTGGGCTTTTCGATCACCTGTATGCTGTTTCTCGCTTGAAGATTGCCCAGAAGATGCGGTATGGTGTCCTTCACGATTTCTCTTTCGACTCTCCTCAGCTTTGGCTAACCTCTTCTTGTTTTCCATGTCAAGTGTTTTCACGGCATCAGCTACTTCATTGATATTGTTAAACCTTTGAGTCACTATCCACCTCCGAGTCCTCTCATGAACAGCCCATTTCAACTTTTCTGCTTGGGCCTCTGGGCTACCTGCAGCTTCCCCAAGAAAACTAGCCAGCCTACAGAATCTTGCCATAAATTCTTGCCAAGGTTCGCCATCTCGTTGCTCAATAGATGCATATTCCCGTGCATACTCACTTCGTTCCACTTCAGAGAAATACTTCCGGAAGAATATTGTGCGGAAATCGGCCCAAGTAAGGGTAGCAGCATAACCTTCTCCACCATGTGCAAGTTTTACCCCTTCCCACCAAACTAGAGCATCATCCTCCAGTTTGTAAGAAGCCAACCTAGTTTTAAATAGGTCATCGACTCCTAGCACTTCGAATATCTTTTCCACATGGGCTATCCAGTTCCGAGCATCCATCGGTGTAGCAGCATCACTAAAAGATCTTGGTCTTTGCTTCATAAAGCGCTCAAGCCAAACATGAATCTCAGCCACAGGTGGTGTTGCATTTCCATCGGAAGATGGTCCAGTGTGGTTTCCGCCAGAAGGTGGCTCTGAGTTATTTCCACCGGGTGGAGGTCCTGTGTTGTTTCCCTCCGAATTTGCCTGTTGCATCTGCTGGATGACTGTTTGAGCAGTCTGAGTCATCAGATTAGGGAGTATTCCAGAAATGGCAGCGTTTACAACATTAGCAACGAGGGTTTCAAGAGGAGTATCAGATGAGGGGCCACTCGATTTATTGCGGTTGTTCACACGTCTCTTAGGGGCCATCTGAAATGAAAACATTCGTGTGAACACTGGAATTTAGATTGGAAACATAAATTAGATCCTAACCCAACGTCTACCCATTACCTCACAAGTTTATTATTAATGTTTAAGTTTTCTACAGGAAAGAGCCTTTGCTCTGATACCACAACTGTAACACCCCAGCCCGAATAGGGCTGACGTGTCACTATCACGGTAATCAAAATCCAAACGCATTCCCATTATTAAAACGATTACAAGTTCAAATTTCAAAACCTAATTAAGATGTTCAATACATTAATTAAAGTAACAGATAATCTTGGTCTTCAATTCACTCTTCACTGGTTTCCCGGATTACCCTGCTGACCTGACGTGCATGAAAACAAAAGCACGCCTGAGCATAACGCTCAGTGAACGGAATAGCGGATAACAAAAATAAACAGACATGACGATAATCAAAG
This sequence comes from Flaveria linearis, assembly GCA_024085815.1. NCBI lineage: Eukaryota > Viridiplantae > Streptophyta > Magnoliopsida > Asterales > Asteraceae > Flaveria > Flaveria linearis. Next base: position 14,509,171 of record CM044011.1, read on the forward strand.
AGTCGGCAGATATCAAAAATAAACAGACATGGTGATAATCAAGGAATTGGCAGATATCAAAAATAAACAGACATAATGATAATGGAGAACCAAAGATCATAAGATATATATATCAATTAGAACATACGTCATAAGACATATATCAGATAGAACATACCCCGAGCTAATAATCATATCATATAATAACTGAACAGGGGGAACACAGGTAGCGAGCCCGTGAACCAATATGAAATGGAGTATGGGCAGACATACAAACCATTCACCAGAGTCCTGAATGGAATGGTGTGTAACCATCCACCAGGAAATAACAGAACTAGCCTAGGATCGATCCATACGCCTCTGAGGAAATAATAATATAACAAGTCATAATCTCAAAGTCCTCTTTAGAGACGCCGTGATCTCAGCTCACCGCCACGGTTGGTGCCACGTTATCGATGCCGCAATAACGCGTCTTGGTCACCCCCAAGATAGGGAGAGCTCGGGTAACAAATTCAGAAATATATAGTAGTCAAGCTACTTATAACAGAATCAAAAGCAAATTATCAGGAATCAAAACTAGAAACGAACGGAAATCAAATACGAGACAGAAATCAGGAATCTGTACTGCAAAGTAACGGAACCAAAAGTAAATACTTATGGTAATAAGAAACAGAATCCGTACAATAAGTAACAGAACAAAAGTGAATATTATGATAACAGAATCCGTACCTTATACACAAATGACAATAATCAGAAACAAGGTCTAGGCTCGGTTAACGCCGCGAGAACCTACGATAACGTAACGCAAATTATAGTTTGGATTTTCCTATTTTAAATTGGAAAAATTCCAGTTCTGCCCTTGTCTTTTCGCACTCGTTAAAAATACTAAACGACGTTTAAAAATTCTAAAAATCTCCAGTTTACTAGATTAGTGATTTCTAAACAACTTTCATTTAGAAAAGTTTCTGATTTGGATTACCGAAATATGAGAAAAACGTGGATCTTTACAGCTGCGCAGAACTGCTAGCTGTTACGAAAACGATTGTTTGGAGGTCTAAACGAATGAGTTTTTCTATGTTTTATATATCAACGGATTCGTCTTTCGACGAACTTCGTCATGGACATAAAGTTTAACTGATTTGGATCTGTTATGAAAAAGTTATGGACTCTGCAAGTTGACTGTAAAATACGTATAAATCAAGGTATTTTGATAAACCGTAAAAGCATTTCTGGTTAAAACACATCCGTTACAGGTTTGGACATGTTTTTATAAATAAGTATAAATCATGATTTAAACAGTACTAAGTGAAAGGAAACGTTTAGACTAATAATATTATGCTAGTCTAAACTGTTATTTAAAATACATTTTATAAGACATAATTCAAAATGACATTCATAAATGATTTGTGAATTTATAAAATGTATTTTGTCATGATTAATCTATAATTAAAGATAATATAATGTCAAGTAATAATTACATGATTTTAACTATTATTTAACATAAATAACACTATATTTATCAATAACTGTAAAAGGTTATATATTATTCAAAATATTTACAGAAATATTAGAGCATTTAAACAAATAAATTTATAGAAAATATTTAGATGGTCTTAAAAATAAAGAGAGTTTACAGAACTAATTTTTATAATTTTTTTAAATTCTTACATAATTGTTTAAGGGTGAACAAGCTTTAAAAAAAATCAATTGAAGGTGCCCGGGTTCGAACCCGGGACCTCAAACCCACACTCCCACTCCATTACCAGTAGACTAAAGGCCTTGGCCACGTTATGAATCAGCTTTTAATTCTTAAAACCAGTCTTTAACAAATTCCCAATTTTCCCCAAGAACCCTAGTTTCAATTCAATCCAATTGAAGCCCAAATCGATGTTGTTAATCAGAGTATGGTTAGGGCTTTCAATCCCCACATGAAATCGAGCATAATGGTAGTTTAAATTACCTGTTTTGAAGCTCGAAACGTGGTATTCGACTAGTTGCAGGTCCGCGGCCGAGGATGGGGATTAAATTCGATGTACGTGTTTGATTCGGTGCAACTGAACTCGATGGATTGTTGTAAATGATTAATCTAACGTGAGTGCGCGTTTAATTCGATTATTATTTGAAGTTAATGGTCGATTAAGTGGGTTGGTCAGCCGAACACTTTCGGTCGAAAGTGTTTTTAGTGGGTAGATCACTCGATTATTCAAATTAAGGTGGGAAACAGGTTCGAAACACCCACTCGAAGATGTCGGGAAGGTTTAATCGAGTCAAACCGCGTTATTTTGGCTGTGGAGGTTCGCCGGAGGGCCGCCGGTGTGTGGCCGGCGAGGTGATCGGAAAAACGGGTAGGGGGGCTGGGTTAAAACGAAAATTACACATATGGTCCCTGTGGTTTACTATGTTCACTATTTAATGTAAAATTTTCTGTTACAGTTTCAAAATTGGCAAATTTAACCCCCTGAACTTTTATTATTATTAATATTTTTATTATTATTATTGTTATTATTATTATTATTATTATGGGTATTATATATACCCAATGCACTCATGGCATGCAAACACACATAAAATTCACCTACAAAAATTGAACTCACAAATATATATACATAAATCACACACACAAATATATACACATTCATCTCAGCACATATAATAATAATAATAATAATAATAATAATAATAATAATAATAATAATAATAATAATAATAATAATAATAATAATAATAATAATAATAATAATAATAATAATAATAATAATAATAATAATGTAGTGCATTATCCTAATAATAATAAATTTTGGAGTGTTTGAAAGGCACAGCAGCTCACGGCTGATGTGCCTTTCAAACACTTCAAAATTTCTCATCATTTACATACATATATCTGCATACATATACATACAAACTGAACACACACATAGCATGTATATACATACAAAGCACAACAAACAATAACACACAATATATATATATATATATATATATATATATATATATATATATATATATATATATATATATCTGTATATATACACACATCACGCTCACACGGCATCACATATACATACACGCTCAACATATACATACATACTCAACATATACATACACTCTCAACATATACAGACGCAGTTACATACACGCATACATATACAAGCATATACATACACGGTTACATACACGCACACACCGGAGGGCTTGAAAACGCAGCAATGACACGCATACGAACCACGAAGGAACCCGATTCAACCGAACCTAACACGACAATAAAACGAAACGAAACGAAATCTACGTCGACCGATTACCTTCAAAACGAGTCGACGGCGAGACGGCGGCGTCAGACGGCGGAAGGCGGTGGTGCAATCGGCGGTGAGCAGCGGTTAAGAGGGTGGTGCACGGTAGGGTGTTCGCGGCGGTGGTGGTATGCGGTCTCTTGTCCGATTAGGGTTGACCGAGACAAATGGTTTATATATATAATAATGAGATTTACACTTACGACCCTAGAGTTACAATTAATTATTCTCTTAAGTTTCATTAAATTACACTTTAGACCGTAAGTTTAATTATAATAATATTAACAATAATATTGATATTAATTATAATACTAATACTAATAATAATATTATTAGTATTAATTACACTAATTAGTAAATAATTTTATTAATTCTCATTTATATCATATTCGTCAAATTTAGATTATTAATAATATTAGGGTTAAAACGTAACAGGTATACGAAAAGATTCGATTCAAACAACGAATAGATTATGAAAAATAATAAATGCACGAGGAGAGTTAACGAACTTTTAAGTTAATTAACGGACCTGAAAGTGACGATTGTCACACGAATCCACAGGGAATCACAGGAAAGTGCTAGCAATGATTAATTTAAAGCTACTAAACATTGAAAAGTAAATTGATTTATGGATTTAATTAAGAAATAATTAAATTAACAAAATAAAGTCTAGGTTTTTAACAATCTTGATTAAAAAGCAACCCACTTCAAGATCCAGGTTTGGCAAAGTTATAATTTTTATTGAATGAAACCTAGTGAGAAGTCATTAATGGTGACTTACACATGATATGATCTAAGTGATAATTATGAATTAAAGTTTAAAGGACCTTATTCACACAATTACAAATTTGAATAATGAAACCCTAATTCTAATAATCAATCACATAATGATTAAAGACAACCAAAGTTAAAGAATATCAAAATTAGGTTAAATCATAATCAAATCGTTTAAATAATCAAATCATAAATTAAATCCAAAAAGAACTTAAAAGGTTCAAGATTCAATCTCAAATCTAGGTTACAAACTAAGAAAAATAAGAACTTGCACAAACCCGTCCCCCGAAGTGAATCACAATAGATTTAGCCTTGCATCATCATCGATTCTTCAACACGAGTGTAATTGATCATGCAATTCGGATGAAATTGATGTTCTTGATGTTGGAAGAGCTTGAGAATGATCCAAGATGGTTGATTTTCGTCCAAGATTACTATTGTAAAGGTTGTAATTCGTATTAGGGTTTTTCCCCTTTTAAATCCCTTCAAATTAGGTTAAAATCCACAAAAACGCGGTGATCAGTGTCGGTGGCGCCCCCAACGCCATCTGGGTTGAATGTTACTGACCAACGGTGGCTTTGACGGTGTTTCTGACGGTATCGGCGTCGATGGCGGTGGTCATGGCGTCGATGGCGGTGGTCATGGCGTCGGTGGCGCCACCCCCTACACAAACTTAATTTTCATGTGTAACTTTCCGAGACCTTTCCATGGACAGGTCACGGGTCCAGTAACTCTTTTCCTAGCTCAAGTTATGCCCGTTTTAAGATACTGTTGCCGTACAAGTTCGATTTATCATATCTTGACTTCTCTAACTCCAATTATCATCTTGTTTCTTTCCATTTCTTCGTATTCTTCACATTGACCTACAAACACAAGATAAATCCCAAAGTAACTCTATTTCTCATACATTTACACGTAAAACCCAGAAATAAAGTCGTTAAGCGTTGAACTTTCACCACCCGATCAGTAACTTGGACTATGGAAGAATAGGTATGTAATAGAACATAATGAGGAGAGTTGGCCAAGATAAATGGTTACGATGGATGAAATAATATTGCTGGACAGAGGCGTTCATAATACGGTCTTGAGGGTGACTAGGTCAACCCATGAATCCACGTGAACTAATGGATTTTAACTATTATAAACCATAACCAACCCGTTTTAAAACTGTAATTGAACTAAACAAAGTTGTTACAAACTATTCGACTCAAGTTTGATTTCAACAATTGAGCTTATTAAGCAGTTATGACAAAAAGCCATATGATACGTTCCAAAAGCTAAAACCTAAAAGACTGGCTCCTTGAATTATATTTATAAGCAAAGTACAATTATGTGTATAGTCTAAGCGAAAGTAATAAAAGACCCAAGTAAAATGTAAAAGTTTTCTTAGCCAAATTCTTGTGGCCCAGTTCTTTTTTTCCAACTAGTTCGATTATAAATCGCAAATCAAACTGTTCAGTACGGTATGAAAATTCATAACTAACCAACTAAGGCCCTGTTTGATTGTACTGACCCACCCCCTGATCGATGACTGGCTGACTCGGTCAGCCGGTCAGCGTGTTTGATTATAATGACCCACCCACTGACCTGGTCCAAGGAAATTTGACCACCCTTTCTCTTTCTTCTGATCTGGTCTGGATTTTTGATACTTCTGACCCGGTCCGATCAGAGTTAAACATTCAAACAACCCCTAAAAATATTTTTGAAATCCCAAAACTAATCTAAGCACCTTTTTGGGGGTTCCATGATTTCAAAACAAGCCATGAACACCCCTAACACAAGAAATGGAAGAAGATGGGTGTAAGGAAAAGATGTATTTTTTTTACTTTAATACCATTTAAATGTTTGTGTATATATGTGCGTGATACATGAGATGCAAAATCTATTACCTCTAATAAAACAAGGTTTTTTAACGACACGTGGCAATCAACAAGGGTTTCTAGGGACACGTGGCAATCAACGAGAGACTCCTCAATTGAGTTTTTCCCGCCTAAAATTTATCAAATTGTGATTGCATTTAATTTTAGAAGTTATGATTTGTAATTTAAAAAATACATGTAGTAATCATTTTATAAAACAATCAACACTTACCATATTTAACATTTTAAATAGTTTTCATATTAGACATTGGCATAATTTTAAGTTTTAAATTATTTTCATATTTAAATTTGATATCAAATAAAGGGTGTCGAATTACTGATTATACATGAACTTTTAATGTTTAAATTATCTTAAAATTTCTATGTATTAAAGAAATGATTATTTCAAAAAAAAAACCTTAGTGTGATAAAAACAATAAATTATCATTCATTTAATTAAAATTAAAAATTAATATTAATATTTAAGTTAAAGACAATTTATAATCAAAATTATATGATAAATTATCATTCATTATAAATAATTTATGTCATATAATGTCAAATTGTTTTAGAAACAACATTCAATGATCTATGAACAAAAGATATTAAAAGTTGATACTATAGTAATCTTCGGATTTAGACATTATTTAAAAGAACTGATACAAATATGATCAAAATCATCTTTGTATTTTTTAATAAATAATTTAAAAAGGTGAGTTAGAGACATAAAGATAAAAAAAATAGCTTTTTGTTTACTCATATTGTTTTATAAAATTATTTTACAAAAAATAGAACTAAAAACTTTTACCTTTTTGAATTATATTGACATGAAAAAATATGATCGCACAATTATAGTAGAATAATTAGACTTTAAAAAAAGTAAGCAAGGTGAAATATATTTATTGATGAACCTGTACATTTTAATTTAATTATTTTTTATATCTATTCTAAAAAATTTTAATACTTAATTTTGTAATTAACTTTTTTTTTGTAATTCCAAGGTATCAAAATACGACCCAACTTATGGAACATAAAATTTATGGCGTTTAAAAATGATCTACATAAAAATAAATATTTGTTTATTCATAAGTTATTGCTTAATGAAAAATATTTAAAAGTTCAGCGTTTTGATAATGAACATATACTATGCTTAAATTTTGAAATAACTGTTACAAAACGAGTCAACTTTCTAGGCTTCAGATGTAGTTTTGACTTTACTACCTTTCAATCTATTTTAGATCGTTTCTTTTATCAAAATCTAGAATTAGTTGTTTTATAATCTCAAATTAATTATGATAATTATATTATATTTTAAATATCTTACACTAACAATATGTAATTTATAAAGTCGATGAATATTTACATCTTACCATGTAAATATAAAAAGTCAATCTAAATCCAAATCTGAAATCTTGCAGTATATTATTTTTATCAACCGTGTATTACACGGGTCATAACCTAGTAACAATATATAGAGAAGTTAGAAATGCTAATGAACAAAGACCATTCTATAAATAGTGATGGGTAGACGGTGTTCTAGAAATGACAACTGTGTTTGAACATGAATATGGAATTAGAACATGGGGAGATGGCGAAGAGACCATTCTATAAATGAACATTATTGAGAAATCATCACAAGATGCTCTTCCGAAAAAACACATGGAAAACAACATTTTAAGCGTTATAAGTAGTCTTGGCTTCCGGTGCTGGAGGTTCACTTTTAGGTTGATTTCTAGGGAGTGAAAATAAAGTATTGCATCAACCCTGTTAATCAGGACGATAAGGTTGTCAATGAGAGAATGCACTAGAATTCTTGGAAGGAACATGTTACATACTTTAAAATCACTCTCAGTCTTAAAGTATAATCACAGTATTACCACTTTATTAAAACAAGAATAATCTTATTTCAAACTAGAATCTCACCTTAATACTCTTAATAAGTTTTATTACCACCAAGTGTATCTCAACTAGTAGTAATGTATGGTGAGCCGGGTATTCGATTTGATATTCATGTAATACTACTTAACCTTTTTTTCTTTCAGTGAAGCAATTAATTGGTTTTGTTAACCTTTTTCTTTTGAATAATAATAATTATACACCGGTAAGAATTAAATCCACATAATTTTTGTAGAAGGCAAACATCGTACAATTAAATCATTAGGTCATGAATAACTGATTTTATTAATTGAGAGCACATTTTCACAAGTACATTCAGAAGTTAATCTCTAACATTGTAAATGAATATACACACCACTTGAATCGTCTTATAAAGAAATTGTAATTAGTCGGATACTCATTTCATCCTTACGAAAAGCCTATGTAAACAAGAAGAAAGAAGTAATTATGCTACCTACATTCGAACTATATGGTTTGATTTTATGGTATCTTGCATTCCACCTTTTCTTTAAAGCAATAAAATAAAATACCAATAAAACACACCACCAATGCAACATACAACAAAACACAAATCTAGAAAAATATTATTAACAACACGACGCTTTATATTTTGGTTAAAAGCTACATAGTGTGACTACTTTATTAGTCACTTTAATCATATTTATTAAATAACTAAATATATAGTTATTTTCTTTATAGTTCCAAATTTGATTTCTTTAATAAATTCTAAACAATGTTAAGATTTACTTATAAGAATATACACTCTTTCATTGTATGTTAATTAAGTAAAAATGACATGTAGCACCCGATAAACTTTAAAAAAATATACACTTGTCATCAGCAACATCATTATATTATTTTTATTAAGATGAGTTGAAAGATTCGTTTGAAATATATATTATTTTTTAATTATTTTATTCTAAAATCTTGTTTAAATTAAAGAGGTCAATATACTTTTAAAATATACTTTTCTTTTTAAAGTCTTCTATTAGCGTTATTTTTTTTAAAATGTAAAATCACACACATCTAATATGGTTATAACTCTATATCATAACTAATTTATAAACAGAATTTGAATTTATGATCTCAACATAAGTTTCACTAGTAACTACTCGAGCCCAAATAACAAGTGTTGTTAGACTCAGATCAAAATGGCCGGTCCGAACGGGGTTCGGTTGGGCCACCGGTCCGAGCCACCCCAAACCGTCTTCTTCTCCAAGAACCGGTCAGTTCGAATTCGTTTGTCGGTTGGACCGGATTTTCATTTTTTTAAATTTTTTTGGATTATTATGGGTTTAACAGGTCGGATGATAAATTAGAGTGTTGGATATATAATTATCTTGAGTTTTATATATAACTATAATATATATAAAAATACTTATATTAAATTATATATATAACTATATATATAATATACACAAATATATATAATTATGACATAATCTGATTTTTTAATCCTGTCCGAGCGATCCCACTAGTAAAAATGACCGGTTTGTTATTCAATCCTAGAAAATTGCAAAAAACCATGTCATCAAACATAACTCTCTATTCTTCTATTAGCATTTGATCTCTCTAGAAATCAAATTCCAAACACACTTTACCAAAATCGGACTTTGAAAAGTCAAAAGTCACATAACTTTACCCAGTCAACTCTAGGGTACGATGAGGCATCACCCCACTAAAACGACGTCGTAACACCCATTTTTCACCCCTAACAATGTCACTATCCATTGTATGACCATCGGTTCACACTGCCCCTCAGTTGATTTAAGGAGCCTTCTACTCCCCACCCATCTCCCCTATCATCTCACAACCTCTATGTTCATATCCGTTGACCCAAATCAAACCCTAAAACACTCAAATCTTCATAGAAAGAAACCATTTCAATCCGTTTGTGATTCACATCTTCAAGATCTTCGATTACACCTTCAGATCTCACCCTCTTGTTTAAAAAGGTAAGCTTTTTACATCTTTAGATATGTGTGTTTGATGCATCTCTGTTCTTCGATCTTCTGATTTCTTGAATCTGTTGATCAGAAATGAGTTTCTTTTTGATTTTTATGATGTATTTGGTGTTTTCTCATCTGGGTTTGGTTTAAAGTTAGGGTTTTTTGTTTTGTTTGTTTGAATTCTTGCAGATCTGGTTCGGTTTAAGAGAGAATTGAAAACCTCATCGGTAAAAATTGAATCTTTAACATGTCTATTGTGTTGCCGAAAAGCGACTCTGTTCATATTCGAGAGGTTTGGAATGATAATCTTGAAGAGGAGTTTGCTTTGATTCGAGAGATTGTTGATGATTACCCTTATATTGCGATGGATACTGAGTTCCCTGGTGTTGTTCTTCGCCCTTTGGCGCAATTCAAGAATATTAATGATTATAACTATGTGACTTTGAAGGATAATGTTGATATGCTCAAATTGATTCAATTGGGTCTCACTTTCTCTGATGAAAATGGGAATTTACCGACTTGTGGCACCGATAAGCCTTGCATTTGGCAGTTTAATTTCCGCGAGTTTAATGTTAATGAAGACATCTTTGCTAATGATTCAATTGAGATGCTTAAGCAGTGTGGGATTGATTTTAAGAAGAACAGTGAGATGGGTATTGATGCAAATCGATTTGGGGAGCTGTTGATGTCTTCTGGTGTGGTATTGAATGATAATATCTGTTGGGTCACTTTCCATAGCGGGTATGATTTTGGGTACTTGCTTAAGTTGTTGACGCGTAAAGAGCTGCCAAAGTCGCAAGCAGGGTTCTTTGATTTGATCAGGATTTATTTCCCGGTGATTTATGATATCAAGCATTTGATGAGGTTTTGTAACCATCTTCATGGTGGATTGAACAAGCTTGCGGAAATCTTGGATGTTGAAAGAATTGGTGTTTGTCATCAAGCAGGATCGGATAGTTTGCTTACTTCTCATGCGTTTAAGAAGCTGAAAGATGGTTACTTTAATGGAAACACAGAGAAGTATGCTGGTGTTTTATATGGTTTAGGGGTTGAAGATGGGGAAAAATAAGTAGGAAATGTAATTTGTGAGATTCAAGTTTGTTTTGATTTAGTATGGATTCGTGTTTAAATCGCATGTACACAATTGGCAAGAGATTTATTGCCTGTTTGATGGTCTCCTTTTTCAGTTTTTTATGTAACCAAATGCCTCAAGGGTCTGTAGTTTGAGTACTGTAAATTATTACAGTTAGTGTTTTAATAACAATCTTAACTTCTCATTTGTTTTGCTTCTTAACTCTTGTTTTGTTGTGTTGTAAATAACCATGGTTGGTTAATGGTGGAAGTAGATCACATGGTGGTGACAATGGTTGTTGGTGATGTTTTTAAACTGTGGTAAGTATGATGATGGTGGTTGGTGATGGTTTTAGACTCTACCAATTATGATGGTGGTAGGAATGACAACAGTGGTTACTTGAGGAGCCTAGAATTGGTAAGAGCTTTTACTGTCGGTGGTTTTGGAGCCATGGATGACAGGCGTAGAAGAGAGGGAGGAGAGTTGTAGACGTGACGAGGGGAGAGAGAGTTGCCCATCGTCTTCATATTCCGTTGGACAAGAAGTTGTCTACTTTGAGATGGAAGCAACGGGAGACGTTTGTGGGGGAAGTGATTTTGGGGTGGTTTGTGAGGACAGACCGATATGGAGCTATCGTGAAGGCTTTCGTTGATGATACACTAAGAGAGAGGTTTAGTATGAATTTGCTGGAAGAGAGTAGAAATTTTTGGTTTATTAACTTAATACTTAAATTCTAAACCTAAACATTGAATACCAATAATTTGAAATGATTAAAGACGTCACACTACGTTATAAAAGCAAAACCGACCACAATATTTCTTAAACGAGTTTGTTCGGGTTCGTTTGCAATTATAACAAACGTACATATATTTAATCGAGTTTCTTTTATGCTCCTTGCAAGTATATTCAAACATATGATTTAAAGAAGAAAACAATTCCTTTTTGTTCATTTTGTAAGAAAATAAGTTTAATTGTGTTTATTCATCTAAGAGAATAAACAAAACTAAAAGAACAAACATAAGAATTAAGCATAAACTATGAGAAATATTCCATAAAAATCCAATTATTTAACAAGACCAGAAATAATTGAAAATTCAAACCATGTGATAAGTTATTAATACTAGCAATAATTGCGAATGAATCCACTTACAGAATAAAATCTATATTCTGATTAATTTATGTTTGAATCAATTAAACAACTAATCACTAATCATGTTTTCTACATAAACAATACAACTTACAATCACCAAATCAAATAGTTTCATCGTCTGCAAGCCTCTGCGGTCTAAACGGTTGCAAACAATTCAACAATCGAATCAATCGGGAGGAACAAGCTTCCTCCCTCATTTCGATCTTCATGGATACACCAATCTCTTGGGATTCCTTGCGAAAGAAGGTTTATTATTCATTCATTTTTCATGTATCTTTGTTTAGATTCTTGAATTTCAAACTCCCATATTTTTGTGAATCTTGAATCTTTCAGTTGTATTTGATTTGTTCAATTGGAGTTACTGTTGGGGTATACTGCAAGTTATTTTTGTGGGTTTCAAATTTTGTTTGGCAATGTGAATGTTTGAGTGAATTAGGGTTTTGTAGACGATGATGAGTGGATGTTGATGACTAGAATGGTGCAACTGCTATTGGGTTTTAAAATTACAATGGTGGTTATAAGGATTGGTTAGTATTAGCTACAATGATTGGTTTGATGCATAATGAAGCTTTCTTACATGCTTTGGGATGAAGTAGTTATCATGCTTTGGGAGGTTGATAGATCCACAATTGGGGCTTTTGATGTATATATACACCAATATATGTGTGTATGTATGTTTATGGTAAACTGCCTGTATCTTCTAACTTGTATAAAGTTGTTTTTTATGATGTATGAGAATTAAACAAGATTCTAAGTATGACATTGAACTTCTTGTATGTTGCATCTTGACTTGATTTTGGTTATATTAATTTTTTTTATTATCAGCGGATATCTTTGTAGGCAAGGAATCTTGAAGCAGAGTTGGATGATCAAATGCATATGTATCATAAATAGGTGTCTACAAAAGTTGATGATGGAGTAATCTTGGATCCAAAGTAGAACAGCTACTTAAATAGCTAAAGCAAGTAATTTCGCAAATGCAAGCTTGGGTGTCATCTGGTGGATTAGAAATCTTTTCTCATACTTTGACACGTCATCATGAAATTCATCGTGATCTTACTCAGGTACTTCTGTTCCTATTTTATTTATTACGTTTTCATCGAGAAATGAAAAAACATAACTCCAGATAATTGAATAAACAACTGCAAATTGATAGCATTATTAACTTTCTATTGATGGAAAAAATCATGTTTTTTTCTAGAACAATATTGTGATTGGTTTAAAAGAAAGGCCTGCGCATTACAAAGCTTTCTGGTAACTAACAGTTTCAGATTAAGCTTTCTGTCTTTCTGATGAATTAACATGCGGCGTTTTTGTGTGAGAAGATAGAAGTTTACCGAAATAGTGATAGGAAAATAAGTTGAGAGTCTACATTGGTAATCAGGGGATTGATTAAGAAAAGCACATAATTTATGCATGCAAGCGTTCATAAAGTTTGATTGATTGTAGGAGTTTAATCGACTTCGTTCTAGCCTTAGTGCTAAAAGAGAGCATGCATCACTGCTTGAAGATTTCAGGGAGTTCGACAAATCAAGATTAGATATAGAAGAAGGTGGTGGGTCCAAAGAGCAGTCGCTTCTTAAAGAACATGCCAGTCTCATGAGAAGTACAGGACAGGTGTGTTGAATATGCTTCTCGTTTCATGAATTGTTCAGTTTTTACTTGGTTTCTTAGGGACATATATTGGGTAGTTTGGTTTTTGTATTGAAATGCTTATATTTTAATTTTGTTATTTATTGTTGGTGCTATGTGATACTGTTTCTGAGCTCCTTTTTAAAATGTAAAACCAAGAGTAATAGTGTATTTACTTTTTGATCCTTAGGGTACAACTGACATGGTGTAGCTTCTTATGTCTGTCCTGCTTTGTCTCAACAGAAGTAAGCCGTTATTCGTTAGTAACTTAGTATATGATAGGAACCAAGAATTAACAAGGTAGTCTGCATGATTAATAGAAATAAAGGCCTTATTCGAGATGGGCAAAGTCTCCAATTTCAAAGGAAATCAACACTTTAGATAATCTAGCTTAACCTACAAATGCAGATAATAGAACACTTAAACGAATGCAAAGGTTATGGACTTGTCTTCAACACCTCCTGATTTCGTGGATCACTCCCTCTCACCTCCACAATTGAAAGTTTTCCCTCCATCCATTTCCCCACCTTTCAGCAGTAGATGAGTCTGCCCCGACCCATTGTGACCCACTCCTATTGTCGTGTTCTTATTGGTAAATGTATAGGACCACCAACCAAAGGGCTTGTAGTCTTAGCGGTATCATGGTGTGTAGTAAAGGTGTTCCTTCCTAATGGTCGGACGTTCTAGTGCCGTGAAAAACAACATTAGTCCAGATTTAGGAGTAAGTTTAGAGAGTATGTGAGTTCGTAGTTATGAAAAAAGCATATAGGACCACCAAATTGGATTAGAGAAAGCCACAACATACTTGTCTCCATGTCTTTGTTTGATCAGACACGTCAACATAAATCGATTTGGGTTAAGACTTGATTCTGCATCAGTCCATTGCATTGTTCCTTCATCACTTGATCTTTTATCACCATAGATTCGTTAGGAGATGAAACCAAATATTTTTTTCTTCATGTTTACACAGACACAGACATCATTTTTTTGTGTTCTTAATAATAAATACTTGAAAAATTCTTAACATAACCCAAAGAGTGAGATGCTGTTATTTGTCTTTTAAATAGTAACTCGAAAAACATGGGTTATAAATACTAATCATATTTTATCTTTGATGATAGAATAAACAAATTGAATATATGGTTTTCTGCGCTATATAGTATGTAGTTGACCAAAGGTTGAAACTGTCACAAAGAGGCTAACTTTTCATATCAAAATTACTAGTCTTTTCTAACTTTGAATGTAATGAGTTTATAAAATTACCTCAATGTTTCATCTAAAGTTCCATGTTGGTGCAGATGGACGCTGTAATATCTCAAGCACAAGAAACACTTGGGTCACTTGTTATTCAGCGCTCAACATTTAGAGGAGTTAATTCAAAACTTAACAATGTTAGCAGTCGCCTTCCAACTGTAAGCAAGCTTTTTAGTTAATTTCTGTTGAATACTCGAATGTGCCATACCGCTTGATTAAGTCGAACCACAAAAATATAAATGCACCCGTTTAAAACCATTTGCATATTGGAAATGTTCCGGTTTTTTTTTTTTGTTTTTTTATTATAGTCCCAAATTATCATAACTTACTTTTTTTATCTTTTATCTTGGTATTATGTTGCAGGTAAATAGCATAATATCGGTGATAAACAAAAAGAAGCCAATGGACACCAAATTCTTTCTTTAGTTGCTTCCGTTTGCATGTTCTTAATTCTGATTTACTGGCTGACAAAATGGTAAATCATCATTGATAGTCTTGTGGTGACTTTACAAGGTGCGGCTTTGAGGTACATCATTTCACCAGCTTATTATAAAAATAATTCTTGTAGTTCATGTATGTATAGAAACAACATTTCTGCCGAATACGAAGGCTTGCTTAAGTGTTTGGAACTAAGATCCATCAGTTTGATTACTTATGACATTGTGTGTTGTATGTGCTTTGTGACGCACGTTTATTGGAGAGTTTGAAACACAAACTTGACTGAAGGCGTAAGGCTGCATTGCTTTTCAGGTTTGTGGTTAAAACTTATAACTAATTCTTGTGCTTTTTAGGTCATTTGCCTGTTTTTTTAACAAGTTTTATATTGTTCATATTTTCATAGAATAAAGTTTGATTTTTTGCTGCATTTGATGGTTTCTTTCAATATTTTTTCTCGGCTCTAATACACAGTTACACAGCTTTGAGAACCTAGAAACCTATTTTTGTATTTTAGGAAAATCAATTCTCTATCTTTACTTAAAGAAAGTGGATAATTTTCTTAAACCAACAAAAAAATCGTATAAATGTCATTGATTAAAAGATAAGCCGATAGAAAGGCAAAAATTTTGTTCTTTTGTAAGTGTAGACTTTAATTGATAGAAATTCCCATAGAAAACTGAGTTTTTAAATTTTGTAATTTAAGTTGTAATGTTCTTAATAATTCTTACCACTTTCCAAGTTGGAGATTTTCAAACTTTGGTGTTAGTGATATGGAGGAGTGGATATTCATGTAGGAGTGGGTTGTGGGTTGGCATCATGACCCGTTTAATCATTCGTGTCAAAAAACTCAAACCTAACCCGAATACGCTTACCCCTTGTAACCATGAAAGTACAAATATCATGTTGACCTAAATAGCTATAGGTTGGCGGATTTAAACAAGTTGTAATTTGTAAACAGGTTGGCGAGTTGTAAATGAATTGTGATCAAGTGGAAATCGGGTTAAATGTAATGATAGGTTAAACTTATTATTTATATTTTTAATTGTAATTCTAAACCTATTGATGTGCTGATCTCTTTATTCATAATCTAACCAAAACACGACCAAATTACTAAACGGGCTAAGTGGGTCAACCTGTTTACAACCCGAAACACTTTATACCAAACTTCAAGCTGATCATTTTTGTGTTGGGTTGTAGACTTGTAGTTGCCACCTATGGATGTACAATTTTTCACATAGGGTAGTATTGTCTTTATATTGAAGTAATATTGTTGTTAATTTGAAGGTGCAGAATTAAAGCATGAAGAAGAATGAAGGTTAATTAGATGTGACCCTGAAATTAAGGCTTGAGATGAGAATGATGAAATGGAAGTTGGGTGTTAGTGCGATAAGTATTATGTTCTGTTTTTGGAAAACAATTGGGGCTTGTTTTATGGACATAAATCTTGTAAAGAGATTTGACCCACTTTTTGATTAGATTAGACATCCATTGAATCATGTGGAATCATATGCTATGTTTAGTAACTCCTCTCTTGCCCCACACACTTCTTCCCATCTAATCATTAATCTATTTTAATATCTGACTATAAATCTTCCACCAGATGTTTAGAATATGTTTCTTTTCTGAAATGATTGATTCAAGTCCTATGATAAACAAAGTGTATAAATTCAAGAGTATGATTAAAGACATACCGTGTGATTTAGTCCTTCTAAAAATTATAATTAATCATTCATGTTCTTTCTTTTTACTACTTACTGCAATTTGTCAAAAAGAAAAAAAACTAATAATTTATTTAATGTCATATTTTAAAAGCTAGCGAAAAATAACAATATATTTGTATGGTGAAGTCACACCACTAACACTTTTTTTTTGAATGGCCGAGGACTCCGAACCTGACAATCTATCGGGACTAGTTATCCTGGACCTAGCCGTCAGTCGAAAGTCGTACCCCCCTGATGCGCGGGAACCTGACAATCTATCTAACACTTACTAATTGGTTAGTTGATATGATTAGTGAAAAGTAAAACTGTTATTTTTATTTTTAAATATATGATAGTGTTTTTAGTTATATTACTATTATTATATAAAGCGTGCTACCAAGGTAAAGGGTGTTCAAAACCTTTTCTGCTTAATTAGCTTTGGCAAACAGGGTATTAGATTCTAGGGGTGTTTAAAACCGAAAATTTCGAATAGTGGATTTCACTATTCGAATTCTAAGAAATATATGTATTTTCTAGTAATTTTTATAAAAATATAATATTTTTGAGTAAATTACAAATTATATCCTTTATTTATATATGAAATTGCATGCTCCGTCCTTTAGTTTTAATAATTACATACAATGTTCTTTATTTAAATAAATTTGTACACATATTGTTCTTTACACTAACTTTTATCTAAATATACAGTCAATTCAGTTATGTGCTCCTCACACGAGGGACATTTTTATCATTTGCTTTTCACATGTTATATAATAATTTTTTAAAGGTTTATTAATAATTTTAAATGAAAAAACAAATTAATTACAAGATATTGGAGTGTTGCGTAAGTTGATAAAGCCATGTTTTTCTTAACCTTTCAATAACATTGAATTCAACATCTCTTTTTTTTTAGTTTTCCAACACCATCACATCTTCTCTACCATTTAAGCCGCGTTTTTGAAAGCCTTTATATTTTTCTAAATTAAATCTACATCTTTACTTTGTTTACTGTAATTTTGATGTTTTAATTCCTTTCGTTATTACTTTTTGTGGTATATGTGAAGCATTATCATCTACGATTTATAAATATACATTCTCTTATTAACATTATTTTTTATTTGATATTTTCATCAAGCCGATCAAGAATTGACGCCTAGTAACAAATTATGTACTTTATTTTCGACATTAAATCTAGTTTAACGATTGCTTATTAATTATTAAAAAAATTATAAAGGACAATATGTGTGTAAATTTGTGTGTAAATTTGTTTAAATAAAGGACATTGTATGCAATTATTAAATATAAAGGATATAACATGCAATTTGATATTTTACTAGATGACATAAGTTGTAATTTACTCTATTTTTTATTAAAAAAGTTTTTGAATTTCAAAGTTTTTATAAAAATATTCAGAATACCCGAAATTTCTAATTAATACTTACCATTTAATAATTATTATAAAAGTATTTCGGATAATTCGGATATTCGAAAATTCTCAAAAACACTATCCGAATCCAAATAAAAAATTTATGATATTTCGGAACTTCGGATTCAGGTTCTGATGCATATATTTTTTGAACACACCTATTAGAATGCATGAAGAGTGGGTGCATGACACTCTAAACAATGTTGATTAGTATACATAAACTAAAGCATTATAAAAAATGGTTGATTCCATCATTGTTTGAAAACTTGACCGGACCGGCCAGTCGGACCGGGAATCATACCTAATCCTGAGCGGTCTGGTGCTTTAAATCGGTTTGGCCTTGAATCGGTTGTTAGACCAATCAAAGCGGCGCTCAGACCCGGAACCCGGGCCGGTTGAACCGGGGGTCGGACCTGTTGAACCGATTTTTTATATATATTTAAACTTTTTAGTATTTTTGCATTTATTTATTAAAATAATTATAATTTTATCCGTATCTCATATTCGGTCGAACCGTTCCGATCAGCGGACCTGTAAGACGTTTGGTTTACTGTTTGATCCGATTATGAAAACATTGGATTTAACAATGAAAAGTAGAGATTGTAAATGTATAAAGTAATATGTAAACACAAGTAGGTTTGGTTTTGACAAGCTATGAATAATTTAACCTGATTAACTACATTACAGTAATCTCTACATATAATAATCTAACACCTTGTTGTTTTATGACTTTTAACCGATAAAGGAGCTAGGGATGCAACAATTGTCGATAGTTTGTTAGGAACATACACATATGTTAAACACTTTAGATAAAGCAGGTTCAAAATTTTTAAAAGATTATCGTGTGCGGTTCTAGATAAAAAGCGGATTCTATTACCCTATAATAATGCTTAGTGAAAATTTTAAAACTTATAATTACCATACTTTTAACCCACTTTAAATATAATATTTTGACATGATTTCTTTAATTCTAAGATACTTACATTTTATACATAACTTTTATCTTCAAACCTTTTTTTTAGCTTTAAAGATTACCATACTTTTAACTTTTATCTTCAAACGTTAGTACATTTTTATATGAAAAAGGTTCAAATACAAAGTGTATTTTTGCTACAAAGTGTGAGAAGACATAATGAGTCAAAAAAAGACACAAAAAATTATATCTCACAATCTAAATCGAATTTTAAAAAAGTAATTCGGAGCTTTTGTTCCCCTAGTCGTCCCCACTAAGAAAAAAATAAACGAAAAATTAAAAAAAAACAAAAAAATTAACGTTTTTTATTGTGTCATTTATGAAAGACACAGTGACTTCATTGTGTAATTTTGAAAGACACAATGACGTCATTGTGTCAATATAAAAGACACAATGACGTTATTGTGTCATATAAAGACACAATGGAAAAAAATTTTATTTATTTTTTATTTTTTTCTGAAAGAGGACAAAGAGAGGAACAGAGGCTCCGAAATACTTTTTTAAAATTCGATTTAGATTGTGAGATATTAATTTTTTATGACTTTTTAACTCATTGTGTCTTCTCACACTTTGTAGTAAAAATACACTTTGTAGAATAAACTCACCATTTTTATATTACCATCTTTTTGTAAATTTATATTTGTTATTTGGATGTGGGTTGATGGTTATAGTTACTTTTCCTAGTTTCTATATTTTTCTTCGTCGTCTTGAACTAAAAAATATTTGACTCTTTTATATAAGATCTTTAATCTTTTTACTATCAATTTCTTCATATACTCTTTTTAATAAGTCTTTACAAACTATTTCTACGGTCCTGAAGTTACCAATGTTTTGGTAATATATATTTTTATAAAGATCTATTCCCAACTGATTTTTTATAAAATTTATGTCAGTTCAACTTTTAGTAAATTTTATTTGAAATAGGGCCCAGTTGTTCAACAGGATACCAGGTTCTATAACCTAGACATGGTTACAACTTACAATATCAAGTTACATAATATCGTATAATCAGTTCTCAAATAGAATAGCTTTTGGTTACATTAGCTATTTTAACCGGGTTATGCTAAATTTTGTGTAAAATTGGTTAGAAAATCAAACCCCAAACGTTATAAAACGAATTTGGGCAACAAAGACACACAAAAATGTTGGTGTAAACTTAAGTACCAATCGACTAGTGATCAAGATGACAAGATAGTTTGGATTATTGATAATTATTGAGAAAATTTAGAATTTAACTAAAAAAATGTAGGATCCTTTTTTACAACTTAATAATGTAAATTTGGCGAGAACGCTACAAAATAAATAGAAGATCTCTAGTGACGGACAAAACCATTAGTAATGCCATGGTGATGCCGTGAAGGTGTCCCGTTAATGGTGGAAAGGGGCATGAGTATTGAATTTATCAGCAGATCACTAGCAGATATTACCAAGGGACCACCGACTGTAGCATCATTGGTAGATTGTTGTCCGAAGTCATGGTTGGATGGATATAACTAAATCACCCCCCACAAATTTGCAAAAGACCTTACACCTATGGATTAGCAACATGTTTTTTACCGGATAACGGATAGGTGATGGATTATTTGTCCATATATATATATATACATATTTTCTAGAGTATATTACAAATTTCATATTTTATATAGGTATGCAATTATGGATAACGGATAGGTGATGTTTTTTACCTTTAACTTAACTACTTAACTACCGTTAATTAGTGGGGTTAACTCAAACCCAAGTGTTAACATGCGAGAGTTAATCTTCCATCGAGGTTATGAAAATTGAAGGTATTAGTGATCTCATACATGTTTATAAAAACAAACAAGTTTTAACATAGCATGCCAATGTGAAATTTTGGTGAGGATGTGAAAACACACACACATATATAATATATATATACACACACACACACATCTCGATCAATATGTCTAGATACGTGTATGTACATTTCATTTGTCGTCATACATGTATCAAAATGAAAATAGCTTGTTTTAACATATAAGAATATAAAACACATGCGTGAAAATAATATAGATTTGTCACAAGTAAATATGTGAAACACAAAAACATGCGCAAAAATATTAATATAGATTTTTTTAACAAAGTAAATGTGTGAAACACAAACATGCGCGAAAATAATATAGATTTTTGTCACAAGTGAATATGTGAAACACGCGGCCAACAAATGTAACCATAATGTAGCCACTAATTGTAATAGACTAATAGCCGATTGTTTACATTTTCATGCCAAATTAAACTAAAACCAAAATCACATAGATTGTTTATATGTCACACTAGAGACCTGTTTTTAACCGTTATATTTTTTTATTATTGTGCTTCTTCTTAAAGCACTTGTCGCAAGTAACGGTTGAGTTCTACAATAACAGTCAGGACCACCACCACTCGATAACCCTCCTGCTATTAAGGTAGAATTGTCTTTTGTAAACTAATTATCAACCCATTTTGTACATAATTCTTATTCTCATGATGAGATCATTTGGTTTATGGTAAATTTTTTCCATACATGTTATTTACATTTATAGAAAACTACAATTGTTTTTATTTATTTTTGAAATAATTTTAATTACCTATAGAAACATCCGTCGGTAATTTATTCATAACCTTTTCTCATTAAACATCTTGTTGCTGATTCGTAGGGGATAATCCATGGTAAATCACTAATCTCTCAGTAACATATTGCTAATATTCCTCATGGGTGATCCTTCAGTAATTGTTTGTAACGCAGCGGAGAAATTCTAAAAAACCCACAATGTTATTTGAAAACTAGAGAAATCTAATGAAACTGGTCATATAACTTATAATTTTTTTATCACTACCCTTTATATATGTGTGTGTGTGTATATAAGATAATGGAACAAATGAAAAACCGTAGCTTTTTTTACACATACGACACATATAGGTTACGTATACATAACCAGTTTTCATTCGACATAGTGTTACGTATACGTAAGACTCTTCATTCTTGTATTTATATTTAACATATATGTAACAAATACTTAAATAATCTTTTAACAATTAAAATAACATAAATTTATGAATTATATAATTTGTTTTCATGATTTTCACATAACTATTGGTTTTATCAGGAACCATCCCTTATAACCCATTGGTAAATGCATCACTTACGCCATGTGATTAAGTATCACCCGTGGGTTACCGACAAAAGCAGCACCTTCATTGAAGGACTTTTGTCGGATACGACCGTCATTGAAACCTATCAGTTTTATGGTGATATTGTAACATCGCACACATATTTATTTCATAATTTACAATGAAACGATGAGTAATCATTCTGACGATATATAACCTAGATATTTGATTTGCATGATAGAAATCAAAGATGAGATATAGTAGATTTATAACCATGTTATCCTTTGTTGAAATAACACATGTTCAGATCCTATACTTTTTATTTATTATTTATTTTACGACTACACATCTAACCTAATGAATAACCAATATGGTCACTGGTTGGGACATAATTCAAACCCTAAGATCTAGAATGGACTCATAGAGACGTTGGACACAACCAGATGGGCTAGTAATAATTGTATTGAGCTAGCTATCAATAATCAAGTAAACATATGCTAATGATAATCTATACACAATAAATCATAATATATTGATGACCGACTAAATCCGGTAAAAAGTATCTCTTAATAGATAGACAAATATTGAAAAACCATGATCCGGTGAAAAATAGTTACAAGTTATGTTACTAGTAAAAATAATAAAAATACAATACTATATGCCGTGGTTTATTTAGTTAAAATACCATATAGGCAAATATGAATTTATTAAAATAATTTTAAATAAAATGTATTGAGATTAAAATCCTTATTAGTTAAAATTAAAAAAAATAAATTTATTTATCTCTTTTAACACCCGTCAAGGATTTAACTAAAAATGAGTTAGAAGCCTTATTTTAACTATGACGTAATGACTGCAACGCTCTAATTGTGTACACATCAGTAACTTTAGAACCCCCAAAGACACCATTACGTCTAGTTTAATAAGTAAACACATGTAGTAAAACTAAACAATAGTGTAAACTGTAAAGTGGGCAAAGTGGTTGGAAGTATGAAAGAAAATTAAAATAATTAAAAGACAAGATTACATTGATCTTTAGGTTTTACTTTGAAGATTTGATGATGCAATTTCTATTTTAAAATTATGTATCAGAAAAGAGCCCACATTATAAATTTTAAAGTCCACAATATTGGATCCACATCAGCATCCACCATGTAACTGTCGGCCACTTGTCAGTTTACAAAAATGACAGACCCTACATCACACTCGCCACGTATGCTTCATGCCTAACTTCTCTAATAAAGCTTTTTTCTATTTTGAGTTCGTCTTTGTTATTGTAATACACAACTAGTGGGCGTACTTCTCACTCTACGCCAGAGAGATGTGACGAAGGAAATATATGTAAGATTTAACTTCGACTACTTCTATATTAGTATTCATTTCATAAGTAAATAACGTCAAGATAAGCTAACAAAATAAACTCAGATTTTCAGATTTTCCCAACAACACAAATAACATATCCAACAAATAGTATTAAGAAGTACAATACGAGGATTAACAATACGAAGTACAATACGAGGTTTTACAATACGAAGTTTTCCCAACAACACAAATAACCGCTATCCTATTCATCGTCCTCGTCCAAATCATCATCTTCATCGGCTTGTTGTGTACCTTTCTGAGAGGCAATAAGTTGCGTAATTTGCGACATAAAGTTTGCATTCTGAAACAAACTTGCGATTTAAGCCTACAAAACAAAATATACATTATAAGTTGTGTAATTTACATATTTTGACCCGTTTTAACTCAAATTAGCGTGGTTTTTACTATATCAAGTGTGTTTGTATCATTTTGATCCATTTCAACCAAATGTACATAATTCAACTTAAATTTACCCATTTTGACCCGTTTTAACTCAAATTAGCGTGGTTTTTACTATATCAAGTGTGTTTGTGTCATTTTGATCCATTTCAACCAAATGTACATAATTCAACTTAAATTTATCCATTTTGACCTGTTTTAACTCAAATTAGCGTGGTTTCTACTATATCAAGTGTGTTTGTGTCATTTTGATCCATTTCAACCAAATGTACATAATCCAACTTAAATATACCCATTTTCACCCGTTTTAACTCAAATTAGCGTGGTTTTTACTATATCACGTGTGTCATTTTGATCCATGTCCTTCCCGGGGGATTTAGGACCAGGAATCAACAATGACAACATGAATGAGGACTCCTTCATGCATAGCCATGGAGGAAGATTGTAACAACTCAAGGAGCTCATCAAATGAGCTATTGGTCCATTTATTTTTCACCTTAATATTCATAAGCTTTGCTAAAAAGTCAAGGGAAGAAAACTTAGTACAACCAGGATATAATTCTGATTGAACTTCCTCTAACAAGTCCTCAAAATCATCACGGACACCGCTACTCTCTTCCATGACGTCTTTGATAACGTCAGCCATTTCGTTTGTTGGCTCAACATCATCTACAACTACAACTTCAGAAATTAAACTTTCACCATGATAGATCCAATCCTTGTACGTCCGACACATGCCCCATATTTCTAAATGATATTTCATTTTAACCCATTCTAATAATTGAGTATTCTGACATTTCCTACACGGACATCTAATTAGGCCATATTTGTCGATATGTTTTTCACTCATATCGATAAAAGAGCTGAGTCCTTGCTGATACTCGGGCGATCTACGGTTCGGATTAAGAATCCAACTTTTATCAACAGACATGATTACAACACTGCAATATAATTTAGGATTTAAGTGGAAGAATATAATCATTGTGATTAAAATAAGATCACGAAATAATTGTTATTTAGAACTATTATTAAAGATGTACATCTAATTAGAAATACTAATTATTTACATCTTTAATATAACTAATTATTTACAACTTTCTAATTATATAATAGGTATTTAAATAATTAGATGTACATACTATTAAAAATGTAAATGGTTAACTATATGGATTTTAATATAACAAATTATAAAATACCTAATCTAATTAGAAAATACTTAGTTAACCATTTACATCTAATTATTTATATACATCTTTAAAGATGTACATACTAGTATTTACAACTTTCTAATTATAAAATACCTAATCTAATTAAAGTTATAAATAATTAGTATGTACATCTAATTAGAAATACTAATAAATGGTTAAGTTCACTTTTGTCTTTACCATTTGAGCTAGTCACATTTGACAATATTCGTGATATATATCTATCATTTTTTAACCGATCATGTTTATTTTGCTTAGTAATAAACATTATCTATCATTTTTTGACATTATCTAATAAATATTATCGGCATCATTGCATCAACTAGACCAAAATTTATCAGCATCATTGCATCAACTAGACCAAAACATTATCTAATAAACATTATCTAATAAACATTATCGATCATGATATATATCTATTATTTTTTGACAACATTCGTGATATATATCTACCATTTGGCTGCTAATCTAAACTAAAATACAATTATCAGCATCATTGCATCAACTAGACCAAAATTTAACAACTAAGCACAATATAAAACAAAAAATTTAAAAAAATAAAAAAATACCGAAATCTAGAAATTTTTGTAGTAGCGGCGACAGAAAATGCAGCAGCGGTGACGGTGATGGCTGGTGGCTGGACGGATGGTGGTGGCCGCAGGTGGTGGGTGTTGCCTGCTCGGTTGCGGCGCGGGGGAGAAGAGAAGCCGGATGGTGGTGGCCACGGGTGGTGGGGTCAGAGAGGCGGTGGCTGCGGCAGCGAAGGCGTCGGCGGTGGTGGGTTGTCGCAGGGAGAAGGCGTCGGCGGGGGGTGGGTGGAAGTGTGGAGGGAAAGTGAAGAAGGCAGATGAGAACCCGCGTATATTTTATCATCATTAGCGGCGACGCGTCGCCGCTAAAGGCGTCGCCGCTAATGATACTAGTACGATTTAACAGGAGCCGTTAGATCAAATTGGTTATGGACGGCTAGATGTGGTTCCTTTAATGAGCAGTGGATCGCCAATCTTTAGCGGCGACTTGTCGCCGCTAATACTACTGTCGCCGCTAATACTGTCGCCGCTATTAAGCGTTTCTTGTAGTGAGTGTGAACTGGTTTAAAAATAAACTATATTGAAGTTCAAAGCTAGAATGATAACTTTATTAAAGTAAGATGCTATTTATATATAATGGTTAAAAAGAACTGAATAAATTGTGGGGGTGTAAGTGTACATTGGTCAGAGAAAAAAATAAAAATATAAGTTTATTAAAATGCAAGGGGTGTTAGTGTACATTCGTTATAAGAAATAAAAATAAAAACTAAATTTATTAGAATGCAAGGGGTGTAAATGCACACAAAAGATACTAATTTACAAAATAAGTTATGAATTAAAAAAATGCTTTCATGTTTTGGAGTTTGGTAACTGGTGTATATATCTATAAATTATAGTATATATAAGTAAAGACTTAAATATAAAAAAATTAAATCTAAAAAGTGTAACAAAAAATCTTAACTATTAGTTATCTTAATCAATGGTTGAGAAAGTGTAACAAAAATTTGTTATAAGTTGTTTTATGCATAACTATTTTTGTTGACTTTTGTTTTTCAAGTTTCTTTAATTTTTTGAACATTTATAATGTATATAAGT
Source organism: Flaveria linearis (assembly GCA_024085815.1). Classification (NCBI taxonomy): domain Eukaryota; kingdom Viridiplantae; phylum Streptophyta; class Magnoliopsida; order Asterales; family Asteraceae; genus Flaveria; species Flaveria linearis. Next base: position 14,536,262 of record CM044011.1, read on the forward strand.
CATTCATTTCTTATAAAAATTACAATATAAAAACAATCATTTATTATCTTTAAAACGAGTACATTATCATTATATAAAAAATTAAAAAAATTATATATTTTAGTTCACATGATTAATGCTCGTCATTATATATTTACAAAAAGTTATTGTGTCTTTTTATTCATTATTACGTAGTTTTAACATGATGAATTCAAAAAACATATAGTTGTGAAATAACACTTTTGTGTACTTCTAGTATTTAAAACATGATAATAAAATAACAACTGATGTTTATTGTGTCTTTTCATTCGTTATTAATAACATTATAACCCTCGTCGCAAAGTGCAAGTCACGCACATTAGTTCTATATACACATGATTGTATTTTGGGTTCAGATTAATTTGAGTTATTTTTTTCATTGATTATATATATATATATATATATATATATATATATATATATATATATTATAAATTTATTATTACCGTATTGGTGGTTTTACAATTAAATGTACACAATAATGTTATTTCACTAGTTGTTTTTCAAAAATTAAAGTGTTCAGTAAACACTAACAAGTAAATAACACAATAAGACATTTTATAAATGTGTTTTACGTTTTATATCATTTTATGTTATTTTGTTATTATTTTTAATCTATTAGATTAAGTAAGTATTATTTTATCATTATATTTTACATAGTAGAAATACATAACAGTTTATTTCACCATTATGTTTTTTAGAATTTATTATTTTAAAAAGACACAATGTTTATTAGAAAGACATGATAAAAACAAAAAAAACATAATACACTGCATTAAAGACACGAGGAAGAACAAAAATACACGAGTTGAAAAACGTAATTTTTGTTTATTCTTTTTGCATAACGATGATGTAATATTTATAAACTATAATATCAGATGTAAAATTTATAAAAACTTAGAATAAGTGAGGGAATTTGTAAAATTTATGACTACAATATGTTGATTATTTATAAATAACCTTATATAGGCAAATCATCACTCAATAAGGATTTTAAAACATAAATATATGCAGATGTACCTTTCTGCGCATGTATATACGATTATCTCGAAACTAACCTAAACGAACTACGATTTAAGTGATTCAATGGTCACGAGTCCTTATCGTGGAGCTTGGTAAACTCAACGCCCACCCCCCCCCCCCCCCCCCCCCAAAAAAAAAAAAAAAAAAAAAAAGCCGTCACCACTATTTCCAGAAATCCAAATGGTTAGCAGAGTTCACTGTTTCATGCACTTGCATTTGAGTGGCTCAAAACTATCCCAAACAAACTCCAATTAAGCTAATTCAAACGGCCATAGGTCTGTATAGCCGAGCTCTACCATCTCCACTGATATTCACTATTGTCGGCCATTGGAAAATCGAATTGCTCGTTGGAATTTTCGTTTTTAGAATATTCTTCTCACTTTATTCCCTTATCATTTGTATTCGTAAATAAGAACTAAAACACAACAATTTTTTTGCATCTTGATTAATCCCCAGTAAACTTAATTGAATCCTCCTTGAATCATTCAAACCATAATCATAATCAAAACTGATAGAAGATTCATCACTAGACAACCGAAATATATAAACTACCTTTGATTGTATTAAAATAAGATCACGAAAGCTTTCTTCTCCTTATTCTTGATGCCGTTGCCTAGAACAAGGGGAAGGGTTTACCAATTACCATGATGACTAGCCATGGGATCCTATCTTTCTACTCTAATAAAAATGTAATTAGAAGGACACGTGGTAACACCAAATTCCTTTTTATCATTTTTTTCTGCTTTTCTCTCCTATTAAATAATTACATTAATTACTAATAATATTATATAATTCTTTTTTGGATTAAAAGAAAAGTTTTTTAATAAATTAAGAAAGATATATTTTTATTAATGTTATTTCTAAAAAAATAAATTTTTATAAAATAAGTAAATTTTCTAAAACATCAAACTTCTTTTAAAATACAAGTTTTTTAAAATTGGTGTTTTTATAAAGTAAAATTCTTATAAACAAAAATAGTTAAAGTTGGGATTTATGACAAGAATTTTTTTTAAATGACATTTTATAAAAATGTTTGTTTTAAAATAAGATTTTTATTATATTTATAATAAGGAAGATCATATCTTATCTTCAAATATCAACTTATAATTAACAAAATTTTATTTTATTTAATATTTTTTATTTAACCCATATAATACACGGGTTTACTAAATTTAGTTGTATAATATACACGAGTGAATTCCAAAAAATGATGAAGATTTAGTGCCCATTGATTCCATTTAATAAAAAACCCGCCAAGTAGGGGTGTTTATCGAATCGAATCGAGTCGATTTCGAGTTAATCGAACCGAATAAGTCGTATTTGAATTTTTCAAACTGAATTCAAATTCGATTCGAATTCGAAAAATAAAAATCAAATTCGAATCGAATCAATTTTGAAACTTTCAAGCTGGATTCGAATTTGACTCATATTCAAAAAAATTTGAATTACGAATCGAACTCAGATCGAATTTGAATTTATTCGATTCGTATTTAATAAAAAATATTAAATCAAATAGCATTTTTAAAATTCATTTGACAAATCAAATTTCAAATGCTTAAAATATATATAATATATGAAATATTAAAAGTTTCAAATAAGTCAAAAGGTATCAATCAGACTTTAATATTTTTAATTATCTATTTTTTAAACTTTTAATTCTTAATTTCGCATATGCATATTCTTAAATTAATATACAAAATAAAGAAATGCATGTGTGTGCATTTCTAAATCGAATTTCGAATCGAATCGAATCAAAAATCACAAATTCGCAATTCGATAATTACACCTCGAATCAAATTTGAATTTGAAAATTCAAATCGAATTTCGAATAAGTGATTTTCGACTAGAATCGAATCGAAATTCGAGTTTTTCGAATCCAATTCGAATATTGAACACCCCTACCGCCAAGGTCACTCTTTCATCTCCCTAGCATAAGGTCTTTTAGGTTTAGTCAACAATAGCCCCTCAATTTTCCTTTGCTTTATTTAGATCGCGGCTTTGGCTAAATATCAAAATGTAAGATCTATACAGTTCTTACAACTCATACAACAAGGCAACAACAAAAATTCAAGGTGTTATGGCCGTTATCTCGACATAAGGCTCGATTAGTAGGTATTAGAAAAAGCCAACGACCTGATATCGATTGTGATAAAACATTTAACCTGATCATAAAACCCGTCACCAGTCATACAAACCTTAGCTTGGTAGTATCTCCCTATCAAGAATGTTTTCCTTCATGGCCTATTCATCATTTTGATCAGAGCTGGATCATTTAATTTCTTAATAATGAGTTATTTATCCCCACTCCTAATTAAGTTCTCACTGCTAAAAATCAGTGTCCTTCTTGTGGGTGGAAAGGGTATCAGAATATTAGACAAAAAGAAACTGAAAATAGTTGTAATAGTTGTAAGTTAAAAGATGAAAGTTGTATCAAAGTTGCAATGTTTTGGAGACTGGATCGGAATGGCTGGTCCGACCGGTTCAACCGGGGATCGGTTCGGTGGCCGGTCTGGTCTGATACGGATCGTTTCTGGACGGTCGAATCGGTCGGTTCGTCCCGAACCGCTGGTCGGACCGGGAAACCGGACCGGTTTTGGTATTTTCTTAATTTTTTTATTTTAATGAGTAAAAATGGGATGTTAAACCATAAATTAGTACGTTGGATATACAAATATAGTTAAATTTTATATATAACTATAAAATACATATATAAAACATATATAAATTACTTATATTTAATTACATATATAAATATAGTTAAATCCGGTCCAACCGGTCCGACCGGTCCGACCACCAAACCAGTAAGACGTCCGGTTCGAGATCCGATACGATTCTGAAAACATTGCAAAGTTGCACTAATAGTGTAGATTCTCCTAAGGGACTGGTGTGTTCATTTTAAGAAAGATGCTCTTCCTTATATGCCAGTTAACTTGTGATTGGATGTCTTCAATGTTCCCACCAGCTGTTTTGTTGTTTGTCCAATGACAAATGACTACGAGATACCTCTTGTCCCATTTTATCTCAAACTTAATTATATATGAACTATATTAAATAATTAATACTCGAAATCATACGTAATGTAATTAACTCGTGTATTTTAATATATAAATAAGGTATGCAACTATGTAAGTTTTATTAAAATAAATATTTTACGTTATCTGTCAAATTCTGACTACGAAAATGAGGTTAATCAAAAACAACATATGCGAAATAAGGAAGTCAAGGATATGAAAAGATCTCGATTATTATTTTTTAGCGATATAATATTAATAACTTCTTTGTTATCCGTATATTAATATGTCTAACAAAAAGGACGTAAACATATTTAATTTCCATTTCTCATGTTACTACGCACGTGTCAGTGACAACATATATACGTTAAATAATTATATGTTAAAAAAAAGTTGAACGGAGTAGGTTTTTGTGCATTCATCTTTATTGGTGCAGTTGTTTTTCTTTTCAAGAAAAGAAGAAAAAATTAGATCTTATTTTTATGCATACCATTAAAAAACAATCTCTTTATAGAACGAAGAGTTGAAGTTTGCACATGAATACCAACATGGCAACATGCATAAAGACAAATTATGATCCCTGGTTGATGGTCAAGTGGTCAGTTTAACTCTGATTACCGGAATTTATCGGTTTTCTTTTCATAAAATATAGGAGTTAATTACACAAATAGTCCCTGTGGTTTAGCGCAATTCTCAGGTTTGGGTATTAACCTTTTTTAGTAACAAGTTGTAACATCTCGTAATTTTGAAATAATTTAAAGTTAGTTTTATTAATAAAATAATAATACTAATAATAAATAATAACAATGATAACAATATTAATAATAATAATAATATTAATAATAATAATAGTAACAATAATAATAATAATAAATAATAACAATGATAACAATATTAATAATAATAATAATAATAATAATAATAATAACAATAATAATAATAATAATAATAATAAAGTCCAGGGGGTATTCTTGTCAAATTCTAAACTTTGAAAGAAGTTTTCACATAAAATAACAACAAATGAAAAACGCAGGGACCAATTGTGTAATTTTTAAATTACATAACCAACCCCTGCCCCCCCCCCTCGATTTTCCGGCTGAAGTCCGGCCACCGCCGGCCGAGCTCCGGCGAGCTTCAAACGCTCAAAATCGAGCGGTTTTCATTCAAATTAAAAGTCCCGACAGCCTCGCGACCGAGATTCGAACACAAGGACCCACTTAATTCGAAAAATCACCTCGTTTACGCGTGCAAGAATCAAACCCGCGACCCCCTTTCAAAATCAAAATCGAATGGAGCTCGCCTGCTCAAATTTCACCTATATAATAGAGGGTAAACCTCCATAATCACTCACCCAAACTCTCTGTAATATCAATTTGATCATAAACACACCCACACATCGAAATCAATCATCGTCTTCATCGTGAACCTGCAACTCAATCGAACACCCCTTTCTGATCTGTCTAAACCCAAATTGATAAAGGGCTTTCGTTTGTAATCATCGTTAGAAGCTTTCTGTGGAATTAATTGGAATATCATCAACAAAATCATCTCGAATCCATATCTCCTCTGTGCGGCTGTTCTTAATCTTATTCTCTATCGAATTAACATCTAATCAGGTAATTGAACACACCATTGTACTCGATTTTACATGGGGATCAAAAGCCCCATGAATTTAGACATTAACAGATTCGAATTGATCCTCAATTTGGATCAAATCAAATCTAGGGTTTATGTGAATTGGGGATGAACTTCAATTAATGTTTAAAAGGAATTAAAACAGAACATTAACGCGGCTTAGGCCCTTGTTCCACTGGTTCCTGCGTCCTATGTTAAGCATGAGGTCGCGGGTTCGAAACCCGGCCACCCCATTATTTTTTTAAATAGCCTTTTAAGCCTTAAATTAATTATAATAAATTATGAAAATTATAAAAATTCATTTTGTAAACTTTGTTTATTTTTAAAATTATTTATGTATCTTTTTATAAATTATAACCTTAAATACTTTAATATATTTTTATAAAATATTAAGTTACAAATATAATACTTAGTTTATTTTTATAAAAAAAATAGACTTTAAATAATAGTTTAAAAGATTAAATTATTATTGGTCACGATGTAAACGTAATTATGTATTTCTCGTATAAATTATATGTATTTCATAATTTTCACAAATTAATATAAAGGATTAAATTCCTTGAAAATTTTATAAATGATACACCCGTTATCAAACAAAGTATAAATAATCGTTTATTAACTTCACTTATAAAAATAACCCCAAATTCCATCTAAAACCCTAATTCACGTTTAAATTAATAAACTTATTATTAATCTTGTAATAAATACGTTTTAGGTGCCTTGTAAAGGATTCGTTGAAACGACGCTTGTTATTATTTCTTATTAATCATCCATCATATACTTAATCGCCAGGTGAGTATTTCTATACCCATTTTATTAATTCACACACTTTTGGGTGAAACATGTTACCGTATAAACGTTACACTTGTAAACACGTTGAATCTTGTAAACTTATGGCAATTTACTTGTGTGTTGTGATTAGTCGAATCATGTAGCTACCATGTAATGTCGAATATATGTACAATCATTAACTATTGCTAGCCTGGCGACGTCATAGATCTATGGGCCTGACAAGCCTGCTTGGTTTATCCAAGTACACTTAGCTAATCGTATATACTTGTAAACGTTTGAGACTTGTAAAACTTTGTCAAGGTTTGATTGTGCATTCTGTCTTACATCCCTAGTTACCTTGTTCTCTAATTTACAACATGAATTGCCATCTTTTATATACTTATGTATGAAAAACTATAGAATGCTCACCAACAATATGTTGACCTTTTATTTTTAACATGTTTCAGGCAATAGCGTTATGTGGCTGTGAACAATCGTAACTCTCACGCCTCGACGATTCCGCCGTCAAGGTTGGGGTGTGACAGATTGGTATCAGAGCCCATAACTATAGGGATTTAGGTTATTAATGATGACCTAGACTATAGCTTATGCATGCACCTTATAGTATTTTTATCTTGTAAATACATGGTTTGCATATTACATAATGCTATGCCTTCTTATGTGCAATTTGATGCCTTAGCATAGGATTGCCTAAACTTAGTTACTTGTCTCCCTAAACTTATCTTTGACTCTCCCCGAACATAAAACCTCTCAATCTTATTCTCGACGACACGTGGAATCGTATACTTATGACTTGGATCTTTAGACGTTATGTCTAATCTATATAAATCTCATCAAGGTTTTGATTTCATGAACCTAAGAAATATTGTGTGACACATAGACACCTGTATTCTGGATTTCCTGGCAAAAAGCCTTCGGGCTAAGGCAAGCGTTTCGCATATATCCTACGGGACCAGTTACGCTTACCTGGGGATTTCTGGGATGAGTGATAAACTATGGTCAAAATACACAAATTTCTAAGGCAAATGAGTCAATTTACCTTGACGTATCCACGGTTCCAAATGGTAATGCATTACCAAATGGAATCATTCCGTGTACCTTACAACCTTTAGCTTACCTTTGTCTAAACTAATATCCTTTGTTATCTTCACTCCCGTAATTAGCTCATTTTTGTATATCCAGCATGTCTCGTCATCATGGAAAGCGTGGAAGTTCCGACCGTAAGCTGGCAGCATTGATCGCCAAACAAATGGCTGCTGTGCTCCCAACCATGGTTGCTGAACTTAATAGCACCATGATGGCTAATAGCAACAACAACACCAATGGAAACAACAACGGTGCTCAAGGAGAAAATAGCAACAGCCGAAAGGGGAAGGAACGTACTTGCACGTTTAAACATTTCAACTCATGCAAACCCACTAATTTTAGTGGCAAGGAAGGAGCCACTGGTCTTCTTGAGTGGTTCGAAGGCATGGAGAACACTTTTGTCAATTGTGAGTGTCCCGAGGCACTCAAGGTCCGTTATGCCACTAGTATGCTCCAACAAAGGGCACTTACCTGGTGGAACAGCGAGAAGAGAAACCGAGGAGCTGATGCTATTTCGGCACTCTCTTGGGATGAATTCAAGAACATCGCTATCGCGAAGTTTTGCCCGAGAAGTGAATTACAAAAGTTGGAAGAAGAATTCTGGAACTTGAAGCAAGATGGTGGTGATCATTTGGCCTACTCAACTAGGCATCATGAGTTGAGTCTACTATTGCCCCATATGGTTGACACTGTCCCCCGCAACATCGAGAAGTTCATAAAGGGTGTACCACCCCAAATTCAAGATGCTGTGGTGGGTAGCCGACCCACAACTTTGGAGGATGCAATTACTATCACAGTGCAGCTCACTGAGAATCATATTAGAGCTGGCACTATGTCGGCAAGGGGTTCAAAGTCTAGTGCGAAGGCGACAACCGAGGCAGCAAAGGAGGTAAGGGCTGAGTCGTCTTCCCAAAGCAAGAAGCGTAAGTTCACACCAACACGCAACTACGCTGTGACCACTCCAAATGCTCCTAAAAAACAAATGGTGGTGGCAAATCAAGCTCCCATGGCTAAAGCTTATGCGGGTCCTCTGCCAATGTGTAACACGTGCAAGTACCATCATGCGGGTAACGTTCCATGCCGAATCTGCTCGTTATGTGGAAAGTATGGCCACTTGGTGACTACTTGCCTTCGTGCACCAAACAACACCGCAATGCTTGCCAACCGAACCTGCTACAACTGTGGCGAGCCTGGTCATTTCCGTCTGCAATGCCCTCGCAATGCGGGCAACGTGCCACCAGCTCGTGGAAGGGCTTTCAATATCAACGCCAACCAAGCACAAGTCAGCAATGACGTTGTGAATGGTACGACAAAGAACCCCGTTTGAATCATTTCTTGTATTATTGATGTTTTCCATCTTTGTAATCATCGTATCAATAATAAATTTTTTTACCGAACAGGTATGTATCTTATAAATGATCATTATGCATCTGTATTATTTGATTCGGGTGCGGATAAGAGTTTCGTGTCGTTAGAATTCGAGCCCATACTTTCTAAATCACGTATTAATCTGGAAAGACCCTACACAGTCGAAGTCGCCGATGGAAAACCTATTGTCGTTGACGTCATAATACGTGATTGTATCATAAGCTTTAACGAGCACGAACTCTCTATTGATCTTATTCCTATGAAACTCGGAAGCTTTGACGTCATCATTGGAATGGATTGGCTAGCCAAACATCATGCCGAGATCATTTGTTTTGAGAAGTGTATTCGAATACCATTACCATCTGGGGATACTTTGAAGGTGTTCGGCGAGAAATCATCACAAGGACTCAAACTCATGTCTTGCACTCAAGCCCGAAAGTGCTTAAGCAAGAAGTATATAGCCTTCTTGGCTTACGTGGTCAACACAAAAGCAAAAGGGAAAGAACTTAAGGATGTCCCTATTGTACGAGACTTTCCTGAAGTATTTCCCGATGACCTTAGTGGTTTACCTCCCGTGCGTGAAGTTGAATTTAAAATTGATTTGATACCGGGTGCAAACCCCGTGGCTAAGTCACCATATCGGCTTGCACCATCGGAATTGCAAGAACTCTCTAGCCAACTCCAGGAATTATCTGAAAAAGGGTTTATCCGCCCTAGTTCTTCTCCTTGGGGTGCACCTGTCTTATTTGTGAAGAAGAAAGATGGGTCATTCCGTATGTGTATCGATTACCGAGAGCTCAACAAGTTGACCATCAAAAACCGGTATCCTCTTCCTCGTATCGACGATCTGTTTGATCAACTTCAAGGAGCTACTATATTCTCGAAGATTGATCTACGTTCTGGATATCATCAATTACGTGTCCATGATGATGACATCCCAAAGACCGCGTTTCGTACTCGTTATGGGCACTATGAGTTTACGGTGATGCCTTTTGGCTTGACTAATGCTCCTGCTGTTTTCATGGATCTCATGAATCGAGTATGCAAGCCTTATCTAGATAAGTTTGTGATCGTCTTCATTGACGACATTCTCATCTACTCCAAAACCAACGCCGAGCATGAACTGCATTTGCGACAAGTTCTTGAACTGTTGAAGAAAGAGCAACTGTACGCGAAGTTCTCGAAGTGTGATTTCTGGCTCAAGGAGGTTCAATTTCTAGGACACGTGGTGAATAGCCAAGGAATTCACGTTGACCCTGCAAAGGTGGAAGCTGTGAAGAATTGGTGTGTTCCCACGACACCGACCGAGATTCCTTCTTTCCTTGGTCTTGCTGGTTATTATCGGCAATTCATCGCCAACTTTTCGAGGATCGCAAAGCCGCTCACTTCCTTAACATAAAAGAATAAACCATTCGAGTGGGGGCCAGAGCAAGAGGAAGCTTTTGAAACATTAAAACACAAACTAAGCAATGCTCCTATCTTGACCCTACCCGATGGAAACGATGATTTCACTGTATATTGTGATGCTTCAAAACAAGGTCTTGGTTGTGTTCTTATGCAACGAGGAAAGGTGATAGCCTATGCATCAACACAATTGAAGGTTCACGAGGTGAATTACACGACTCATGATCTTGAACTCGGTGCTGTGGTTTTCGCTTTGAAGATCTGGCGACATTATCTTTATGGGACAAAATGCATAGTCTACACCGACCACAAAAGTCTCCAACATGTGTTCAACCAAAAAGATCTCAACATGAGACAACGACGTTGGATCGAGTTAATCAGCGACTACGACTGTGACATTCGCTATCATCCTGGAAAGGCGAATGTTGTAGCCGACGCGCTGAGTCGCAAGGTCCATAACAAAACCGTCTCGCTACAAGGAATCCGAGATCGAAGACAGTGGTTTCACACGTTAAGAGAATTTGATACCGAGGTTCGTGTGGATATTAACGAGGCTACTATCATGCTCCAAAACATAAGAATTGATAGTGATATCGAGTTATGCATTCGCAAGGCTCAGCAAGCGGCAATAACCGACGAAGGAAGTAATGAGGATTTGGTGTCTAACGTTCGATCACAACTGGAGGAAAAACCAAACGGCCTATGGTACTTTATGAATCGACTTTGGATTCGAAATCGTGATAACCTTCGACACATCATCTTGAACGAAGCTCATCACACCCGATATTCTATTCATCCTGGTTCCGATAAAATGTACATGGATTTGCGTGGTCAATATTGGTGGCCTGGAATGAAGAAAGATATCGCGGTTCATGTCTCCAAATGTCTCACGTGTGCAAAAGTCAAAGCCGAGCATCAACGACCAAGTGGTTTACTTGAACAACCTGAAATCCCTATGTGGAAATGGGAACATGTATCCATGGATTTCATAACCAAGTTACCACGTACTCCTCGTGGTCATGATAGTATATGGGTGATTGTGGATCGTTTGACCAAGACGGCACATTTTATACCTATACGAGACACCTACAAGGTTTCAAGACTAGCTCGTATATACATTGTCGAAATTGTGAGTCGTCATGGCGTACCATTGCACATCATTTCCGATCGAGATGCTCGTTTCACTTCGCACTTTTGGTCATCTATGCAAGAACTCTTGGGTACTCAATTGGATTTAAGTACGGCTTACCATCCTCAAACTGATGGTCAAACCGAACGAACAATCCAAACCCTCGAGGATTTGCTACGATTATGTGTTCTTGACTTTGGTGGTAATTGGGATACGCATTTACCTCTCGTGGAATTTTCATATAACAATAGTTATCACTCGAGTATCAAGATGGCACCGTTCGAAGCACTTTATGGTCGTAAATGTCGATCGCCGATCTGTTGGACCGACATTGGTGAAAACTTTATCACTGGTCCTGAACTTATACAAGAAACGACCGATAAAGTTGCTACAATCCGCAAGAACCTTGAAGTGGCAAGAAGTCGACAAAAGAGTTATGCCGATAAGCATCGTAAACCGTTGGAGTTTCAAGTTGGTGATATGGTTCTTCTTAAGGTTTCACCATGGAAAGGTGTTATTCGCTTTGGAAAGAAGGGCAAATTAGCTCCAAGATTTGTAGGACCTTTCAAAATCCTAAAAAGGATCGGGAAAGTGGCTTATAAACTGGAACTACCTTCCGACCTTAGTGGAGTTCATCCGGTGTTTCATGTCTCAAATCTGAGAAAGTGTTTGGCCGACGAGAGTCTGCATGTTCCACTGGAAGACATTCAGATCGACGAGTCATTGCACTTTATCGAGAAACCTGTCGAGATTATGGATTGCATCATGAAGAAGACTAGGACCACAACTACTCCAATTGTCAAGGTTCGTTGGGAGAACAAGTGTGGAGCTGAGTTCACGTGGGAGCGGGAGGATCATATGAAGCAGAGATACCCGTATTTATTCGTTTAGTTCATTTTTAATTTCTAAACGAAATTCTTTAAAGTAGGGGAGACGGTAACATCTTGTATTAACGTTTATTTTTAATCAATGAGAAAGCGTATAATGTTAATTATAAGCCACACACTTTAGACTCTCTTTTTACCTCTAATGGCTCTGCCATTGCACATAAAGTAAACACTAAAGCGGTCAGCTCAATCGATGATGAATTTTCTTCTTTTGATACCTTATCAAAACCTGAAAGTTCTCCAAGTGTCCTCATCTTGTCGTCTCATCCTCCTCGTAAACAAATTTCGGGACGAAATTTCCTAAAGTAGGGGAGACTGTAACATCTCGTAATTTTGAAATAATTTAAAGTTAGTTTTATTAATAAAATAATAATACTAATAATAAATAATAACAATGATAACAATATTAATAATAATAATAATAATAATATTAATAATAATAATAGTAACAATAATAATAATAATAAATAATAACAATGATAACAATAATAATAATAATAATAATAATAATAATAATAATAATAATAATAATAATAACAATAACAATAATAATAATAATAAAGTCCAGGGGGTATTCTTGTCAAATTCGAAACTTTGAAAGAAGTTTTCACATAAAATAACAACAAATGAAAAACGCAGGGACCAATTGTGTAATTTTTAAATTACAAAACCAACCCCTGCCCCCTCCCTCGATTTTCCGGCTGAAGTCCGGCCACCGCCGGCCGAGCTCCGGCGAGCTTCAAACGCTCAAAATCGAGCGGTTTTCATTCAAATTAAAAGTCCCGACAGCCTCGCGACCGAGATTCGAACACAAGGACCCACTTAATTCGAAAAATCACCTCGTTTACGCGTGCAAGAATCAAACCCGCGACCCCCTTTCAAAATCAAAATCGAATAGAGCTCGCCCGCTCAAATTTCACCTATATAATAGAGGGTAAACCTCCATAATCACTCACCCAAACTCTCTGTAATATCAATTTGATCATAAACACACCCACACATCGAAATCAATCATCGTCTTCATCGTGAACCTGCAACTCAATCGAACACCCCTTTCTGATCTGTCTAAACCCAAATTGATAAAGGGCTTTCGTTTGTAATCATCGTTAGAATCTTTCTATGGAATTAATTGGAATATCATCAACAAAATCATGTCGAATCCATATCTCCTCTGCGCGGCTGTTCTTAATCTTATTCTCTATCGAATTAACATCTAATCAGGTAATTGAACACACCATTGTACTCGATTTTACATGGGGATCAAAAGCCCCATGAATTTAGACATTAACAGATTCGAATTGATCCTCAATTTGGATCAAATCAAATCTAGGGTTTATGTGAATTGGGGATGAACTTCAATTAATGTTTAAAAGGAATTAAAACAGAACATTAACGCGGCTTAGGCCCTTGTTCCACTGGTTCCTGCGTCCTATGTTAAGCATGAGGTCGCGGGTTCGAAACCCGGCCACCCCATTATTTTTTTAAATAGCCTTTTAAGCCTTAAATTAATTATAATAAATTATAAAAATTATAAAAATTCATTTTGTAAACTTTGTTTATTTTTAAAATTATTTATGTATCTTTTTATAAATTATAACCTTAAATACTTTAATATATTTTTATAAAATATTAAGTTACAAATATAATACTTAGTTTATTTTTATAAAAAAAATAGACTTTAAATAATAGTTTAAAAGATTAAATTATTATTGGTCACGATGTAAACGTAATTATGTATTTCTCGTAGAAATTATATGTATTTCATAATTTTCACAAATTAATATAAAGGATTAAATTCCTTGAAAATTTTATAAATGATACACCCGTTATCAAACAAAGTATAAATAATCGTTTATTAACTTCACTTATAAAAATAACCCCAAATTCCATCTAAAACCCTAATTCACGTTTAAATTAATAAACTTATTATTAATCTTGTAATAAATACGTTTTAGGTGCCTTGTAAAGGATTCGTTGAAACGACGCTTGTTATTATTTCTTATTAATCATCCATCATATACTTAATCGCCAGGTGAGTATTTCTATACCCATTTTATTAATTCACACACTTTTGGGTGAAACATGTTACCGTATAAACGTTACACTTGTAAACACGTTGAATCTTGTAAACTTATGGCAATTTACTTGTGTGTTGTGATTAGTCAAATCATGTAGCTACCATGTAATGTCGAATATATGTACAATCATTAACTATTGCTAGCCTGGCGACGTCATAGATCTATGGGCCTGACAAGCCTGCTTGGTTTATCCAAGTACACTTAGCTAATCGTATATACTTGTAAACGTTTGAGACTTGTAAAACTTTGTCAAGGTTTGATTGTGCATTCTGTCTTACATCCCTAGTTACCTTGTTCTCTAATTTATAACATGAATTGCCATCTTTTATATACTTATGTATGAAAAACTATAGAATGCTCACCAACAATATGTTGACCTTTTATTTTTAACATGTTTCAGGCAATAGCGTTATGTGGCTGTGAACAATCGTAACTCTCACGCCTCGACGATTCCGCCGTCAAGGTTGGGGTGTGACACAAGTTGAGTATTGTGCTTTCAATTTTGTAACGACATTAGGTATTAAGGCTAACTTCCATTAATTTTTTCGTTAAATTAATGTAAAATGACCAAAGTACCCTTTAGGGTCATTTATGTAATTACTAATATCAAGGGACCATTTATGTAATTAACTCAAAAACAAAAAAATTAAAACCCAACCCACCCATCTCCCTCATCTACAACCGCCACCACCACAATCTCGACCACCATCGCCGGCCGAACACCCATCTACCACCGCCGTTGCCGCCATCAAACCCACCTTCTTTTTTCCCTTCACCTTCAGAAATCAAACCACCCAACCCCACCCATCCCACCCCTGTGCCACCCGCTGCCGCCATCTCCCTCTCCCCCTCTCCCTCTTTCTCAACCCCACCTTCCGTCAACAGTTGCCCGTCAACCACCGCAATCATATCTGAATCCTAACCCAAACCAAACTACAAGGCAGTTATCACCCTTGCCAGATCTGAATCACCACCTGAATCCACCCCTAAAACCTCTCCGTCACATCCCCTAGTCGGATCTGAACCACCATCCCCCAAATTTGGTGTTTTTAAACTGTTGCGATGATGTGGTGATGATGCGGTGATGGTGAAGGTGCGGTGATGGTGAAGGTGCGATGATGATGGTCACTAGTAGAAAACACATCTTTTAGGGCGGTGAAATTGATTTTATAAGGCGTTTTAGGACCGCTTCAAAAAATAGCGCTCTAAAAAATCAAATGATTTATTAAGGCGGTTATGCAACCCGCTCTAAAAAAAGGCGTAAACCGCCCTAAAAGATTGCAGCAAATTCAAAAAAAAATGTCGACGACTCTCGCCGGAAAACGTTTTGATCTGCCCGTTTCTAGCTTCTACAACCCAACAGTACCACCATCATCGGAGGACAAGCCCGAACACGTAACGTCGCCGTTGGATCTAACCGGAAAACGACTAAACAACACCATTCTGAAATGCACTTTTCCGACTTCTACAACCCAACACCACCACCACGTCGTCACCGCTGAAAAGTCCTTCTCTATAACTCTTTGGAGAAGACCACCTACAACATATTTAACAGATGAAAAGGGATTAAAGACTGAATGAAGAATCATTAAAAATAAATCAGAATAGTTTAGATAATCAATATATTAGGAATAGAGAGCCGTGAAAAACAAGAAGAACACGTTAGACTTTATAAAACTAAGGGTGTTAGTTAATTTAACCCTAGACGACGGCAACACATTAAGTTTCACCAACGATTGAAAAAGCTTACCACCGGGAGCGACGTGAAGGATCTCCTTCTTCTTGTGTAGATTGATAGCATGGTCAATAGTTGCAAACCCACCATTTCTTCTCACGGTGGCGCCATCGTTGGTGATGGTGGAGTTGAAGAAATCAAGCGGCAAACACTTCGAAATGTGCATTTAGTTCCTCTTGTGCTATATAAGATGGTATGATTTTTGAGGCGGTCTAGTGAAAACAGTTTCTAAAACTCATTCTTTGAGCGGTTTTTATTTTCTAAGGCGATATTTTAATTTAATGGTATATTTTGGGGCGGTTTTGTTGGGCACCGCTCTAAAAAATATAACCCAACCGCCTCAAAAGGTCTCTTTTGTACTAGTAAGTGATGCTGCGATGATGTTGATGATGCGGTGATGGAGGGGGGTGGCCGGCAGTGGCCGGCGGTGGTGGCTGGCGGTGGAGGCCGGCGGTGGTGGCTGGCGGTGGAGGCTGGCGGTGGAGGCCGACCGGGAGGCCAACGGCGGTCTTCACTTTGGAAGAGATGGGTGGGTTGAGTTTAAATATTTTGTTTTAAAGTAATTTACACAATGGTCCTTTTAATTTTTTAAATAGTAAATTTGTACCCTTTGATGTTAAAAGACTAAAATACCCTTAATTTAACAAAAAAAAGTAACAGAAGTTAGCCTTAATACCTAATGTCGTTACAAAATTGAAAGCACAATACCTCAACTTGTTACTAAAAAAGGTTAATACCCAAACCTGAGAATTGCGCTAAACCACAGGGACTATTTGTGTAATTAACTCTAAAATATAGTATTATTTCTAAAAGTAAAAGACTTTGACACTATATATTATCGGTAAAAAAACTTCTGATAACCCTCCGGTAAAAAAGTCATAGTTCTGATGGTGTTAAGATGACCTTGAAAGTTCTTTTAGTAAAATTAGTAGTAAATTTTTTTTAAGTTTTAAGTGTTTAACGGCATAATACACAAGTTATTAAAATATAAGAGTAGCTTGATGATTGTGAAAGATTAGGGCTATATTTGCCTCAGGTGAAAACTTCTTTCCCCTAGAGTTATGGTGGAATTTCATTTCAAAAATGATTGAATCTATTGTAAGGTACAACTTTAATAGCATAGGGTATAGCTATAGTAACATGATTAGACTGTGCAATATTTTCTAACTATTTGTGAGTCAGATGAAAAGCTTTTACCTAAATTATACTGTACTTTAACTTAAATCATCTCTTTAGTCTTTATCTAGGAGATCTCTTTCACATAGTTTTTTCCACTTAAAGCACAAAGCACTCACTTTCCATAAATTAACAATTTCTTTCCCCCTTTGAGTAGTTTCACAACCCCTTCAACACACTACTTGTGGTGATGGAAACATCATATGAACAAGAATTACTTTCTTCGAACTGTGATCCACTGCCAGATGCCGAAATCGAAAAACCTAAAAAGATTGGAGCTTGTGAAGGTGATGATCACGAAGATGAAGAAGAAGAAAGAAAGATAGAAGCTTGTGATGGTGATGATGGATCAAGATTGAATCAAGAACTGAATCTTATAGACAGTTTAAACATGGGTAATTCTTCAGAAAGTACAACCCAACAAGCATCAGATACAACTGAACCTAGGGTTTTCTCCTGCAACTACTGTCAAAGAAAGTTTTACAGCTCACAAGCACTTGGGGGTCACCAAAATGCCCACAAAAGAGAGAGAAATCTTGCAAAAAGAGGGCAAAGAATGGGGTTTCTTTCAAGTCCAATGATTTCAGCAGCTGCAGCTTTTGGCCACACATATATGCATCAACAACAACAACACCAGGATCAAAATTACTGTTCTACCCTTTCTTCACTTCCTCTTCATGGCTATAACAACAGATCACTTGGAATTCAGGTACACTCAATGATCCACAAGCCCACTAATTCGATGTTTTCGGCTTCTTCTTCTTCTGGATTCAAGAGCTCTTATGGACCAAAAGGATGGTCATCAAGACCTCATGTTGATCAGCAACCAGCTATAGGGAAGCTGATCAACATACCAAGCTACACATCAAGTCTGGCCGCAGCGCCACCGTCCTATGGTGGCGCTGGACGCTTTGAGGTGGTCAGGACTGGAATGAGTTCAATCAGAAATGATGAGATTGACGGTTTATGGTGGCCGGAGATGAAGACCAATCAAGATGAGTCCTTGACACTTGATTTGTCCCTCAAGCTCTAGTCAATTCACCTTGATTATCACCATTCAGTTACATATTATATTTTTTTCTTCTTAAATGTTTCTGGTTGAGAATCCATGATACTTATGTTCCTTTTTATCTACTTTTGTTTCTTATTTTTTTTTTTTTGGAAATTGAAAATATTGTGTATATTTTTTAGATCTTGGAAAGATTGTCCAGATATTGTTCTTTAATGTATTTTGTTAGTTTTCATTATTTCTAACCCACCCCACCAAACAATTCACCAGATCTATTTGATGTTTCATATACGTAATTCCCCACAAGTCTAGTTTTAGGTTTTAATAATTAAAATTTTATTTTAGATTAACTGATCCTTTTGTTTTTAGATTACATGCATTGTGTGTAGTTCTTATACTATATATATTGTTGTAATAAATAATTTCAACACCTAGAGTTCTTGATGTCTTTGAACTAATTATCAATCATTTGGATCGATCTGATTTCTTGAGATATAAGGTCTCAAACGGTTAGTTACCTGAGACTATTATTAACTCCTTTAAGGGTTGTGCACACAAATTGAAAGGTTTTGATTATCTAAAATATTTATAGAAACCAATAATTAAATTAACTTTACATATTTAACTTGCCAAAATAAAATTAAAAGAGTGTGAAAATCTCAGAGTAAATAAGGGAGGTTATGAATTAAAATCTCACTCTGAGTAAAATGCTTAAAGTTGAGGCAGGAGGTTTAATTTCTCAGCAATGATTTTCCTCCTGAGAGGGTTGGGGGTGCGGTCCCGGTTGAGAAACAGATAGGTGAGACCGATTAAAATAACACTTATCATTCGAAGCAGAGTCGTACATTTTACGTTTAAAAAAAAGAGTGTGAAAAGTGGATTTTATATATACATAACTAAAATAAATAAATTGAAGAACTCAAGAGTTGTGCAAGAAAACTAGAAAATATATTTATTTTGAGGATGCTGTCTTCTGTTTCCTTGCATTAAGACTTCCCCCATAAAACATCACAAAAAACAAGATAATTTATGCTTTGAAAATGAGAATCTGTCAACAAGAACATGATATGCCCCCTGTCCCCACAAAACAACTAAATAATAATAATATTTAAATTTTGAAGTTTCAGTTTTTCACGTTTTGAACTATCATTTTGTTATAGTTCTTCTACTAAAGTTATTATCTGTGTTCGATTGGGACATTTCCATGATAAATTTCTAATAGAAAAGTTGGGGTTCTAGTCTTTTAAGATGCTAGATGAGTGATTTTATTTTAGAAAATTATAGGTGTATGTAGTACTCTTAAAAAATAAAGTTATTATTGATAAATGTGTTATTTTTTTAAAAAGTTCCGATATTTATCCTCTTAAGACTATCACCAATGCGTGGGCGGTTGTCTGAATTCACATTGGCAACTTCATTATTTAGATTCATCTTCACGCATGGATGCACTCCCTCCTAGCTTTTTCATAGAACCTGCTCGCTCATGCCCTTGCTCGCAATGGCGAAGCTTCATTGGGGCCGGGGGGGAGAGGGGGCCGCCCCCCCTCCTTTTTTGGTCAGCAGTGTAAATTTTAGATTCGGTAGTGGAAATTTTTTAATAAATATAGAGTCCGTCCCCCGTAAAATAGTTTACTTTCGCCCCCGCCCCCCCTAACTTTTGGCTCAAGCTCCGCCGCTGCTTGCTCGATCAAGGGGCCATCTCCATCCCTCTCTCTTTCATGTCCTAGCTTGCTACTAGCTTCTGTTTCTTTCATACCGGACACGTGTGGTCCTCAAAGGCACCCTCGAAGAGAGTCTTATTACAAGATGTTAAGTGACAATATCAAAAGAGAAAAGATAAAGATAATTTATTTAGAATGTTAAATGCCATAAATTTAATAATTAATAGATTAAATCATAAGGTTTTGCAATACTACGTACTATACATAAATAAATATTAGTTACGGAGTTTTGGTACACAAAAATCAATCCACTACAAAGATGGAATTTGCTTATTAGCAGCGACGCTAATGGTTATTGTACAATGATTAACAGGCCGTTAGATTTGGAGGCAAATCAACAATGAGATTTGCTTCAGAAGTGCTCGATTGGATTGTACATCAATAGTGACAACTTGTCGCCGCTAATAATATCGCTACAATTAATGTCGCCGCTAATAAAGACATTTCTTGTAGTGATCGTAACTTTGCTACTAAATAACTAGGGCATATTCAGCCACGGTTAGCTAAGTCTTTTTTATTTAAAATTAGAGCAGTCATATAAAATCTGTAGCAAAATTAAAAAAATTAAATGTTAAAAAGTAATTTAATTTAATCCACAGCAAAGCCATAAAAAATATTAGAAAACAAAATTTTATAAAAAAAAGTAAAAATAGTTTAACAAAC
Organism: Flaveria linearis; assembly: GCA_024085815.1. Classification (NCBI taxonomy): domain Eukaryota; kingdom Viridiplantae; phylum Streptophyta; class Magnoliopsida; order Asterales; family Asteraceae; genus Flaveria; species Flaveria linearis. Next base: position 14,556,997 of record CM044011.1, read on the forward strand.
ATGTAGCAATATATATTTTTAATACATACTAAATGTCCATTACAAAAATCTAACAGAAGTTGTAGCAGAGTTCATAGCAAGGTTCTGTATAGAACCTAAAGAATATGTTAAAGCCAAAAGTCCAAATCCGTAGCTAAAAGTTTGTAGCTAGAATATCAATTCATAGCAGAATCTGTTTCTAAAAATCCATAGCAAAATTCCGTAGCTAAAGATGAAGAATCGGTAAACAGAGAGCAGATTGGAAAGATCAACTTTTCTCATCGTTCACCATGCAAATTGGTACAATAAATAGAAGAGAAAACAAAAAGATGAAGCTAACAAACTGGAGCTAACAAACTGGCAGAAAGCTTAGGAAAAGCCTAAAAGAAAGGAAGTAGTTTGCATGGATAATCATGATTGCATGGATGGTATTATCCAATATTCCCCCTCAAGTTGGAGCATGAAGATTCGTAATGCCCAACTTGTCGAGTAAGAAACCGAGTTGCTGACCGCCGAGAGGTTTAGTGAGCAAATCCGCAAGCTGAAGGTGAGATTCAATGTGAGTGGGCAAGATTTCTTTAGATTCCACTCGCTCTCTAACAAAATGGCAATCCATTTCGACGAGTTTGGTTCTCTCGTGAAAGACCGGATTATTAGCAATATGACGGGTAGCCTCATTGTCACAAAACAACGTTGTTGGACCTTGTTGAGTAGCCTCAAGTTCAGTCAAGAGCCATCGGAACCATAGGATTTCACTAACGGTGGTTGCCATAGCTCGATATTCCGCTTCGGCTGAGGATCGAGAAACGACCGATTGTTTCTTTGATTTCCAAGAGACTGGAGCACCACCAAAGAGAAGAATATAACCGGTTCGAGATGGTCGAGTGAAAGGACAACCCATCCAATCGGAATCACAGTATGTGACAAGTTGTGTGCCACCACCTTTAGGCAGCAAAATCCCTTGTCCTAGAGTATTCTTAAGGTAACGAACCACTCGTGTCGCCGCGTCGAGGTGTGGCTGTCTCGGATCTCCCACAAATTGGCTTAATACATTGACCGAGTATGCTATGTCCGGTTGAGTGGCTTGCAAATACAAGAGTCGACCTATTAAGCGGCGGTATTGACCCCCATCGATTCGTTGCGCATTTTCTCCTTTGTGTAGCTTGAGACCTTATTCCATGGGAAAGGAACTAGGTCGGCACCCTTCGAGTCCCATATCCCGCAGTATGTCTAATGTGTACTTTCGTTGGTTGAGAACGAGCCCTTCTTTTGTTCTAGTGACTTCGATGCCAAGAAAGTATTTTAGCGTTCCAAGGTCTTTTATGGTGAAACGTTGGTGTAGTTCCGACTTGGTGGCTTAAATCTTATGCATGTCATTACCAACAATAATCACGTCATCTACATAAATGAGGGCGACTACATGAGTGGCGGCAACTTTATAAATGAATAAGGAAGCATCCGCTATAGATTGGTTGTACCCCATTTCAAGTAGGGCATTAGTGAATTTATGGTACCAATTCCGGGACGCTTGCTTGAGCCCGTAGATTGATTTTCGAAGTCGACAAACCCGTGTCTCTGTGTCATTCTTGAACCCTTGTGGCACTTTCATGTATACTTCCTCTTCGAGATCGCCATGCAAAAACGCGTTGTTCACGTCGAACGGCTAGGGCCAATAGGGTTCGCATGGTGACTAACTTGGCGACCGGAGCGAACATGTCATGATAGTCTACACCTTCTAATTGCGTAAATCCCATGGCGACAAGTCGCGCCTTATACCGATCAACCTCGCCATTTTATTTGTACTTGATTTTGTAGATCCATTTTGAATCGATGGCCTTCTTTCCGACGGGTAGTTCTTCAAGTGTCCACGTACCATTCTGTTCAAGAGCCTTGATCTCTTTGGTCATAGCTTCTTGCCAATTTTTATCCTGAGAAGCTTGTTTGAAAGTCTTTGGCTCAACGAGTGAATCGATGGCCGAGAGAAAAGCTCTGTGATTAGTACTAAAATTATCGTACGAGATATAATGAGCTAAGGGATGTACCGTGGAGGACACTTGATTTGAGGTCGGGTTCGCATGGTCTATCGAAGGTGGGAGCTTGACAACATAATCCTGCAAATGTGGTGGCTGTGATCGTGCTCTAGTGGGTCGCGTACTGGTTACTTCATCATTGTTATCGGCAGTGGGTAAAGGTGGTGAACCCATTTCAAAAAATTCATTTTCTTCATCTTGAATGTGGGGTTCAGTATTTTCTTCATCACCACTGGTATTTTGTTCTTGCCCAGTGGAGGTAGCCTGGGTGTCCAGGTCCAAAGGGTATGGGCCCGATTCATGAGGTTGGATTGTGGATTCTTCTTGGCATTGTATAGGTGCAGAAACAAAAGGTGAGGTTCCCCCTGTCGTCCAATCCTTATGTGTATTGATTTTGTGAATTTGAGGTAGTTCACTTTTGCTTGTGTCATGAATTTTTGAGAATAGGAAGACCTCTTCAATGAACTTAACATGTCTTGTGACCACCATTTTGTTTGATTCAAGGTCATAAATTCGGTACCCTTTTGTGCCAAAGGGATAACCGAGAAAAACCCCACGCCGTCCCCTCAGCTCAAATTTATCGCCCTTGGTATCATTGTTCCAGTAATATGCGAGACACCCAAAAATCCTCATGTGATCATAACTTGGGAGTTTCCCAAGCAGAATTTCGTAAGGTGTTTTGTCTTTTAAAGTTTTGGAAGGGATACGATTGATTATGTAAGTGGCTGTCAATATGCATTCCCCCCAGAACTTAATAGGAAGTTTTGCCTTAAAACGAAGTGCTCGGGCCATTTCTAGAAGGTGTCTATGTTTTCGTTCCACAACCCCATTTTGTTGTGGGGTGTGTGGACACGTAGTTTCTAGGATTATGCCTTGTTGGCCATAAAATTCTTTCATTTGATTAGAGGTGAATTCACCGCAGTTATCACAACGAATTCGTTTAATTTTCTTTCCAAACTGTCTCTCTACCATGTTATGAAAGTTGATCAAACACGCGCTTGCCTCACTTTTATGCTTGATTAAATAAACTGTAACACCCGTATTTTTAGCAAGAAATAAAAGAAAAAGGAAGAAAAGAATAGAAAATAAAAGTCAACTAAAAAGGAGGGACTAAAAGTGCCAAATGGGCATAGTGGTTATTTATTTTGTATAAAAGGAAGGCATGGTCGCCCATAACCCCTGCACGATTCCTTGCATTCGGTTTTTAGAAAGAGAAACAGCAGGAACTTCGATTCTTAGAGAGAGAAAGAAGAAGAAATCGGATTCAAGGTAAGAATTGATGTTTTTAAGTTGTGTTTCGGCTAAGAAACTGAGAATGCATGTTCTTATGTGTGTGTGTTTGTGTTCGGGTTGCACTGTGTGTGTGTTTTAGGTGTCGAGAACATCTGAGAAGTTCAAGTTTTAGAGTTTGAAGGTTGAGAGCAGCTAAGGTGAGTTTCTAGACCCCTTTTTATCTGTTTTAAACGTTTTGGGGCTGGAAAATGCATGTAAGTATGTTTTTATAAAATTTGGGTTGATACCCGTATGAATGAATGTATGTATGTTTATGTTTATGATAGATTTATGCCTAGAATCACGTGTATATGTTTAGAACTAGGCATTATGATGTTTGGGACTTGGACTATGAATTATACACATGAACAGGTTACTAATATGTCTGCAATTTGGACTTAGAATAAATAAGTACAAGTTGATGAGTCCACTAGTGCTCATACGACCAACAGTGTGGTCGTATGACCAGGTGATATATTTTTCTAAGTGTTGAAGAGTCTAACAGGACTCATACGACCAACAGTGTGGTCGTATGACCAAGTGAATTTTTCTAAGTGTTGAGTCCAATAGGACTCATACGACCAACAGTGTGGTCGTATGACCCAGTAATGATTTTCTAAGTATGTTGAAGAGTCCAATAGGACTCATACGACCAACAGTGTGGTCGTATGATCAGAACATATTTCTAAGTCTAGGGATGGTACGACCAATAGTGCTCATACGACCAACAGTGTGGTCGTATGACCAGATAATTCTAAGTATAAGATGAAAAGTCCAGCAGTGCTCTTACGCCTAACAGGGCTCATACGCCCAGAGGGCTTATACGCCCAACAGGGCTAAAACGCCCAGAATACTTAGAATTTTACAGAAATTTCCTGTAAATCCGAAGTTCGAGGTTTTGACCAGGGTTGACTAGGGTTAATAAATGATGATGTTTCATGCATGTAATGACGATTATGATTAACCCTTATTGTTACTGATATTATTATCAGTGTATTATTATTGTTAACAATATTATTAATAAAATATTGTTAAGTATGGTATGATGCTATGTATGATGATGAAGGTATGATGATGAATGTATGATGATGAATGTAAGATGAGTGTGTATGTTCCGTGTAATTGTGTATGCTAACTTTCTGAAACTTTTCGAATAACGAGAATGAACTAATGAAGTATTATGTAACGTAAAGTGAAAGATAATGAAAAAGGGAACATGATGATGAATGCATGTATTAACGAATGAACGAAAAGAAGAATGATGATGAATACACGCATAAATGAATAAACGAAAGTCTTGCATGGTCTAAGGGGCACGAGATGGAATTGACGGTTATGAAGTCTTGGAAATGGTGCTTGGTTCTAGTAACTAGGCCTATTACGAGCCTTATGGTAGATTATGGACAGCGAGCCATAGTTGCCTTAAGAACAACGGGGCAGCGTCTTTGTGACCTGTCCCGGGATAGTTGTTACAGCAGGAGTGGTGACGATCACTCATGGGGTTAACGTGACCCCGGATGAGACGTTGTCGGTCTATGGACAGAGAGCCATAGGGGCAACCAGGTTGTCGGTCTATGGACAGAGAGCCATAGGGGCAACCAGGTGTCGGTCTATGGACTGAGAGCCATAGGGGCACCAGGTGTCGGTCTATGGACTGAGAGCCATAGGGGCACCAGACGGATACGATATGCTTTGTCGGCTCATGGGTTGGAACCATGAGGGCAGAGAAGAAAGGTGACCCTTAGAGTTTTGCATGCTTGACGAATGAAAGTTAAAGAACGTATGAATGAATGGAAAGAATGTATGTACGAACGTGAATGAGAACGATGAATGGTACACGAATGAAAACTAATGAACGAATGATGAAGATAATAATGAAATTACCTACGTGTACGTACGATGCGTGATCACATATGCATAACGAACGTTTTGGAATGAGAAGTAAAGTATTTTAATTACCAAACTAGAACTCACTCAGCAACGCTGACTTTTATGTATTTTCCAGTTGGCAGGTAACAGGTTGCTGAGGATGGCACACTGAGATGGCTATTCGGCAAGACAAGTCTGACATCCAAATTATGTTTTGACGATACTGTTGTTTTGTAATTCATTCGACTAATTTTTGTGACTTAGAAACTAGAATGTATTGCTTAATAACAACATTTTAAAATGAATGAAGGGTTTTGCCAACTTAATTCCGCTGCTTAATTTATTAATATATATGTGTTTAATGCTGTGAATAACCAACTGTGAGGTGCCCGGGAATGGGGCCTTACAAGTTGGTATCAGAGCTAAAGTTTAAGTGAAACGGGTAAATTTTCAAAAATAAACCTGAACTTAAACTGAGAATGGGACGGAATGAGGGATGTCAGCCCGAGTAGCCATGTGCCATCAGGTATTGTTTTTCTTAAAAGTTAATCGGTATTAAGTGCGTGTGCTATGTGATTTATGTGTTCTTAGTAGATTTGGATGCTGATGTAGTCAGGATAGGAAGTGCTTGGGGTGTGAAGAGTAAAGTAAGTGGCTAATCACAACTGGCCACTGTAATTAGGGACTTACTATACTTGACATAAACTAAGTTGTTCCTTGAATGACTGTTTTAGTGTTTGAATCTTATAGTGCGTAGGAAAATGGCTAGGAAGAAACCTTCTAAGACTGCTAGAGGTAGAGGTCGTCCGCGTACGACTAGGAACAGTACTAAAGCTCCTGAGACGGCTCCTGTGAACCCTGAGGTTCCGGACCGGAATGAAGAAACAGAGAATGCTAGTCTAAATGCCTCAGCTAGGGAGGCGATTGCTGATGAGGTACACCAGGTCTTACAGGCAGTTATGCCATCTGTAGTGACCGATGTTATTCGAGCTATAAGGAACGAAGAAAGGAAGGAAAAAGAGGACAGGAGAGGGTCGACTGAAAAGGAGAGCAAGGAAGAAGAGGAACGACCGGATCCTGAGATAGTAATATCTGATAAGGAAAGAGATGATGTAGTAGGGGTGACGACCAAGGGGTGCAGTTACGGGGCATTTCAGAGGTGCAAGCCCCCGACTTTCGATGGTAATGGCACTGCTGCAACCGCTCAACGATGGGTAAGGGAGATGGAAGCGGTACTCGAGATCAGCGAGTGCCGTGAGGATCAGAAGGTGAAGTTTGCCACCCACTCCTTTACTGACTCAGCACTATGCTGGTGGGACAATATTGTCCAAGCTGAGGGTTCCAGGGCCATCGGGAAAATGAAGTGGTCCGAGTTGAAGAAGCTAGTAATTGAGGAATTCTGTCCTCACAGAGAACTTGATAAGGTCGAGAGGGATTTCCTGCAACTCGAGGCAGGAACCATGACACACCAGCAATACACTACCAAATTCAATGAGATGGCGAGGCTGGTGCCGGATCAGGTGACACCGGTATCTCGAAAGATTAACCGGTATATTTAGGGACTGCCAGCTGACATCCGCAGGCACTTGATTACTGCCCGACCGAGCACCTTTAGGTCGGCAGTAGACTTAGCTAGGAGGCTCTATGACGAGAGGGAAGTGATGGTGGTGGAGGCAAAGAAAGCCGGTGGTGCTAACCGGAACTGGAATGGGAAACGGTTCGGGCGTGGTGGCTTTACCCCGAATAACAAGAAGGCGAGAAGGGATGACCGTAGGGTGGGGTCATCAAGCTCGGGACCCAAAAGATGTGACAAGTGTGGTAAGGAGCACGGTGGTGAATGTAGATGGGGGTTAAACGTCTGTTTTAGGTGTGGGAAATCCGGTCATATGGCTAGAGACTGTAAGGCTGCGAGGTGTTTCAACTGTGGTGAAGCGGGGCATATGAGTAAAGATTGCAAGAAGTTGAGGGCTGAGAGTTCCGGAGGAAAGAAGGTGGCAGGGACTGAGGGGCAGAAGACGAGTGCCAGAGCTTTCACCATGACCAGAGAGGAGGCTAGGACGGACCCCGATGTGGTGTCAGGTACGTTTCTAGTAAATCAAACTCTTGCTTCTGTGTTATTTGACTCTGGTGCTAGTAGGAGTTTCATTTCTGCTACTTTCTGTGATAAATTGTCTAAACAAACAAACAAACAAACATACCATAGAGTTAGAAGGCCATAGGTTTGCTGTAGAAACCGCTATTGGTAAATGCATTGATGAGCCCTTTGATGTAGAAACCGCTATTGGTAAGTCCACTAGAGTTATTGATGTGATAGAGGACTGTACCATAGAGTTAGAAGGCCATAGGTTTGCTGCCAAATTACATGTGATGCCCTTAGGAGGATTTGATGTAGTGTTAGGGATGGATTGGTTAGCAACCTACGAAGCGAATATCGTGTGCCGAAAGAAGATGATTAGGCTGACGGCGACTGACGGAAGTCCGGTGACAATATATGGCGATCGGGTTACGATGATTCCGAAGGTGATCTCGATGGCGGTGGCGGGAAAGTGTATGAGGCGCGGATGTAGCGCCTACTTATGTTATGTAAAGAATGTAGAGACGACAGCACCACAACTACCTGATGTACCAGTTGTGCGTGACTTTCCGGACGTGTTTCCCGAAGACTTATCGGGATTGCCACCTGACCGAGAGATTGAATTCCAGATCGACCTGATACCGGGTGCCCAACCTGTCGCAAAAGCACCGTATCGCTTGGCTCCGACAGAGATGAAAGAGTTGATGGAGCAACTGCAGGAGTTGCTTGACAAGGGTTTTAGTAGACCGAGTATCTCTCCTTGGGGTGCTCCGGTCTTGTTTGTGAAAAAAAGGACGGTAGCATGAGAATGTGTATCGACTACCGTGAGTTGAACAAGCTAACAGTAAAGAATCGGTATCCGTTACCGAGAATCAATGACTTGTTCGACCAGCTCCAGGGTGCCAGTTGGTTCTCGAGGATAGATCTTCGATCTGGCTACCATCAACTGAAGGTAAAGGAGCAGGACATTCCTAAAACAGCTTTTCGTATGCGTTATGGACACTACGAGTTTCTCGTTATGTCATTTGGTCTAACTAACGCGCCAGCTGCTTTTATGGACTTGATGAACCGAGTGTGTCGGCCAATGTTAGATAAATCAGTGATTGTGTTCATCGATGATATCCTGATTTATTCAAGGAGCGAAGAAGAACATGCCGGTCACATTCGGGAAGTATTGGAGACTTTGAGAAGGGAGAAACTGTATGCTAAGTTCTCCAAATGTGCTTTCTGGTTACGCGAGGTGCAATTTCTGGGCCACGTGGTAAATGCAGAGGGAATCATGGTGGACCCAGCAAAGGTTGAGGCTGTGATGCAATGGAAGTCACCAAAGACGCCATCCGAGATTCGTAGCTTCTTAGGATTGGCGGGCTACTATAGGAGATTTATTCAAGACTTCTCCAAGATAGCCTCCCCTTTGACAAAATTGACTCGCAAGGATGTAAAGTTCGTGTGGGGTCGAGAACAGGAGGATGCTTTCGAGGAATTGAAACGAGACTGACACAAGCTCCTGTCTTGACATTGCCCGAGGGGAATGAAGACTTAGTGGTCTATTCAGATGCATCTTATTCTGGGCTAGGTTGCGTGTTGATGCAACGTGGAAGGGTAATAGCCTATGCATCTCGACAGCTGAAAACTCACGAAGTCAATTATCCCACGCACGATCTTGAACTAGCTGCGGTGGTTTTCGCGTTGAAGATTTGGCGGCACTATCTATACGGGACGAAGTGCACCATCTTCACCGACCACAAAAGCTTGAAGTACTTCTTCGAGCAGAAAGATCTCAACATGAGGCAGAGGCGATGGTTGGAACTAATAAAGGATTATGATTGCGAAATCCATTACCATCCGGGCAAGGCCAACGTGGTGGCCGATGCTCTTAGTCGAAAAGAACGACCTGAGCCGATTCGAGTAAAGGCTTATCAGCTGATCATGACCCCCGATGTGATGACACAGGTTAAGGAGTTCCAAGACGAGGCTTTGAAAGAAGATCGTCTTAACTCCGAAAGGATGAGAGGCCTAGTTACGGAATTGGGTGAGAACACTCTTGGTGTTAAGACCCGATTTGGGCGAATGTGGATTCCTTGATACGGGGATCTACGTGGTAGAATTATGGACGAGGCCCATAAGACCCGATACTCCATTCACCCCGGTGCTACCAAAATGTACCACGATATGAAGAAAGACTATTGGTGGCCGGGTATGAAACGCGACGTAGTGGAGTACGTAAGTAAGTGCTTGACTTGCTTACAAGTGAAGGCGGAACACCAGAAGCCCTACGGGAAGATCCAACCGTTGGATATACCCGAGTGGAAGTGGGAACACATCACCATGGACTTCATTACGAAATTACCACGTACCCCAAAAGGGTATGATGCCATATGGGTGATAGTTGACCGATTAACCAAGAGTGCCCACTTCCTACCGATCCGTGAAACGTACTCATCTGAAAGATTGGCGGATCTGTTCATCAAAGAGATTGTAGCTCGTCATGGGGTGCCGGTGTCTATTGTGTCTGATCGTGACACCCGGTTTACCTCCAAGTTTTGGAAGAGATTTCATGATGCAATGGGGACGAGACTACACATTAGTACATCATATCACCCTCAGACAGACGGTCAGTCTGAGAGGACGATCCAAACACTCGAAGACATGCTTCGGGCGTGCGTGATCGACTTTGGAGGAAGTTGGGACAACCACCTGCCGTTAGCAGAATTCTCGTACAACAACAGTTATCACGCCAGCATTGGCATGCCACCCTACGAGATGCTATACGGTAGGAGATGTAGGACGCCCGTATGTTGGGGAGACATTGGGCAGAAAGAGTTAGGAGGTGTTGAGGTGATCGAAGCTACGACTGAGAAGTTGGAAAAGATCAAAGCCTTCATGAAGGCGGCGAAAGATAGGCAAAAGTCGTATGCTGACAAGAGGCGAAGACCGATAGAGTTCAAGGTTGGTGACCGAGTAATGTTGAAGGTCTCACCCTGGAAAGGGATCATTAGATTCAGGAAACGAGGTAAGCTAAGCCCGAGATATATAGGACCTTTCCGAATCGTCGCACGAGTAGGAGAGGTAGCCTATCGACTTGAGCTGCCAGATGAGTTAAGTGGAATTCATCCCACATTCCATGTATCTCATCTGAGGAAGTGCTTAGCTGATGAAGATATGATTGTTCCCCTGGAGGATATTGAAGTAGACGAACGACGCAATTACGTGGAGCAACCAGTGGCAATCATTGATCGTAAAGAAAAGAGGTTGAGGAATAAAGTGGTTCCTCTTGTGCGTGTACAGTGGAAGCACAGGAAGGGATCCGAGTCTACGTGGGAGACTGAAGAAGAAATGAGACAGCACTACCCACATCTGTTTGAGGAATAACAGGTTTCGGGGACGAAACCTATATAAGGGGGGTGGACTTGTAACACCCGTATTTTTAGCAAGAAATAAAAGAAAAAGGAAGAAAAGAATAGAAAATAAAAGTCAACTAAAAAGGAGGGACTAAAAGTGCCAAATGGGCATAGTGGTTATTTATTTTGTACAAAAGGAAGGCATGGTCGCCCATAACCCCTGCACAATTCCTTGCATTCGGTTTTTAGAAAGAGAAACAGCAGGAACTTCGATTCTTAGAGAGAGAAAGAAGAAGAAATCGGATTCAAGGTAAGAATTGATGTTTTTAAGTTGTGTTTCGGCTAAGAAACCGAGAATGCATGTTCTTATGTGTGTGTGTTGTGTTCGGGTTGCACTGTGTGTGTGTTTTAGGTGTCGAGAACATCTGAGAAGTTCAAGTTTTAGAGTTTGAAGGTTGAGAGCAGCTAAGGTGAGTTTCTAGACCCCTTTTTATCTGTTTTAAACGTTTTGGGGCTGGAAAATACATGTAAGTATGTTTTTATAAAATTTGGGTTGATACCCTTATGAAATGAATGTATGTATGTTTATGTTTATGATAGATTTATGCCTAGAATCACGTGTATATGTTTAGAACTAGGCATTATGATGTTTGGGACTTGGACTATGAATTATACACATGAACAGGTTACTAATATGTCTGCAATTTGGACTTAGAATGAATAAGTACAAGTTGATGAGTCCACTAGTGCTCATACGACCAACAGTGTGGTCGTATGACCAGGTGATATATTTTTCTAAGTGTTGAAGAGTCTAACAGGACTCATACGACCAACAGTGTGGTCGTATGACCAAGTGAAGTTTTCTAAGTGTTGAGTCCAATAGGACTCATACGACCAACAGTGTGGTCGTATGACCCAGTAATGATTTTCTAAGTATGTTGAAGAGTCCAATAGGACTCATACGACCAACAGTGTGGTCGTATGATCAGAACATATTTCTAAGTCTAGGGATGGTACGACCAATAGTGCTCATACGACCAACAGTGTGGTCGTATGACCAGATAATTCTAAGTATAAGATGAAAAGTCCAGCAGTGCTCTTACGCCTAACAGGGATCATACGCCCAGAGGGCTTATACGCCCAACAGGGCTAAAACACCCAGAATACTTAGAATTTTACAGAAATTTCCTGTAAATCCGAAGTTCGAGGTTTTGACCAGGGTTGACTAGGGTTAATAAATGATGATGTTTCATGCATGTAATGACGATTATGATTAACCCTTATTGTTACTGATATTATTATCAGTGTATTATTATTGTTAACAATATTATTAATAAAATATTGTTAAGTATGGTATGATGCTATGTATGATGATGAAGGTATGATGATGAATGTATGATGATGAATGTAAGATGAGTGTGTATGTTCCTTGTAATTGTGTATGCTAACTTTCTGAAACTTTTCGAATAACGAGAATGAACTAATGAAGTATTATGTAACGTAAAGTGAAAGATAATGAAAAAGGGAACATGATGATGAATGCATGTATTAACGAATGAACGAAAAGAAGAATGATGATGAATACATGCATAAATGAATGAACGAAAGTCTTGCATGGTCTAAGGGGCACGAGATGGAATTGACGGTTATGAAGTCTTGGAAATGGTGCTTGGTTCTAGTAACTAGGCCTATTACGAGCCTTATGGTAGATTATGGACAGCGAGCCATAGTTGCCTTAAGAACAACGGGGCAGCGTCTTTATGACCTGTCCCGGGATAGTTGTTACAGCAGGAGTGGTGACGATCACTTATGGGGTTAACGTGACCCCGGATGAGACGTTGTCGGTCTATGGACAGAGAGCCATAGGGGCAACGAGGTTGTCGGTCTATGGACAGAGAGCCATAGGGGCAACGAGGTTGTCGGTCTATGGACAGAGAGCCATAGGGGCAACCAGGTGTCGGTCTATGGACTGAGAGCCATAGGGGCACCAGGTGTCGGTCTATGGACTGAGAGCCATAGGGGCACCAGACGGATACGATATGCTTTGTCGGCTCATGGGTTGGAACCATGAGGGCAGAGAAGAAAGGTGACCCTTAGAGTTTTGCATGCTTGACGAATGAAAGTTAAAGAACGTATGAATGAATGGAAAGAATGTATGTACGAACGTGAATGAGAACGATGAATGGTACACGAATGAAAACTAATGAACGAATGATGAAGATAATAATGAAATTACCTACGTGTACGTACGATGCGTGATCACATATGCATAACGAACGTTTTGGAATGAGAAGTAAAGTATATTAATTACCAAACTAGAACTCACTCAGCAACGCTGACTTTTATGTATTTTCCAGTTGGCAGGTAACAGGTTGCTGAGGATGGCACACTGAGATGGCTATTCGGCAAGACAAGTCTGACATTCAAATTATGTTTTGACGATACTGTTGTTTTGTAATTCATTCGACTAATTTTTGTGACTTAGAAACTAGAATGTATTGCTTAACAACAGCATTTTAAAATGAATGAAGGGTTTTGCCAACTTAATTCCGCTGCTTAATTTATTAATATATATGTGTTTAATGCTGTGAATAACCAACTGTGAGGTGCCCGGGAATGGGGCCTTACATAAACCCAAACGGATCTACTAAAATCGTCCACCAAGGTGAGAAAATAGTTTGCTCGTGACAAAGATGGTGTCCGATAACCCCCCCCCCCCCCCCAAATATCACAATGTATCATATCAAAACAATTATCCGTCTTTATAAAACTTTTCGGAAAAGGTATCTTGGTAAGTTTGGCCCGAATACAAGAATCACAAAAAACATTGTTCGAAAAATCAACATCCTTAAGAGAGTTTACGTGAGATAGCTTTACGTGTGATGAATGCCCAAGCCTCTTGTGCCACATGTTCGAGGTTACCACCATAGCTTGTCTTCCTCTTCTCATGACTCCCATTCGATAAAGACCATTAATGCAATTACCCGCTCCAATCAAGCTCCTCGTTTCCAATCCCTGTATGACAAAGAAATCAGAAAAAAGGTGATTGCACAATGCAATTCCTTTGTCAGTTGCCTGACTAATAAGAGATTGCATTTGAAATTCGGAACAAATAATACACCTTTAATTTTAAGTCCCCCTTTTAGGAAGACTTCACCCTTCCCGTTTACCGGTACCTTTATCCCGTTAGCTACGGAGACAGGTGTATCTTTTGTATTCGAGGCGACATTTTCAAGCACTTCTTCTTCACAGAACATGTGCTCGGTCGCCCCCGAATCCACTGCCCCCCAGTCATCATCATCATGAAGCGTACCTGCGATATTAGCTTGCGGTGGTGTTTCTTCTTTGTTGCTTCCAAAGAACTTCAAAAACATGCTGTATTGCTCGTCTGTCAGGCCTGGGATTGGGCTGGTCGATTCAGCCAAGGCCGCCTTTGGCTTTGAAGTCTCTTTCTTGCCCTTTCCGGGCCACCAATCAGGATACCCAATGCGCTTGAAGCACCCTTCTCGGTTATGCCCATCTCGCCCGCAGAACGTACAATGTTCCGCCTTTTTGTCTTTTTCGTTTTTCTGCCATGGCTTTTTCTGTGCTTGATTGTCTTTTCGACCGGTCTGTGAAGCTTGAAACGCCGTAGTCTCCGTTATGGTTTTCTTTCCGGTTGTGACGTTTCTTTGTTGCTCGTCCTCGGCTACCATGTGGTAGGCATTGCTCAAGCTTGGTGTGGGTTTCATTGTGAGTATCTGAGTTCGTATAACAGCGAAGGTGTTGTCAAGGCCCAAGAGAAATTCATATAAACGTTCTTTCTCCTTCAATTGGGTCAACTTTTTACCCACTTCACATTTGCAACCATTACAGGAGCAAGTTGGAGTAGGCAGAACAGTATTGATCTCGTCCCAGATGCGTCGAAGTTTCGTGTAATATGCCGACACCGAAGTTCTGTCCTGTTTAGTGACGTTCAGGGTTTGTTTCAACTCGTAGGCCCGCGGCGCGCTTTCTTTCCCGAACCGTTCGTTTAGGTCTTTCCAGATTTCGGCAGCCGTGTTGGCGTATTTCACACTCGCACGGATTTCTTTCTCCATTGCCGTGGTGAGCCAGCCTTTCACCATGGCATCACACCTCATCCAAGCCATGTAATCTTTGTTTGTGTCTTCTGGTTTCTAAATCGAGCCATCGACGAACCCGATCTTGTTCTTGGCGAATAGAAAATTGGACATCTCCTGCATCCAGTCGATGAAATTATGATCGGTTAAGGCATTGTTAACCTGCATTTGCCTTGGGTAATCCGAGGGGTGAAGGTAGAGAGGTGAATTTGCGTCAATTGCATCCCATTAGAGTTCTTGTGTTGAGAATCTTAATTTTCGATCTTCTGCTCTGATACCATGAAGAATCGGTAAACAGAGAGCAGATTTGAAAGATCAACTTTTCTCATCGTTCACCATGCAAATTGGTACAATAAATAGAAGAGAAAACAAAAAGATGAAGCTAACAAACTGGAGCTAACAAACTGGCAGAAAGCTTAGGAAAAACATAAAAGAAAGGAAGTAGTTTGCATGGATAATCATGACTGCATGGATGGTATTATCCAATAAAAGATCATATCTATGGCAAAATCTGTAGTGAACATTTCCTTATCAAGATCCATAGTTAAGTAGTCCCATCTCTTTTTATAATCAAATCCATTGCAATTGTAATTTCTTAGTAAATACATGTGTTTTAGTAGTGTTTGGAAATCATATTTCAGTATTATTATCAAAATAAGTTACCATATAGTATAAAACATTATAAAAGGTAATCATAATGTAATAACTATTTGATATCATGTAGCTTTTTGTTTTATGTTTTATTTTAGTGAAGTAAAGAGATTCGTATAAAAAAATGAAAAATAGTGTAAAACACGTTTAGCAGGCACATTTTTTCTTCTTGAAAAAAAAATAAGAAGTAAATAAATCCACAGACTCTAATAAAACAAGGTTTTTGGAGCCACGTGTCATTCTCTTAAACCATCAATTTGACACGTGGCACACTCTTACACCATCTTTATTTTTAGTTTTTTGATATATTAAATACTTACCATACTAGACATTTATTTAAATATATTACCATACTTACTAATTTAAATTACAATTTATGGCTTCCATTTAATCTTTTATATTATTTCATAAAAATTCCATTTAACCATATATTAATTCAACTTCTACGGTATTATTCGTCAAATTACATTTAACCTTTTATATTATGTGTTAAGAATCTATAAGTTCTCCTATGTTTCTGTATTACTTTCTAAAATAAACTCCTTTAATTTAGTGGATTTTATTTTATAAAATTTTTTATTCACCAATTTTGATTTCTTACTGTATAATTAATTGATCCAATTATAATATACTAGTTTTAGTAAACCCGTATAATACACGGGTTGAATAAATAAAATATTAAATTAAATAAAAATTATTAATTATAAAATGATAGACTAAAACATGACATGATTGAAATTATGTATAAGTAATAGTTATAAGTAATAAAATAATAATATGAAATTTTTATTTTTTTATTTTTCTAAAGATAAATTAGACATTTTATTTTAAAACAACATTAAAGTTTTTTTTTAAATTTCATTACTATAAATCCCTATTTTAATTATTTTTGTTTTATTAAAAAATTACTTTAAAAACCAATTTTAAAATATTACGTAAAAATAATCTTATTTTTTAGAAAAAATCTTTGTATAAAAAACTATCTATATAGAGATAACATTAATAAAAATTTATCTTTCTTAATTTATTAAAAACTAATTATAATATAAAAATAAATAGATAATATTATTAGTAATTAATGTGATTATTTAATAGGAGAGAGAAGTGTGAAAAATTTTATTAGAATGAATGTGGTGCTGACACGTGGCATTAGATTAGTCTAAAAAGTGACATGTGGCAACCATAGTTACCCTTTTATTAGAGTAGTGAGATTTATCAAATTATCAAAATATCAAATATTTAAGGACTATATAGTATTTAATATTAGTCTGATAAGTTATCTATCATACATTAAATTACATTTAAACTTATTTTTGTCAACTTGCAATCACTATTATCTCTATATTTCTTTGGAAATTACAATGGTTTCTAATTAAAACTCCTTTAATTTAGTAGATTTTTATTTTATTAAATTTTTGACTCATCAAAATCGGTTTTCAAATGTAAAATTTAATTAATCTAATTATAATATATTTATCAAATTATTAAAATATTTACGGACTATATAGCATGTGATATTACTCGGACACATTATTAATTGATCCAATTATAATATATTTATCAATTACTAGATTCAATTAATCCAAATAGTTTCCTTTTGTTTTTGCATTAATTTATAATTGACAAATAATTATTAGATTCAATTAATTCTAATTGTTTCCTTTGTTTTTATCAATTATTAGATCCAATTATAATATATTTATCAATTATTAGATTCAGTTATAATATATTTATCATATGGGATGCACATTCCATAATTGTGTATTTCATAAAGACTATAAATTAATACTATATTCTTTGCAAATTTACATTTGACTTACATTCCCAACTATCAAACAAGGTATGATGTTTTTAAATTTTATCAAATACAAAACTATGTTCATTTCATAATTGTTAATTTTATAATTATTTCTCACTTTTTCAAAATTTTGCAGTATAATGACATCCGGGAGAATCACGTTGTTCAACGACCTAAATGTTTTACACGAAGAGTATACCATAAATGTTTAAATTATCAGGATTTAAACTAGACAACTATTCAAGGATCCAAGAAAAATTTACTATTTTGAAATGATAATAATCGATGAAAATTTATTCCCACAATATCACTCTTTCTACTTTTAATTTTTTCGTATTAAAAACAATTCACCATTTATATGTTTAAAAATTCTCTTCATTTCATCATATTCATGGGGTTCAAGATTGGAGGCTACTGTTGCTGTTATAGATCCAAACACTGATCCTGGCCAACAAAACGGTAAAGATGAAATAAAGAATACTATGATTGTAGATATATTTCAGTTTGTGAGGCTTCATGAAGAATTTTCGGTTTTGGTGTACATTACCGTTATCCATCGATTATCAGGTTGCCTTTCTATTTGGCAAACTAACAACAAATCATTTATAGTGTTGATGATGATACAAATAACATACTAAGTAAACCGTATGTTGCCTCTATAATGTTTTTATCTTGGATATTTTATTTATATTTATTTAATTATAATAATTATATTTATTTCATAATACATTTGACCTTTTTTAAATTTATTGAATGTGAAACTAATTACTCACAATTTCTATGTATAAATTCTAGTTTTGTCTCTAACAAACAATAAAAAAAATTTAACGTTGTATGAGATTGAAAAGTATTTATTACGGAATAGTTCGACATTTAAGTCATTTACAAGTATGCATTACCCGGACAATGATTGTTTGTCTTCTTCAAATAATCGTTTAATTAGCAAGGAGTTATTGTATGATGTAGCAAACGAGATTTCTGAATTTGAAAATCTTTGGAATTCTTTAACGGATGAACAACAATTAGTTTTTAGTGAAATCATGACTGCTGTTAAGTTAATAAAGGAGTTTTTTTCATTTATGGATATGATGAAACTGGTAAAACCTTTCTATGGAAGACATTGACTGTAACAATAAGGTCTAAAAGTGAGATTGTATTAAATGTAGCATTCAGTGGAATAGGATCTTTGTTGCTTACCGGAGGTCGTACTCCACACTCACGTTCCATATTCCATTAAATGTAAACAAATATTCTGTTTGTTACATAAAACCGAACAGTAAAGTTGATCATTTATTAAAGCAAACAAAATTTGTTTTTTGGGATGAAACACCCATGACTCATAAGCAGGCATTTGAAGCACTGGATAGGACAATGAATGATGTATTAACTATAAATTTTTTCGTACCTTTAGATATGCCTGGTGGTAAAGTATTGTTTTTTGTGACGATTTTCAACAAATTTTACATGTGGTTCCAAATGGTAGTCGTCAAGAATTTGTCAATGTATCATTAAGCTCATCATATATTTTGAATAAATGTAAGTTACTTTAACAAAAAAATATGCGACTAAAAGCTAAGAGACAAGGTGTTGACGCTAAAGGAATTGAACAATTTGCTACACGACTTCTTGATATAGGAGATGGTAATGTTGGTGGTTATAACAATGATGATGCAACTATTACTATACCTCATGAACTCCTCATTAACGAATCGATCGATCCTTTATCAAGTTTGATTCAATTTGTTTATCCATCCATGTTAGAGAACTACAAAGACAAAGAGTACTTTCATGAGAGAGCAATTTTGCACCAAAAATGAGGTCGTTCATGAAATTAACGATCATCTGCTTTCACTTTTCACTGGTGATGAGATAAAGTATCTACTTCGGATAACATACGTCAAATGGAACATTTTAATATCCCGCGTTACAGGAAAATTTGCACTCTCCTTATTTTCTAAATGGCCTTAAAATATCCGGATTGCCAAATCACAAGTTAGTATTGAAAGTTGGAGTTCCCATTATGCTTCTACGTAGCATCGACCAACAAAATGGTCTTTGCAATGGTACCCGCCTACAAATTTCTATTTGGGAAACGGGTTACTAAAGTTGAGATAATATATGGAAGTAATATTGGATGCCAAACATTTATTGTAAGAATTAATCTCGTGCCATCCAATAAATAATCCCTTTCAAATTCAAAAGAAGACAGTTTCTACTAACTATTTATTTTACAATGACGATTAACAAGAGTCAGGGATAATTATTGTCAAAAGTTGGTTTATATTTAAAAGAACCAATTTTCACTCATGGACAGTTATATGTGGCTTTGTCAAATGTGAAGATTATTGACGGTGTAAAATTATTCATTTTAGATCAAACTGGTAATATTACTAGCGAGGCACAAAATGTTGTATACAAACAGGTGTTTAGACATCTATAAGAAAGTTTTGAGAGTATGAAAGCTATTTTAATTCTATTTTCATACTTTGAATTTTTCATAATGTTTATTATGTAATCAATGTTTAATGAAAGTCTGGTTGTTTAAATCACCCGTGTATCATACGGGCTCTAACCTAGTAAATAAATATATGCTGAATTGATGGGCCGATTGTCCTGGATTCTAAGGTTTGATTACACCATATCTATCGACTAAGGTTTGGGCGTCGCTGCCGCTACCATGATGGCGCTCCTATGTTTTGATTCCCTTTTTACATCAGCGACCAAAGCATGAGGTGCACTCGATGATGGCCACTATGATGCTCGCTCTCCTATGAACGGTGGCGGTGAAACAATTCGGTTTAAAATGATGTGATCAACATCTTTAGATCAACTGCATATAAAAAACTAGATTTGAGTTTGGCTTTTTAGTTTCACAAATAAGAGAATTTTTTCTTTTTTGGTTTTGCAAGTTGTGTTAGTAGTAATAGTTAGTGTTAACGATTAAAAGGCAATAACGATGAAAAAACCATTGTCTGCAGCAACTAATAGTTGTTTTGGCTAGTTGTACGAGTGTTTGCAAACACCAAGCCTCTCCGTTTCTAATCCTTCTAGTATGGAAATATATCATTATAAAAACACGCCACAAAGCGTGTGTAGATGCTACCTAGTTCTTTTAAATTTAAATAAACATTAACAATGTTTCAAGGTATTATGTGATAGCAAACATTGGATTCATGTTGATTGAGATCTAAGGTTTGAATCTAATTTTCATTTGTTATCTGTTCTCGGTCCTTATTACCTTTTAACCGCCAGTTGTGTTTAACCTCATACCATTACTTAGCAACTTATGCTGAAATCTCATAAACTTTAAGCTGTTAACGAGTTTCCACGGTTAAGACATTAAATATTAGTTAATAAAGATTTTTATTAATTCATAGGCATGCATGCTGACAAGAAACTAACAAGATTTACAAAAAAATCTACATGCATTTCAAGGATTATATCTTCGGTTGATTAAATCCGTGTAGCAATTTTAGCTTACACCTGATCCATTAAATAAAGATATTGTTGGATTTAGCTTACCAAGTATTTTGAATTGTGTACAATTAACACCACATTTATGATCAATACTTCGAGGACACCATGACTGAACATCGTACTCTACCATCATTGTTACAGATTTGGCTTCAGTTCAACCTGTTAGGTTTTGTAAAGTCTTTGGTTGAAACCAGAAGATAGTCGAGCATAACCTTATCCTGGTTAAATTGCGCGTGTTTTATAATTTACATTTTTTCTCAAACTTTTAACCCTAAGTTTGTATTATATATAGATGGACATAGTATTTGTAATTTTATCACCTTAAAAAAGATTACTAGTTACAACTTGGGCACATATCCAACTTATTGAACCACTTTAAATCCTCATATTCTTTAGTTTTTCATATTGTGTGTGAATATCTAACAATTGAAATTAGATCACCCTTTTGCGGATAGGGTTCCGCCTCTACTAGGGATTCATCGTAGGTCCACCGTCACTGTGGAAAGTAATAGCCGCCATCATGGTTGTTTGTTCCGCCTGCTTCATTCGTTGTACAGCCGCAGTTCTGCCCTTGATTAGGTTTTGTTGTTTTGTTTTTCGTGTTTTTTTAGATTGATTGTTGAAAATGTTCAATAGAACCAGTTTAGTCTCTACCATGTCTTAGTATTCATTTAACATAACAAAGGTTGGAAAGACAAGGATTGACAAGTTTGATAGGCAGTTCTGTAAATTGCAGATTGAGATTTACTTGTACCAAAAGAGTTTGTATTTTATTGTTGCTAGAAAATATATCACAAGAGATTGGGATTTCATGAATCGACAAACTTTAGGGGTGATAGATATTGCTATTAATGAAGAGTGTGGCATACAATATTGTCAACAAGAAGACTGCAACAGGATTTTTGAATGTTGTGACCAATATGTAAAAGAAGCCATCTACCTTAAATAAGAGATTTTTTAATCCGATGGTTGGTCAAGGTTTGTCTATTACTATTCAAGTATTCATATCAACGATCTATTAAGTCTAGTCAATATAATTTGATGATGAGATTCAAGCACTTTTTGTTGTCTTCTTTGCTTGAGAGCTGGTAAGGAACAATGACAACAATTAGAAGTTCGTCAGGCACAAGTTTTTGTCCTTGAAGTTAATTAAAAAGTTAATATTTGTTAGTATTAATACCTAAATTTGTTAGAAACTAAAAACACAAACCTTAAACATGTTAATGTTTTTCTTGGAACTAAACATCTTACTCTACTTAAACCTCATGAACTATCATTGTAATTAAGTCTTGCTTTTACTTAACTTCAGGTTAGACATGGTTGGTTCGGCAGATGAACGAGTGATTAATACTGCAAGAGGTTTCTCGTTAGACTTGCACTTGCAAATGAGAAGTGCATTCTTCATTATTTGTGTTAGTACATTTTAAATTGATTACAATACACAAAACATATGGCTCACGCATCCACTATACTAGTGATACACAAAACATATGGCTCACGCCTCCTATAACAATTATGTTGTTTACTTAAGATAAACCTGCACAAGTAAGCTTATTTGGAGTGGGGCTGGTGTGTTCAAAGGTTTGTAATATTTTTCTGGTTGCAAACATGATAGCTTTTTGTTCATTTATTTGGAAATCCCAATGCAAATATGTACCGACTCTAATTTATTTTGTTCTTGGTTTTGTTAGGACTTGATATTTTTTCATGTTTCAGTTGTACAATTAGTGGGTGTTATATATACGTACCAATGTACCATATGCCATTACTAGTTATCTCATAGTCCTGGAACTAAGAGTTCTTATGCTTCTAGTGTTATTACAAATCTGTGACATAGATGCAAAGGAGTGAGGAACACAGGGATGAGGTAAGCCCTAAGGACTCAAGAATGCAAAATCATTTAAAGAAACATCTGAATAGAGTTTAAAGGTTGAATACAAACGTTAAGAGGAACAGATAAGTGTGTGCTTAAGTGAGTAAATTCTGGCTATTTTGAGCCTACATATGTAAAGATCATCCCCATCTCAAAACCCTCCCCTATCATAGAAAGTTAGATCGTTTAGTTTTCATGAACACATTTTATATATAATTATTGAATTTGATTAAAGTAGATTTTCTTTTTATTTACAACATTTTTTGTTCAATTTGTGGTATTATATTTTTTGAAATGTGTTATATTGTTTTACCTTAAAGTTCGCCATATTTTGTCAATTCCTTTTGTAGAAACTGATGTCAGCGACAAATCATAAGTGAGTGTCTTTGTTGCTTATTGGTGAAATTGTTTTCATTCTATCGTCGAATGATCCCACGTTGATCCGTCTATATATGATCTTGTCATAATGATTTGGGTATTGTATGTTTTTTCTACAATAAAATGTTTATAGTCTGCGGATCACATCTCCACACAACTATAGGAGAAGATGTGGACGAGACGTCTGTAGTTTACAAGAAGAAGACTATTTGTTTTTTAACATCTGCAGACTACTAAAATATTCTATAATTAAAATAAACCTATTTTTAAACTTTAAAAAGTATTTGAACATTGAAAGGGATGCGACTGAGAGGGCAAGAGGGAGGGGGGTCGGCTGAGAGGGGAGGAGGGAGGGAGGAGGAGGAGGCTGAGAGGGGAGGAGGGAGGAGGCGGCAGCTGAGAGGGGAGGAGGGAGTCGGCTAAGATGTCACACCCCAACCTTGACGGCGGAAACGTCGAGATGTGAGGGTTAAGATTGTTCACAGCCACATAACGCTATCTTTAAATGAAAATAATATTATCATAAGTTCCAAATGAAATACATTCATAAGTTTTAAATATGAAATAAGTTCAAGCATAAATCCAAAACATAACATAACATTTTATTTATTTAACTAGGTCCACGTCCTAGTTTTATTGCAAGCTTCAAAAGACCACTTTAAACTTGGGGGTTACCTGAAACAAGATAAAAAATAAAAGGTCAACTAAAAATAGTTGGTGAGTTTCCAATATTTTCATACATAATATGAAAAAGTTACAAGTAGCAATTCATGTCATAGGTTATAAGCTAGTAAGGTTATAGAACACATATCGTTACAACCAAACCTCGACTTGATTACAAGTATAAAAGATTGGCTAAGTGTATTTGGTTCCCTAGTGCACAAGCATACGGCTCCTAGGAGTCGACAATACATCGACTTTAGCATCAAATAGGCTTGTCAGGCCCAAAGATCTAAGACGTCGCTAGGCTAGTAATAGTTAATGATTGTAAACAAACTATGTATCTCATATAATCACTTATAACACACAAATAACCATGACAAAGTATAAAGATGAATTGCAAGTGCTTTATAAGTCTCAAACGTTTATAAGTATAAGTTGTATAAGTATCATGTTTCACCTCAAAGTGTGAAAACAAATGAAAAAGGGCAAGGAAAACTCACATGTCAAATAAGTATATAATAAAGATCAACAAGAATAATATATGTCGTTCCAAGGTAAAACGTCACAAGGCACCTAAATATATAAATATTACAAGATTTAGGTTAATATAAGATTTACGAGTTAACGTGAACTAGGGTATTAGAATTTTGGGATTTTTTTAGAGTTAATAAATTCTTATAAAAAGTCCATTTATGAAATTTATAAAATTTATTTTTAGGGAAATTGATCCTTTATAAATAACTTATGATTTTATTTATAAGATTATATCTAAATTCTATAATTATCATGATAAATCCTTAAACATAAGGTCTAATATTAATTTAATACCTTTAAGTATTATATAACAATCTAATTTTTATAAAAATATTTAATTATAATATTTGTAAATAACTTTATATTAAAATATTAAAATGTTTTACAAGAATAAAATTCTTATGAAATATTTAGATGACTTTAAAAATATTTGGGGTTTATAAAAGTCATTTTTATAATTATTATAAATTTTCTATAATTAATTTAAGCTGAAAAAAAATTACTTTAAAATAATGAGGGTGCCCGGGTTTAAACCCATGACCTCAGGTTCATCATGCGCGTGTGTAACCAGTAAACCAAACATGCCTGAAACATGGCTATTTGCATCCCACATCGGTTGGGAATGAGAACTAAAGTCTCTTTATAAGGGGCTGGATACCTTCCTCAATGTGACACGTTTTAAAACCGTGAGGCTGCGGCCAAAGCGGACAATATCACGTTGCGATTTCCTTGGGTTGTTACAGTTGGTATCAGAGCCAGGGCCGGGCCGTTGTGCCAGCGAGGACGCAGGGCTCCCTTAGGGGGGGTGGATGAAACATGCCTGAAACATGGCTATCTGCATCCCACATCGGTTGGGAAGGAGAACTAAAGTCTCTTTATAAGGGGCTGGATACCTTCCCCAATGTGACGCGTTTTAAAACCGTGAGGCTGCGGCCAAAGCGGACAATATCACGTTGCGATTTCCTTGGGTTGTTACATAAGAGGGGAGGAGGGAGGAGGGAGGAGGGACGCGGCTGAACGGGGAGGAGAGGAGGGACACGAGAAGGGAAATCGGCTGAGAGGGGAGGAGGGAGGGAGTAGGCAGCGGCTGAGAGGGGAGGAAGGAGTAGGGGAGTCGGCTCAGAGGGGAAGAGGGAGGGAGGAGGAGGTGGAGGTCAGAAGGCGACGGGGTGAGGAGATCGAAGGTGAAAGGAAGAGAACTGGAGAGGAGGCTTGGGAGGAAAATGATGCCTAATAGTTTTTAGGGTTTATTTTTTTATTTTTCATTTTTTTGTGGGAGAAGATGTTAGAAGATGTGTGAAGAGAATGAGCAATGTGTTTCTCAAGAATCGGAAATCAAACAGTTTGTCATCTCAAAACGTCTTCCCACGTTTACGTGCGCGCTGGTAAAGACGTGGGGAGGAGCTATGAAAAAAAAATCTCCTTGATCATGATATCTATCGGTTTTTCGTACACAAAGCTCGAGCGGTGATCATTTAGTAAATCCAATCAATAGCTCGTTAGTTGCATCATTACCCATGCCATATTTTCTAGTGGACTATCATTGCGAAACTACCGAAAACTTACACATTCACCTTCGAGTTTCCGACGAATAAGTTCATTGCTGAAGATAGTATGCTTTGCACTGTATTCACCTTAAATCTATAACCACACATATGATAAAAAGACTGTAATACTCATGCAACTCACTTTTGACTTTTATATAGTTTACTCCTTCAAATATGACTTATCTCACTTATATTCGACTAATAATCATAATCACGTTTGTAATTCTACTTTAAAATTAACAAAAAATAATTACGATATTATTCACATAGTTATATATGGTGGATGTCGTTTGGCTTTGCAATAGTAGAGGCACTGATTATTTCTTATTTTTCACTTTCATATTCGATTTATGCAGCAAGTGCCAGTCAAAGGGTGAAACATGTCTTGTTGACAACAATGTTATTGGTCTCTGGTGCCATGACTACGACATGGATTTGTGATAAAATATCTGACTCTGGTTTTGGTAGTATTTTTAATCATTGTATTTAGATGCTGTCTCCGGGGGTCTCTTTGGAAGCGGTCTCTCTACCTATCGGGATAGAGGAAAGACTTGCCACCACCTACCCTCCCCAGACCCTACTTTTGAGTGGGATATACTGGGTTTGTTTGTTTGTTTTGTTTGTTTTATTCACATAGTTGGACATTAGGGTACGTGTGACAAAATAACTACTAAAATCTGAAATATATATGTATTTTAAATAAGAAATATATGATGATTAAAGAATAGGAATTGAAGCATCTAAAATCAACACATCACTAGTATATATCTCCTCAAATACTTTCTAGATCATCCTCTTTAATCGATATCCACCCCAAGCGAAACCATTGTTCCATAGATGAATTCGAATATCTTTAATTAAGAGAGCAATAGCAACGAACTTTTGGTCTTTAAATGTCATTTTGAAATAATTAGGAGAATATGTGAGAAAAGATATATCTAGATTACTTGTTTGAGTTAGTTACGAGAAAAAAGTAGCAATTTTAGAAAGTATGTGAAAGTAAAAGTCGATATATTTCATGTGACCTATGTTATAAACCTTTGATAATATATGAAATTTTGGATATCCACCCAAGCTTGTAGCGATAAAGGTGTTTATCCTTAAATTGTAACAAGTTCAAGTTTCATAATAGACATACAAATTTAAGAATAAGATTATAGATGTGTGAAGTAGTTAGTTTTAAAAAACAAATAGATTATCTAACCCTAAACATTAATGATACCCAAAGAGATTTCGAGTTGACTGCTCTCGTAAATTCTATCCTCACTACGGAGAATAGGATAAAATAACATATTAGATAAAGGTTGTTATAGGAAATATGTGATTTAAACGTTCTAAGTGGTAAAAGATATAATAATAAACAAACTTGAGATCTTTCAAGTGATATAATTTAATCACTAAAAACAACTATAAAAAGTTTGTTATTTCAATACTTGAAAAATGATTTTAATACCCGGTATATTATCAAACTACTATATATTATGTTTATAATTCCAACATAAAACACTTGTGATTAGCAATTTTCTTGCTAATTTACAATCTACAATCATATTAATTAAGCAGAAAAATATTTGTTTTGTTTATTCCTGAAACAGTGCGGGGAAGATTATTACTAAAAGATTCCGTAATATAACTTTTTTAAAAATAAAACGAAGATTAATGCTTTGCAGTTAAGTTAAACTTATTTAATTAAGGCATGATGCATAATTAATCAAGGTAGGCTTTGTCTTCTTCCATAATCTTGTACCATTACATTATAATAATGTGATATCAAAATCTAAGAAAGATTCGGTTGTATTTAATTAATCTAAAATGAGTTAGTTTACTTCATCACCATTGTTTTATCTAATATTTACAACCTAAACGTTTATCGCATAATATATTAATTATATGTTTTCTCATATGCTCAATGAGAGATTATTATTATTTTTTGAGTCAAATGTATTTTTCATCCCTTAGATTTCATAAAAATTATCATTTACGTTCAAAAGTTTAAATTTTATTATTTGCATACAAATGTTTCATAAAAATTTTCATTTGAATTCATTTAACTATTTTTAATTAACACCGTTAATTTTTCAGCTAAGTTTCTTACATTTGGGAGATTTTTGCCAAAACAATTACAAGATAAAAAAAAACTCTAAGCGAGGGATTTTATGCGTTTAGTATCTTTTGGTAATTTTGGTAACTAGATAAAGATAGTGAATGAGATGTAAAAGTTTAAGAAAGTTAAGAGATATAAATTTATAGAAACATAATATTTAATTAAATTATAAAATTGAAGATAAAGATGCTACTATGAATATATGCCATTATATGCATAAAAATTTTGATTTGTTATGATTATATCAATAATAATAGAAGTGAGAAAATTGTGTCTTAGTTACAAAGATTTGGAGATAGGTAAACCATCTTTTGCAAATATTTTGATAAATACTTCTAAAGTACTTTATCAATACAAAATATTTAAATGGTTAAAAAAAGTGTCTGATATTCAATAGAAGTGATTTGCAAGATATATTTGATTTTCTTTGTGATATTCATGATTTTCATCATCGAAGCACCATTGGTCACTTACGATCGCGATAACTAGGTAACAAATGGAGATTTGATTCCAATAGATATTTTTTTTGTATTGCAACTTAGGTATCACTTACGCTAAATTATCGCGATGATTAGAACTGTAAACGAACAAAATGTTTAGTAAAACGTTCATGATCTGTTGGGGGGGGGATTCGTTTACGTTCGTTCGTTTAATAAAGAAACGAACATTTACAAGAAATTTAGTTTGTTTAGTTAAAGTAACGAACATGAATAGATATCACTTTTGTTCATTTATGTTCGTGAACGTTTGAAAATGTGCTTGTTTATGTTCCTTTAGATTTGTTCATATTTGTTTGTTTTATTTGGTAATGTTCATTCATCAAATATTAATTTATACATTTATAACTTTTATTTTTAATTAATCTACCTAATTTTATATTTTTTTAATTTTTATTTTTTATCAGTCTAATGTCTATATTTTATAAATGTTTATATTTGTGAGCCTGCAGTAATATGTTTTTTTCATATTCATAGATGTGATCATTATGTTAAACACTTAATTTTAAATAGTATATGGTTATTTGTGTTGGTGAATTGTTCGGTTTGTGTTCATGAATCTTTCGGTTATGTGTTCGTGAACCGTTGGTTATGTGTTCATGAACCATGCGCGAACAAGTTCAATACCTTAATGAACGAGCACGAACAATAATTTTCATTCGGTAAGTGCTCCTGAACCATTTGTGAACACTTTCAATTCTTAATGAGCGAACACGAATAAGGTTTTGTTTGGTTCGGTTCGGTTCGTTTACAGACCTAGCAATAACTCTATCACTTTTGGATGGGGACAAAAATATGCTTGTCTAGTCAGGTGAATTCGGATAGTAGAACTTTCTATGATTTAAACAATGATACACCAGAGGACGTGGATGAAATACCATGTCCCATGAGAAAAAAAAAGAGAGCTTTCGAGTCGTGTCGTGTCGTTCCCTGTTAACCAACACGACATGACCTAGGAGCGAAGGGTGGATATATGGAAGTGTTTTACTTGATGAAAAAAGAGATGTTAGATTTGAATAAAAGTAAAGAAAGAAAGACTTCAAAATACTCGTCATCGACATCTCCCTCGCTCAAGGATTGGAACATGCATT
The DNA here is from genome assembly GCA_024085815.1 of Flaveria linearis. NCBI lineage: Eukaryota > Viridiplantae > Streptophyta > Magnoliopsida > Asterales > Asteraceae > Flaveria > Flaveria linearis. The sequence continues at coordinate 14,586,275 of CM044011.1, forward strand.
TTAGAGGCTCAAAAGAAACTAACACCAGAGAAGATGGCCTTGAGTAGTTTTAATACTTTTTATTTTGATTTTTTTAATTAATTTTAATATTTTTTAATTATGTATTTTTTAATTAAATTCAAAATTAATATTATGTTATTTTTATTCTAATTTATATATATATATATATATATATATATATATATAGGGGGGGATCCAATAGAAACCACTTTTATAATGAAAACTATGAAAACCAATTAGTAACCATTGATCATTTAGATCAATGGTCATTAATTAACATCCTTTATTTTTGTTAAGTGAATAAGTAAAAAAAATTATTTAATATTAAGAAGGGTATTTTGGGGACAAAAATTCTAGTAACTGATTCCTCAATTAATTCCTAAAAAACTCGCTTATTCTCTGGGCAATCGACTCCCCCAAATTAACCGAATCAAATCAAATATTCAGCAATGTTTTAGTCATATAGGATGATTCGACTCTGAGAAATCATCACATTCCTGAAGAAGAATTTTGAAGACGAAGATCATTCACACGAAGAAACTACATTCAAGGTTCGAAATGTGTATGTGCAAAAGTTATAATTTTTTTCCGAAATTGGTACATATAAATGCCGAAAACTATATACATTTTGATAATATTGTTGATTTTGATGTATTATCTGTGTAATGAGAGTGATTTGTCGATGATACAGTTTGATAGATCATTCGCAGTAACATTGAGAAAACCGATGGTACATATGTGTACCAAAAAATTTGAAACGATTTCAGTGTTGTTGAATGAACATTTTTTAACATATATGTATCTGTGACAGAATCAAAAGTGTATCTGTCCCAGTTTTGTGTAAGCCAAATCAGTTAGGGTTTGTGATACATATATGTATCTGTGACATAATCAAATGTAATTGACTCACTTTAATAAACAGTGAGCCTTAATGTACTATCTTCGTGAGTTAGATTAGAAGTTCATATGTGTATCGGAGTATCTAAAAGGTTTAATGACTAGGAATAACAAAACTTTTACATTATATGTTTTTTGACAGAATTGGTACACATATGAACTGGTAAAATCAACTACTCTTATGCAAGTGTTATATATATGCAAATATGTGTGTTATCTTTCATGTATTCACATATATCCACAAGTGTTGTCTTCGCACACACACCACTACATGAAAAGAAAAGTTCTCAAAGATAACTACTCTAACACAAATGGTACATATATGCACATTTATGTGTTATCATTATACATTAAGTAATGAGAATGTTAATAGCATGGACCAAATAGGTATTTGGATGTAGCATTATAAATGCAGACCCCAGAACATGCATAAAAATATTGGTTGTTGATCTTTTATCTCTGTGATTAGTTGATTTAATCGAATCTAAGTATTGGTGTTACATATATGTACCAAAACGTTTAATGAGGTTATGATATATGTATGGAATCAATGTGTATGTCAGTAAAATGGCCCAGATACCTGGTAGGATGGAGCATTATAAAATGCAGTCCTAAATAAAGATGTAGATATTGAATGTGGTAATTTTATCTTCATGATTAGTTGTTTTAAACTTGACTATAGAATTTTGTTACATATATGTACCAATAAATGATTGAGTTTGTGATAAATATTTATTAGCAAATGAGTATGTTAATAACATGGCCTCTCCAGGGTCATGTAAATTTATAATATAAATGCATAATGCATATATGTATTTACCATGCTTTTTATGTATTTACCATGCTTTTTATGTATTTACCTTGTTGCATAATGCACAAATACATTTATGGTTTTTAAGGTTTTTCATGTATGTATTTACCTTGTTGCATAATGCATAAATGCAGATCTTAAAACAGGCAGTAAATTTTGTCTTTTTATCTTTTATCATCAATGAGTAATTGTGTTAAAAATAATATGTTGAATTCTGTGTTACATATACGTACCAAAGTGTACTGAGGATAAGAAATATGTGTGTAAGAGATGAGTATGTTATACTTTATGCAATTAAAATATTATTTGTAAATAAATCATACATAGATGTATGCATTTGTAGTTTATTGTTAAAATCCCACATTATGCCCCTTTGTAATAGCATATAATATTAAAATAATGACTGATACGTATGTTCTATAGAGAAATAAAATCTGCAGAAACATATTGTGGTAAGATGTATTCTTTAAGGGTTTATGTTCATTTAGTTATTTAAATACTTAAGTGTGTGTATATGTGCATACCAACATAAATTTATTTTCACTATGCAGAAACATATTTTTGTCTCCTACTTGAAATCAGTAGAGCATCCAAAATAGAGAGATATAGAATCAGCCTACTCTCAGAAGTTACGTATCAGTTGGTCTACGTCAAAGAACTCTACAGATTGTGGTATATTGGTTATGCGACACATGGAAATATATATGGGTAGTCGTACAAAAAATGGAATTGTGGGTTTCCATCGGATGAGAGCAAAATGAAGACAAAAATTAGGACTCTGAGGAAAAAGTACGCCGTAAAGATCCTTACTTCGGATGTGAATATATATAAGGAGAAAGTGTTGAAGGAAGCAGAAGAGTTGGATCAAGCAAAAAAAAGATAGATGATAGTTTAAAAACTATTATAATATTTGAGTTGGGATTATGATGTAATTTTTTGGATAAAGTCAGTTTAATCTTAGATGTTTTCCAGACGTGGACGATTATCTTAACTGTTTTTTGAATAGTTTTAATCAAATATATGCATTCAGTTGGTTATGTGATGTATGGATTTTATTCTGATGTATTACTATTACTCGTTGACAGACTAATATATTATTATTATTAATGAAGTAAACAACCACCAAGTTAAACGTATTAGAAAAATATTACGTGTGATACGTATATGTATCAACTGGACTCTATGTTGTCGTACAAGTTGTATTATACCCACATAACATACAAAAAAAAAACCATTAAATCACTTGTGATAACATGGCAGTTGATAAAACGTAAGGTTAACTGATATATAAAATACGATTAAGATCCTAATAGGTACAACCAATCATTATTTAATACTTATATGTAATACAAGTGTTTATGAGTATTCTATTGATGATTTTGTTTTAATAGATCAAATGAATGTATACATATATGTAATAATATGTTCCTCATCATTAAGTTGATGATTTTATTTAAACATATATGTTCAAGTATTAAAACATTATGATCGATAATGTTTATAAACTTCAACATATGTAAGACTTCTGCACCAAGTACTACCATGACATTACAATATATGTTTTCATACTGGTACATATATGTTTCAGTATTAACACAATAATATCAGTAGTATTTTATAAACATCAACATATGTAAGACAAGACTACCATTACATTACAATATATGTTTTCATACTGGTATATATATGTTTCAGTATTAACACAATAATATCGATAGTGTTTATAAGCATCAAATACGGGTCTTTTAAATGTATTAGTAAATACCATAAAAAACATTTTCTCACTGTTACATATATGTTTCAATATAAACAGTATCTGGTACGTATATGTACTTCTATGCAAACAACCATTTGTACGCTAATGTATGTAGGTATATATGCACGCAGTTAATTGAATATTCAAGAACAGATTTGTTAGGTCTTATTAAACATAAGATGAAACAATTAAACACTATAAAATAATGCAAGTTAAAAGTATTTGCATACAGATACATACATTAACGTATGAATGGCTGATTTCATATAAGTACATATACGTACCAAATATGTGATTTATGTTTAAACATATATGTAACAGTAAGAAACTATTTTTTATGTATCTATATATGCATATATGCACCCCCCAATGAAAAGAACTTTATCACTCGTAATCATACACAGGATGTTTTCATACTGGTACATATATGTTTCAGTATTAACACAATAATATCAGTGTTTGTACTTATCAGCAACAACACATAATGTGTTCAAATATATGTATATATATGTATGTATATGTACATATATGTACCACTGTTTGTAGTAACTCCACATCATCATTTTGTGTAAGATTACAAGTGGTACATATATGCACACTTTTCATAAGGTCAAAAAATGCTCGTTTATGAGCTAAAAGAAGTACATATATGTAAACAAAAAACTAACACATGCAGATAGAAAGCTATATAAACATTAAAACAATAGAGGTACATATACGAAAACAACACAGAGGTTATTACATGTAACACAGAGGTACATATATGTACAGAGGCAAAAGGGACTGCATCTGGAACAGGATGTGAGAGCAAGCTGCATCTAGAAGTAATAAATCTAAAAAGAAACAAAAAAAAAGCCTATTATTAAACCATAAACATAAATACGCATACAAATACATATAATTGATTGACTAAAAATGAATTTAAAATTTAAAAGCAATGATTAAAGAGAGAATTAAAATTCCTTACTTCAAACAATGCAGAGATAAAAAAGCCATATTCAATCAACAAACACCGTGTTTATTGTTCAAAACAAAATGTCACAGATATCTTGTTAGCTCGAGAGTTTTAGCGCTGAAAAATGGCTAAGATTTCAAGTTTTATACATATTTTTCTGACTAAGATTTCAGACACCGGAAATGGCTCATGTTTTTTAAAATGTACTAGTTCAAAACGATAATATACTAAAAAAAACTCGTCTGCAACTTCATCTACTAAGCATTGGTACATATATGTACTAAGGGTAAAAACAACAGGCTACATATACCTTCATTCGCAACTTCAACATCATCAATTATACTATCCTCCAATCGATCGGAACAAACCATCATATCATCATTTGTCGAATTTTGAATTGTAATCACACCATCTTCAATAACCGCACATTCAATTGAATTAACCATATCGTTATTTGGACTGTATATATCGGCCGATGATGTCTGGTCTCCAGAATTCATCCCTTCCATCACTTTAAAAAGATGATACAATGAATAAGCCTTCAATTCACAATATGATTTAAAGATTAATTCTGTTAATTCGAACACATATTGCGAATCCTGTTTCAATTGGTGAAGATCTGGAAATCAACATCGCAAATAGAAAACTAATGTGAGCATAATCAGGGAGTTAGTTTTACAATTATAGAAATTAATAAATAATAACATGTTAAAATTACTAAATCACCCTTCTACATTAAATATTTAAAAATAGAATAGAAAAATTATGATTGGTGGATGTGAGTTTTCATGGTTTTCAATTATAATCTTGGTTTTCATTTGATCCCTCCCCTATATATATATATATATATATATATATATATATATATATATATATATATATATATATATATATATATATATATATATATATATATTATATATATATATACACACACACACACACACACCCATAAATAGAAAAATATTTAATTCTCATACCACCCACACTCACACAAGGGTGTGAGAATTATGTGTGTAATGTGATTGTCACGTGTCATTCACTTTATTTTCAAACTTCTCTCGTTCACACGAGTATACTCTTGCTTTTAGAATATATTGAAATTTTAGGGTGAAGTTATAGTAATAAAGTTTATCTAATTAAAGAAAACTAAGAGGTTTTTCGGGCTTAATTTTGATTATTGTGTCAAACACGCCATATCATTATGCAAATATTAGGTTATTGTATTAGATATTTTCATTATTTGTTATATGTATTTATGATTGTTTTTACGTTTTAAATTATTTTATTTTCTTTTTATCTTTTTTTATATATTATATAACTGTGTTGATATTTTATCATTGTGTTTTATAATTATAAGTATGCAATAAGGTTATTTTATTACTGTGTTTTTTAAAACTCATAATGTCCATGAAAACACAATTAAAAGCAGCAAAAACATAATAAGACATTTTATTATAGAGTTTACATCTTATATCATTTCTTTTGTTATTTTGTCATTTTAGGGATTGTTTGTTTCAGCCTCTTAATGGTTCAGATGTCTGAATAATTCAGCACTTAATGGTTTAGACTGTTTGTTTCGAGAGCAAATGTTTAAATGGTTCAAACATTTGTCTCTGAATGATTAAGACTTATACTAGTGCTGAATGGTTAATAACTTTTATCTGAATTGGTCTGACATTTGCATTTGAATAGTTAAGCGATATACTAGCTTTTAATGATTCAGACTTCTTAATAGTTCATCATTTAATGGTTCAGAACTCTTATTGGTTCAGCACTTAATCATTTAAAAATTACCAGACAGCCCTTAGTGTATTTGATTAATTTGTTGTTATTTGATCATTGTTTTTAACATGTTAAAAGTAAACAACAATGTTATTTCACCATAATAAATTTTTAGAATTAGTCATTTTAGAAAAACACAATGATAAATGATATAATGATATAGTACTCATTTAAAGATAAAAAAACTCATTTTTATGGTGTGTTTTTTATAAAGAAAATATTGTCATATATAATAGTTAGGAACGTGTAAAAAATGAAGAAAATTAAAAAAAGTCAATAAAAGTTACAATGCTTAAAATACCTTTTAACAAACTTTTTTCTTTATAATTGATTTCAACCATTTATCAAGAATATTGATATTTAAAATTTCTTATTACATTTTTTAAATTTTAAGCTCTTTTATTTAAAGCATTTTACTCCAAAATGAAAAGAGCACAGCCGTTTCAATAATTATAGTGTACAACATAATTACTTTAAAAAGTTTTCTAAACAAGGACTTTTGTAGAGAGAGAGAAAAAGGATTTGCAATTTACATGAATTTTAAGGTTATTTGAGTTTGATTAGTGTCAAGTTATCCAACTTAAATCATTTTTTCATTTTTGCTTTACTTTTCTAAAATTCTCTATAATTTCTAACATCACGACCTATCACGGTCTAGAAAATAAAAGTTGAATTTAAAATGTTTTGTTCGAATCAAAAATAATATTTTGTATGTACAAACCACGGACCTAAAAGATATTAATCTTATCCAAATTCAGGTAATACCTAACAAACCTGAATTCCAATGTCGAGTACGATACTTGATATCTTCCATCACGTTCATAGTCGGATTTAAATTCATTTTTGCGGACCACATATATTTTATTTAATTACATATATATTTTTCGATATTGTTTTTCTAATCTTTAGAAAGTATTATTTCTATGGAGACGGCTGAATTTATCGTCAGATTTATTATCTAGTGATTTATTATCTGGTGGTAAGATGTTTCATTTATACTAGAGATTAATGATGTAAGATGTCTTTATTTATTAGAAGTAAATTACGAGTAGTTTTAGGAAAAGAAAAAAAAATATCTTACACGTTTGGTACTTTGGGGCTTGGGATATTAGAAACTTTAGACTTTAAAATGCAGGCATGAGTCCATTGAGGCCCATATTGTTTACAAAGTCATGTCTTTAAGCTTAGTTTGCTGATGCTCTGCAACATTATCTTGTATTGGAGCTTAATTGTTCCATCCTTACTTCGGGGAAATAGAAGATGAAATTCAATTCATTATTAGCAGGATTGGGGGTTGCGTCTAATGTTAAAATTATTTTAATGTTGGTGTGGTGAAACTTCTTTTATATTAAAGGTTCGTGCACTGTTATATCAGGTTGGTTTAAATTAGTTGTGATGTATAACCAAAAGTAGGTTAAATGAGTCTTTAAGTAACCATTAGAAAAAGTTAGCCAAGAGTCCTAAAAGGGTGATGTTAAAAATGAGTGACATGAAATTCTTTGTAAATACACTTTTGAATGAGGATGGAGAGGATGGATCAATCGAAGAAAATCATATCTAAGTTTAAAAATTTTAATAATTTTATAAATAACTAATTATATGCAAATATTATTTGTATAACTATTAAAATATAGGTTTGCAATCTCCATAATGAGTACTTCGAAACGAATTAAGAATTGCTTAGAAGAAGTTAAGACGAATAAGATATTCATGTATAATACTTATATATAAAATGATAAGGATGTAAGCTAATACAAGGAAGTTGATCTTGTCTCGCATAATTGTATGAATAAACCATGAAGTGATTTATAAGGAGCCAGCATGTTTAGCGTCTCTTTAGTTGTGTTACTCTTAACTCCGCGACATGGAGGTTGTAAAAATTGATTCCAATGGCCTAAAATCTTCAAACGTGTTCATGCTCGCAACCATGGGACTAAACCCATCGGGCTTGCACAGGATTGCACTCTAAATCGTAATTTTTTTCATAACGGTTTCTGCACTTTGAACGACAATGTTAAATTTGTGGCAATGGTGAAGATCCAAATTCCCTTCAAGTGGGTTCAAAGATTTTTTTAATAGTATCAAGAAACTATGTCTGTGAGTTTCTTAATCCTAACATGTTACATAATTTATAACTAGATAGCAGTATGAGTTATTGTTATCTTATTGATAAACATATGTTTCTTCTGATATGACTAATAATGAAGATCTTTATATTAGTTATATACTGTTGAGAATACTGATTATTCTTTTTTTTATTTTTCATTTCTATTCTCAAACTTGTCTTTATTTTTGTTTATTTGCTTTGCAGGTTTATTGGGTGATTGGGCTTGCTGGGCTTCGCATTGTTTGGGCTTGCTGATCTTTCAAATTGGGCCAAGCTGTTCGGGTCTTTCTATAAGGGTGAGTGTGTCTTGTGTGTTCCAGATCATTCACACACACACACTTGAACGAAGCTCTCAACCGATCTGTTGGTTTCATCTTCTAGGGTTTCCTCACATCGTTGAAACCCTGTGCTTTCTTCATCTGTACTTGGTTTTAGTTTTATCAGATCATTGTGTTAATGATCTGATTGCGTTCTTGTTTCGTTCGATTATCGTTATCTCGCAAGAGGTTTTCTATTGATGTTTGTGGATCTCATCTCTTATGAAAAAACTGGTTGATATTCTTTGATTGATATATTCAGATTGTTGGTTTTTTGACATGGTATCAGAGCCTGAGAGGCTCTGATATGTGCGCTGTATCTTCGATTCTGAAGACGTCTCTTCCGCTCGCGTAATCTCGAAAGGATTTAGGGTTTAAAAATAAAACCCTAGATCTCGGTGGTGATTGAGGTTCTGGTGCTCTGATTCTTGGATCTGGACTGCTATACCCTATTTTGATTTCTTCCGCAACCCTAAGTGAAGGTTGCGGATCTAAATCGTTTTTGGAAGCTTCGCTGGTTTTCTAGTTCAGGTTACGTAACTCTAAGTGAAGGTTACGAATCTGAATCCTCTGGAAGGATTACCCTAACTTGGGCAAACTCTCGGTGAGATCTTTCCACTCTCTCGTTTTTATCTTAGTTACTTTGTAGTCTCCGTTCTTGGCTGGGTTAGGAGGACCAGCATCTGGTATTCTACGTGCTTGGATATCTTGTGTCTGTTTCTATATAATTCTTTGTGCATCACTTGTGTGTTCTTTGTGTGTGTCTGCATAATCAACCTTGCTAATCCTTGATCTGCCATCTTGAATGGTGTGAAAACCTGGCGCTGGCTTGGTTGATTCTCTGTGCGTGTGCTTGCTTGCCCTTGCATTCTTGATCTGCTTTGTTCTTGTTTTTTTATCTGTGATGGCTGAAGGGACTGTTACCATCCCTGAAACCCTTGTTAGCAAATTGGATGCTAGTGACCCTCTATATCTTCATGCTAGTGACTCAAGTAATCTAAACATAATAACTATAAAGTTGAAGGGAACAGAGAATTACACCATCTGGGCAAACTCAATGAAATTAGCTTTGCAAGTAAAAATAAACTAGGTTTTATTGATGGAAAATGTAAAAAATCCACTAGCAATGAGATACTTGCAAATCAATGGGAGCGGTGTAATTCTGTTGTTCTCACTTGGCTTTTGAACTCTGCTACTGAGTCACACGATGAAACTATGGGAAAGAGTTATTGACACGAGAATTAGACGGGAAACCCAGATAGCAATAAACCAATTCGGATTTATGCCAGGACGCTCTGCAACAGAAGCCATACACGTCATAAGACGGATAATGGAGAAATATAGAGAAAAGAAAAGGGACCTCCATATGGTATTCATCGACCTAGAAAAGGCCTATGGTATTCATCGACCTAGAAAAGGCCTATGACAGTGTACCGAGACAACTAATTTGGGAAAGTCTACGACACAGAGGGGTACCAGAGAGGTATATCAAATTAATTAAGGATATGTATGACGGGGCAAAAACATGTGTGCGAGCACCGGTAGGAGACATAGACTCATTCTCAGTGGAAGTGGGACTCCATCAAGGATCGGTATTGAGCCCATTTCTCTTCGCACTAGTGTTGGATGAGATGACTAAGTCAATACAACAGTCAGTCCGTGGTGTATGCTCTTCGCGGATGATATTGTCTTAATATCAGAATCTAAAATGATGCTTAACGACAAGCTAGAGCAGTGGAGAGCAGCGCTAGAGAGCAGAGGATTAACGATAAGTCGCTCTAAGACGGAATACATGCATTGTAACTTTGGTGGCGACGACGAAGAGGACACCCAAATCAGTATCCAGGACATGCCGGTCCCACAGACATCTAGGTTCAAATACCTGGGCTCGTACCTGTAGGAGGACGGAGAGATACACAGCGATGTAGCTCACCGTGTCCAAGCAGGATGGTGCAAGTGGAGAGCAGCATCAGGGATCCTATGTGATAAGAGGTTTCCAGCAAAACTTAAGGGAAAACTATACAGAGTGGCGGTACGCCCAGCTATGCTATATGGAACAGACTGCTGGGCCATAAAGAAATCGCACGAGAAACAAATAGAGGTTGCGGAAATGCGAATGCTAAGGTGGATGTGTGGCCATACAAGACTGGGTAGGATAAGAAATGAAGTGTTTCGACAGAAGTTAGAAGTGGCTTCTATTGCAGATAAAATACGAGAGGGAAGATTAAGATGGTATGGACATGTCAAGAGGAGACCAATGGCAGCACTGGTCAGAGCAGTGGAGAACATCAGCATAGAGGGTAGGAAGAGTAGAGGACGACCTAGGTTGACTTGGGAAGAGAGAATTAGGCGAGATATGGAACACTTGCACCTCTCTGAGCACATGATCGAGGATAGGAGTGACTGGAGACGTAGAATTAAAATTAAGGACTTTTAGTGGTTTCTGTAGCTAGGAAAGGACTTTGTTTACTTGTTACGGGGCTTGATGTGTATGTAGTACGCGTAGACCTCCTTAGGGGAAACTTGCGGCTTCCCTGATGCATGCTTGTTCATTTTATACTGCCTTTTGGTGATATCTTAATGCTTTGAATGCTTGCGGTATGATGTGTGCTGTACCATATACCATATATCATAAATCGTACGTTTGATTATATGATTGATTATTTGATTATTTGATTATATGTTAAATCGCGAGCGTTATAGCTTTTGTATCGAGCCAGGGGTCTCTTTGGAAGCGGTCTCTCTACCTATCTGGATAGAGGAAAGACTTGCCACCACCTACCCCTCCCAGACCCTGCTCTTGAGCGGGATATACTGAGTTTGTTTGTTTGTTTGTTTGTTTTCTGAGGAATTATATGTTGGTCAAGTGTATTCTAAATTAGCCTCTGAAGTGTGGGCTGATTTAAAAGAAACCTATGATAAGGTTGATGGGTCTGTTGTGTTTGGTTTATATCAAAAAATTAACTCTGTTACACAAAGTGGATCCACTGCTGCTGAATACTATCACAAGTTAAATACTATGTGGAAACAGTTTGATGCAATGGTGCAATTACCATCTTGTTCATGTAATGCTTCAAAAGGTTTCAATGACTTTAATCAATTTATAAAACTGATGCAATTTCTGATGGGTTTGGATGATATATATCAACCTGTACGAACAAACCTATTAATCCAAGACCCTCTTCCTACTATAAAAACTGCTTTCTTTATTATTTCAAGAGAGGAGTCTCACAGAGGTACAAATAGTTCCTCAAAAGGACAAAACATGGGCTTTGTCTCAAAAACTGTAAATTTTTTTGAAAATAAAAAAAAATATAAAGGACCAAACCCTAACTTGAAATGCACACATTGCAACAAATTAGGACACACGGTTGAAAGGTGTTTTGAAATAGTTGGGTATCCACAAGGGAATAAGTCTAAGTCTGGGCAGTGTAGTGGATCTGGGAAAAAAAACTGGTTATAATAACATAAACTCAAATAAAACTGGTCAATCTTCTGTGGCAAACACTACTGCTGCCTCTCTTACCCCTGATCAGGTTTCAAGACTTCTCTATCTCCTGAATGAGAAAACTTCTAACCCAAGCTCCAGCAACAACTGCGGAGGTAACCCTCCAGTTGTTCTTTTTGCTTGTTTCGGCTCAAACACATATTCTAATTTTAATAACATTCAGTCCGGGTGGATTGTTAATTCTGGGGCCAACCAACATAT